>OZ038496.1:11360534-11425534 GCA_964036315.1 Acanthosepion esculentum | reverse complement strand
ACATTCATATTGTTTTCCCAATAATTTGGGAAGTTATCTAATTGCCCATAGTTGAGAAAAATAACAGGTGTTACCACTCCGGGTCACGGTGTACCTGGGAACAATAGTAATAAAGATGTGTTTCCACGCTAATCAAAACCTTCAACCTCCCGATCAACGGCCTTGCTGCCGGGTGTAGTTTATCGTCATACCCAGAACGATTGTAACTCGTAGCTGACTGGAAAGCAGGAAATGTGAAGAGAATTCTACAAGGGAGATTTGCCCGGGGTACCACACCTTGCATAGAATTTACAGTTGCAACTAGAAATTTAAAAAGTAACATTTGATGAGACCTATCTGCCAGGTTAATACTGCAATTAAATATACCGAAGAGGGAAATCTGATGGGAAAAAATACCATAAAAATAGAGTAATTCAGTAAATAAACAAAGATAGAAACAATCATAGGAGAAGGATGTATTTTCTTACCAGATATATTCAACCATAACAGGGAATAAGAAGTCTTAGCAGGAATCATGATTAGCGGTTTCAGTTTTACCAATATAAAATATGCAGATATCTTAGTGACGGTGGCAGTAAGGAGGAGATTACAGTAATTCCTACAACAGGTAATAAAGTGAGAAGAAAGGATTTAACATCCATTGTAAGAAGAGAGAAGATGTGTTTGCTAGAAAAAGAATCAGATGGGGACTACGATTTGAAAACAACGAAATAACACAAGTATAAAAATAGACAATATCTAGGTTTTTTAAGTGTTTTAATAGAGGGAGACTAATTCAAAGCCGAGATTCGATGGCGCGTCGGAATAGTAAAAGATGCCTTCTAAAAGATAAGCATAGTATCAAGAAGCAGGAAACTGTCGTTAGAAACATATCCTGAACTGTACTCTCGGACTTCGTAATGGCAGTGGAACCTGGAGAACCATTTAACGGAGGAGAAAGATTTATTCGTTCTCTACAGTTTATCAATCTTTAGCAAGTTATTTAAAGCCGGAATTTATATTTTGATTGCAAGAATATTTTTAGGGATAAGAAAGTTTTAATAAAAGAATTACCAATTAATCCACAGCCGGGGAAAAAGAGGAGGATCTATGCCTTTCCCAAATGTATTTGGACATCAGTAAATATGAGGAAACCGACTGGAGATGGAACTCGGAACCCTGATTAACAATTCCGATGAATTATCTATTTTATTGGATTAAAAGTATAAACCATTAATATCTTAGAATATATATATATATATATATATATATATATATATATATATATATATATATATATATATATATATATATATATATATATATATATATATATATTGTTTTGATATATAGACATATATATGTACACAGATACACATGCACTTACACACACACACACACACAAACGTATATATATATATATATATATATATATATATATATATATATATATATATATATATATATATCACTAAAGAGAAAAGGAAAACTCATCTTATCCTTTTGCTTTTATTCATATTATCTTTTTGCAGATATACTCTATCCAAAAATGTTGAAATATATATATATATATATATATATATATATATATGTGTGTGTGTGTGTGTGTGTATGTATATATATATATGTATATATATTATTACAACTTGTTTTTGGTATATATATATATATATATATATATATATATATATACATATATATATGTATGTATCTTTGTATGTATGTACGCATATATATATATATATATATATATATATATATATATATATATATATATATATATATATATATATATATATATGTATATATATATATATATATTCCTGTTGAGAATAGGCTTCTGTCATTTTGTCGTGCAAATTAGAAATTAAAAACAAAACACCAAGAAAAAAAAAACGTATAGTCGTTGGCATTCGACATGTTGACGCAGATATAATTCTTTAAATGCTGATTCCTATATTATCGTATTGGCTGCACTTTTTGCAATTCAGCTCTACGTCCAAAATACGATAAAGATATTCAACTGTAAAGATTTATTTACTTATTTAGAGGCATTTAGTAAAGCAATGATATTTGCTATCGTGAGTATTGCGCGTATCAACTAAAATATTCTAATCTTCTCTTTAGTGCCATGTCTCTTTAGAATGTATCCTATCGTAACAGAAAACCTTTCTTTATCATCTACGAATTGACAAACATTATTTGGAAAGATAGTGAAGTGGTTTCTCGTTGTATTTTTCCATGGTTTGAAATTCATTGTTATCCATTACTTAAGCTTCTTGCAACACAAGTCGAATCTAATCTGCTATTTAACCCATAGCTGGAGGCAGTGCAGCTGAACTACATGTCTTTGTAAAGTGTACTATTTTGAAAGTGAACGCAAATGAATTGAATTTGAAGGGGGATCACTGAAACCACTTTTCTTGAAATATATTTTTTTTAAATCATTTCACCGCATGCAAGTCAGTAAAGCAACTAAGACGCAATGGTTTACATAGTGGGAATGAATAAGAACAGTAGCGAGAACAAGAGAAGAGAAATCATGAAGACAGTAGATAACGATTGACATTGCATTTAAATTTTTGAAGATAAAAGTTGGCCGGAAATAATTGAGCCGGTAGAGATTTTCACAGGCGGGAATGCAAGAAAAAACTGTTAGCGTAGCATTTACGGTTATATCAAGCCAACTCAACTGTAAATGGATGAGACCTTTTTGCTAATGTTGGTTAGCGCTTAAATTCATACGGTCATAATAAAACTGTCTGCTGGCTCCATCCATATCAATCTTCTCTCTTGGCATCACCCTGTCCGACATCATCGTCACTTTCTCGTCAATCCCTGCTCATTCATCTTATCATCTTTCTGGCCAAGAATGAACTGCACCTCACGTTTAGGAACTTTTATATCACAATTGCAAGACAGGTGATATCTGTCTCACTTCTTAAATTTTACATTATATCCTGACAGGAGACAGGGGTACATTAACAGATACATATATCAGACAACTTGTTCATTTATTCTTAAAATACAGTTTTCCCCGCCCACATTGTTGTTCTTAATAACTTCAATTCTTCTATTGTACGATTTTCTTTACCTTTGTTCAGTAGTTTATTGGCTAAGAGGAACAGTCTTTATGTTTCCAATTACTTTTCTCCATACTTCTGAACAATCCTGGGCTGCCATCTTTATAATCATTGAGACATCTGCAAACTTTCTCTTATCACGTTTATAACGCCAGCAGTTCTTTAACATCCCGCCTTTCAAGAGAAGTTTTTCCAATGGAAGAACAAAAACAATGCATGATCTGTGGCTACCTTCGTTAATACGAAGCCATGTCAATAGCAAATTGACTAGTTAACCTGATAAGAAAAGGGAAAGGCTTTGTGAAGGAATAAAATTGAATATAGAGATTCTAAAATGTACATTACCTTGCCTCGACACAAAATAAGTAAATTTTAAATTCCAGTTTCAAATGCTGCAGACTAAACCTCGATCTACCCGCTTCAAATGTGGCATGGAGTCTTACATATGGATATAGAACAATTCATGAAGAGAGAAGCTATGAGGGAAATTTCATTGCTCCCTAAGGAGTAAATTTCATAGAAAACATGGCATCAGATTTCTGTTTGTCTCTCATATTCATTCGTATTCCAGCTATGAGAAATGAGATCAGAATAGATACACTGGTCTCTCGAAAGAAAATAAAAGCATTGTTATCAATTAATATATATGTTTGGCATATGGAACGATATAATTACATGTTCCAGACACATGTTTTCACTTGACTTGCACAAAGAATAAACGTCTTACACCAGAAAAAGCTAACCATGTTAAATAAATTATTTCCTATTCAATGTATGGCAGCCATTTTCTTTTATTTGAATCAAATTCATCCCATACAAGGCTATACAGCCATTAACAGACAACGAGTGTGGAAGAATTAGAAAACGGAAATATTATTAAACAGAGAGCAAAATAAATAAAAAAAACGTAATAAGGATGATGTTAAATAACAATTGACATTTTAAAATTTTGAAGATTAAATTTGTCTGTAATGAATGGAGCCGGGTGTGTGTTCCACAAATAAGACGTGCGAGAAGGAAAAGAATCTGTTGGAATAGAAAAATCTAGTGACGCTGACAAAGTTAACCTGGCAGTTCATCTCGAAAAGGACCTACAATGGGTTGTGAACTCGGGCAAGAAATGGTTGGTTAACTTTAACGCCTCTAAAACAAAACTGCTCTCTACTAACCACCACAGGGATCCATCCCTGCATCCCATTAGAATGTCTGAAGCCCAACTTCTCGAGATCTCCTCTCTGCGGCTGCTCGGTCTCACGCTGTCCGATGACCTGAGATGGAACAAATACATCGAGTCAATTGCTTCATCCACCGCAAGGAAAGTTGGCTCCCTGTGCCGTGCCAGGAAATTTTTCTCCCCGGAATCGATCCTCCAAATCTATAAAGCAACCATTTGCACGGAGTATTGCTGCCATATATGGTCTGGAGCCACTGCTGTTTGCCTCAGGGTTCTTGATATGATCCAGAGACGGATCTGCAACGTAATTGGCCCTGATCTGTCATCTCGTCTGCAGTCGCTCTCTCACAGACGCGCCGTTGCCTCGCTCTGTTTTTTTTTACAAATACTTTCACGGTAATTGCTCCGATGAGCTGCTTTCGCTGGTTCCCAGGCGTCATGAATTTAAGCGTCCTACGAGGCTGGCATCCCGTTCCCTCCCCTTCACCGTTGAAACTGTTAGATGTAGTCGTCTCTTCTACTCCAATAGCTTCATGTCTCGCACATCTCACCTGTGGAACTCCGTTCCTTATTCCCGTTTCCCTGACAAATACAATCTCCAACTATTTAAGTGTAACGTCAATCGACATCTCCAGTTGCCTTGACCTATCCACATCCCTTCTCCACATCCTTTCACCTTTCATTCCTATCTGCTCTCGCTCCAAATCTTCTGTAACCCCCTTGCCTTGATCGATCCACTATCTTTCTCCACATCCTCTCCTTTAACACTCCTATCTGCTCTTCCTCCAAACCTTCTGTAACCCCTTGCGTGCTAGTGGCTTGCAGCCTTGCTTGAGGTGAAAAGCTTTAAAAAAATCTAGCGAATTCAACTGTGAATTAATGGAAACTTGCCACCAGTTTTCGTAAATTCGTAAGCATTATTACAGTAGCCGCATATTTTAATTTCGTTCTATTCATTTCTTTTGTTAAGAAATACTAAAACACATCTTTTATATGCACAATTTTAAGCAGCGTTCAATAAAATAGTTTTCTCAGATATTCTTTTAGGAATAAAATCTGACGCCATATAGATCATCGGCTATCATAAACGTATTTAAATTGATCCTCCTATAGACATCAAGCTCCCATCAAAGCTATTATTAAAAGTAGATAGAATAGCCATAATTCACGCGTGTGAAATGAGATTCCAGTTTAGTATGACACCATAAAATCACACGTGACGTTTCCCCTCACACAAAGAGATGCTGTGAAATGCTATCCGTGTACACAGACGCCACTAATGAATACATGTACATCTTCCATGAAATGATCACCGGTAAAACTCGACAGATTGCTGGAAGTGTAATGGAACTGTTCAAAAGCGACAATTAACAGATGCAGAGCTAGCGTTTGATGAACAAAGAAAGTTTTGACATGCCAAGCGGTGTTCATTTGAAACTGGGCGACTGACACCCGATGAATGAATTATTACGATTTGGATCGGGAGGAAAGGGTGGATATAAACTGAAGACGAGGTTGTACGTTGGCATATGCAATAAAGACTGTCAAGGCAGAGTCTTGGATTGTTGAGTCTGGGGTGGGGGTAAAACACTGACGAGGTTAACTCCTGTCCAATGAGATGGCTTCACCTGACCCTTTCTGCAGTCAAGATATAATTACTGACATAGCCGTCGGCCTCGTTACTTATTTATATATGTTTAAAATGACACTTTAAATGTTGACTCAGATTCCATGGCATTCTTTCACACTCTTTTAATATTGAATCTCAAAGAAATGAACATAGTTATATGGAGAGGGAGAGTTAACAACGGATTTCGAAGGCTACTAGTGAGTTCAATTCTTACTAGAAGCCTCATACATAATACATTAATATGATTATATAAACAACAGAATTAGAAAGTTAAATAATAAATTGTTTGCATCTCATTCTCCATATATGTATATATCTTTCAATTTTCACTCGCCATATATATATATATATATATATATATATATATATATATATATATATATATATATATAATATATGGGGAGAGGTAAATTGAAAGATATATAAACTAAATTTTTATCATATATATATATATATATATATATATATATATATATATATATATATATATATATATTACTACCACGTGCCATTGATAATGAAAGGACATGGTACATAAAAAGAAAGATTCGGATTACAATTCGAGCGAGTAATATCAAGATAATATTATTAATGCGAGTGTTATTCGAATGCGTCTGTCACCAGTAATGAGGAAGGTGGGCCTGGAGAATCTGATACACACGCGTCGAATAGAGAGAAAGCGAGACAAGGGGAAACAACGTGTGATATACCTGGCGGGTTTAAGCAACTGGATGACAGAACGTGGTCTGGGGGAGGAAGCAGAGGGGAGAATTTTTTGAGCACTGCAAGGGATAGAGTGTGGTGGAGAGCCATGATCGTCTACGTCCTGAAAGGACATGGTACATAAAAAGACAGATTCGGATTGCAATTCGAGCGAGTAATATCAAGCTAATATTATTAATGCGAGTGTTATTCGAATGCCTCTGACACCAGTAATGAGGAAGGTGGGCCTGGAGAATCTGATACACACGTGTCGAATAGAGAGAAAGAGAGACAATAGAAAACAACGAAAGAACGTAGAGGGAAGGAACTTGTTGAGAACTGCAAGAGATAGAGGAATGTGGAGAGCTGTGATCATCTACGCCCTGAAAGACATGCTACATAAAAACAAAGAATACACATCTACGTCAGTTTTATAATATTGCCTTATCGTGTCGGCTTTAATTATTATTTTTTCAGATCTTTTTTAACCTTTTCCTTTTAATCTAGCATTATGAATGGATGGTGGAATGGGAGTGTGCCTTTGCAATGTGATAAAATTACTAACAGCCATTTAAGATAGGATGTTGTAGTGAGCCATTTTCGCTTACGTCCTGAATTGACATGGCCCATAGAAAAAGAATCATCACCAAAAAGCCGAAACAAAAGACAGTCCATTCTTTCTGCTGGGCAGGTGCGTAATTTTGTGCCGCAGTGTTTTATGATGTCAGTTTCAGTTGATGAATTTCGACAGCCATTCTCCTGTACAATGTTGATCGGTTACAAGAGGCTACAAATTAAATGACCAGTCCCATGTTTCAGAATTTAGAACGTCAAGTCATATCTGCTGACACACCGGTAGATGGACATGTACGTGGGTAATAATAACGGGCAAGATCAATCGATCTTTCAATAATGACACCTGCCAAAACATTCGTAAGTCACTGATTTGAGAATCATTTTTGACTCACTGACCATGTTGTAAAATTTGTCATCTTCGTCCTTTGATAAGACGATATATCTTAACAGCTTTGCTTTTAAGCCAGATGCAAGGCGAGGATTCCTTCTCAAGGCCATTGCAATGACCCTTCCTGACATCGCCTGCATTTCAGAATTGGTTCTATGCATTCTCGCCCTTCATAACTGTCCACGCTTCTGAAGTAGCTCATAAGTAAACGGAATTCTCGTAACACCTCGACTATTTACAATCATTTAATGCTGATAAGCTCTCTTGCGTTGATCCATTCTGGTTGATCGGATATTATTACAGGAGTCGGGATGCAAAGTTGCCTTGATTAATTCTACCCAAACAGAATAAATACAAAATAAGCGAATGATAAAATGAAAAAGAAAACAATGTAATATATTTACTTCCTCAAAACAACATATCTGGATTAAGTATATATATATATTATTCATGTAAACATAGTGTGATGGATATAAAAAAATACAACGGGACAACACGTCACTATTTTCCAAGACGCAGATATAAAAAAAATAGCTAAATATTCTTCTCTTGCTGATAGATATTTTTTTTTATTCCTGTGGCAGTGGAGACTTCAGGGGTTATTGGGCCTCGTTCGATGGCGTTCCTTCGGAGGATTGGTGCGATTGCGTCTCGATTAAGGAACGAGCCTCGTGAAACGGAGTGGCTCTTGCAGTGTGTCTCACTGGCGACGGTTTGAGGTAATGCTTTCTCCATCATTGCGGCTGGCAGAGGATAGAAAAAAAATTGTTTATAGTTACGTTGTTCTGGAATTGTCATCATTGGTCGACTGAACTTGCTTTGTTTCAATGACTTGTTTTGTTATTATTAGTTACTTTGTTCAATAAATACGTTAACACAAACAAAATTCGTAGGTAATAAAGAAAGATTATCTGTGGAGAGTTCCGATTGGCTAAATTCTAAAAAGACAAAGCACTGAAGAAAACATTGAAATATTTTAGGTGATAAGTGCTATTGTCAAATTAGCAAAAAATCATTGTGTGTCGGGGGGTGTATTACAATGAATCATTCATACAAAAAGTACATGGCAAATTAAACAGCTAGAAAAATATTCTCAAATTGCCATATTTGTAAAAACGGACTCACTTAAATTTTTTAAAACATTCAACCTTAGCGTTGCGACTGCACGCTCCACCAGTTTTTATCCGTTATCAATAACACATTTAACAAAATTATGTTAGCTATTTTATATCATTAACTTTATTAATTTCTTCTTTGTATGAATGATTCATTGTAATATAAATCGAACCGCACCACATACACACACACACACACACACACACACACACACATATGTATATATATATATATATATATATATATATATATATATATTGCGATGGATAAATTATCGTCTAAATCACGCAAAAATGGAAATAATACTGACATCTCATTTTAACAAATATATTTACCACAATTACACAAACATATCTTGAAACAATGAAGAGTAAATTATTCAATAAAATCGCAATTAGCTTCAACCAAAGCCTACAGACGTCTTTGGAGTCTCCTGCAACTCTCCTAGACGGTTTCAATATTTAAGTTGGTGAATGTTGTCATAATCCTTGCCGTCAGCTAATCTTTGGTGTTACAAGGATTTTTGTTGGTGTCTTGCTCAACTACGCCCCACACATAATAATCAAGGGATTTGTAGTCTGGACAGTTAGGTGGCCAGATATGATTTGGTCGCAGAAATTGCCTGAGCGCCATGACTGAGTTCTCCTGCTTTGTTGGTATGGTGCAGATTCCTGTTGCAAGACACTGGGTCTCCCAGTAGCCACCCTATTAACTCAGGGCAGTACTATCTCTTCATGGCACTTGATGTAGGTCTCCATGTTGATTCCGAGGCCCTGTGAGAAGATGAATGGAGGCATAACCTCGCCATCACTAATGAATATATAGGGTCATCCACCCACCACCAGCTTGACCCAGGGAAGCGCTACCTCCTCAACACACTTAATGTAGGCCTCCGTGTAATCACCATTAGATCAATCTAAGTCTTTCCGAAACCTCCGCACTCTCCTCAGATTGGTACCCAAACACACTGAAATGTTCGTATTGAAATTACTCGTGCGAATGCCAAGCAGTACAGCATGCCGTTACCAAATTTATGGCGAAGTGAATTGCATTATGGTGCTTTTTTTCTCACAGATGGTGTCCGAACTGACTCTACAATACTGTGCAGTCACACAAAATAAATTAAAAAAACGCGCATGCGCGAAATTAAAAATATAAAATGGCGACAATTTCCCTATCACACCCTGCATATTTGTGACGAGAGAGGAAGAATTCGTGTTAATTGAAAGCAACAAAGTTTGAAATAAAAACAAAAGCTGAAAGTAGATTATGATGTGATTATTTTCGTTCCATCTCCAAACATATGTGTAGGTTATTTGAAAACCTGTAAAATTATTATTTTATATATGTTTTATTGGAGGACAAAATTTCGCGACGAAGATTCAGTCATTTGTCATTCAATTACCCAGCATTATTTTTTAGTAGAAATTGTTAATCACCCATTCTAACAATGGCAGACGATTTTTGTCTTTAGTTAAAATACGAAAAACTAAAACAATGTTCTATCAAATATGATGCGGGAAATAATCACTATAAGCTTTTACCAATTGACCATAGGGTGGGGTATCGTATCGGTATTTCATATTTAACAAATGTCAGCAGTTCTAAGATTTTCGGAGAAATTATCGAACGCTTGAAAAAGAAAATCATTTCACCCTAAATCACAGGGATAATTCTACTAATTGTACAACGCAATAACACTATTATAACTACAATGGACAGAAGAGGGCGACAAACATTGCATTTAAATTTTTGAAGATCGTACGAGACGAGAAATCAAGGGATTTAAAAAAAAAAAATTTCCATCAACTTCGGACATTTTATCCAGAATTTCCATCCTGATATGCATCATGATAATTGGAAAAGTACAATAAAAGTGCATTACGGCAATCTCCCGTACGATCGCTGAAGTTAAGCAATGTCGAGCCTGGTTTGTACCTCGAGAGATAACCGTTTGGGAATACCAGGTACTCTAAAATCGGGTGCGCGAGGGGTGTAAAGAAAAAGGACTCGAATTGTTAATTGTAGAAAAGAGTTCCAATTTCAACTAGTTCCGTTGTATTTATTTATACGCAAATACCCTTGAGAAAGCTAGAAATTCACCTCTTCTCCCCACTAGCTACGAGTTAATCAGCATGACTTGTATTAGTAAAAGCATTGTTATCACAAATAAAATTTTAAAACAAATGGGTACAAAAACATTTACTCTCCGGCATTGAATAACCTATAGAGGTTGATATGGCAGTAAGAAAAAACAACCAAGCAACCAACAATAAAATGTTAAACAGACTGACCTTGTCGATTAAATTTAATAAAACTTGTATTGATATATATATAGGCTGGCATCCCGTTCAAACCCCTTCACTGTTAGATGTAGACGTCTCTTCTACTCCAATAGCTTCATGTCTCGCACATCTAGCCTGTGGAACTCCCTTCCTTATTCCTGTTTCCCTGACAAATACAAGCTCCAACTATTTAAGTCTAACGTCAATGGACATCTCCAGCTGCCTTGATCTATCCACTTCCCTTCTCCACATCCTTTCACCTTTCATTCCTATCTGCTTTCGCTCCAAATCTTCTGTAAACCCCTTGCCTTGATCGATCCACTATCTTTCTCCACATCCTCTCATTTACCACTCCTATCTGCTCTTCCTCCAAACCTTCTGTAATCCCTTGCGTGCTAGTGGCTTCCAGCCTTGCTTGGGGTGATAAGCTTATATATATATATATATATATATATATATATATATATATATATATATATATATATATATATATATAAGAGCAACCAACTTCAAAGACGCTAACGATGGAACAAGCGGATGACGACGGCTACACATTGCTGACATGATACAGAAGACGCAACTTGAAATTATAACAGTCAGCAGTAGTCCGTTGCAGTTTCATAAATGGATTCTACTTGTCTCATTCCAGGTGTGCCGCAAAAGGAAGGTCATGGAATCAAATGTGTGGGTCACTTGCTGGGAAATTGATGTCCACTTCAAATAAATTCACTCCATTGGCACCATTTTCTACTCTGATTTTCTTTCACCTGCAACCAAATCTTGCAAAGAGAAACGGTGAAAGAGATTGGGTGATAGGGGCATGTTTTTCTGAAACTGGAAGGCACGTTGGCTGTGAATTTAGTCATCAACGCTATCATCATGAAGGAAGCGATCAACAAAGAATGAATTAAATTATTGGATACGGGATAAAGCCGATTATATATATATATATATATATATATATATATATATACATATATATATATGGTACCAATAATTTTACCATAATGCAAGTACTAATGCGAATATTGTAAGGAGAGTGACCAATGTACTTGTAGGAATCCTAACCAATCCTCATTTTCTAACAAATGCTTAACTGAATCACTTGTGTATCTGTGTTCTATCTCTACAGTAGAAAATCCGAGTGTTGAAAAGTTTTCTATTGGCAATACCAAGAATTCTTTCAAACCCAGCGGTATTAGTTCTTATCTTATTTTACTGATGTTACTTATATAAATAATACTTCACCTTCAAAATATTTTAGAAGTTGAAAGAAGAAAACAAAAACTCTAAAGTTAAGTGGAAAATTTAAAACTGGCAAGAACTTTTAGATCCTTATACGAACCTTGTTTTCTGTGTTTACAGATGAAAATGCAGATAATAAGATTTTTAAATAGGCAGGATTTAGTACATCAAAGATTTGAGTTAACTGCCAATTAGAGAATGGAGCAAGAAAAATATCAAACTTTTTCTTCAAATATTTTTTATTTACCCAAGAACTTTCAATCT
This sequence comes from Acanthosepion esculentum, assembly GCA_964036315.1. Taxonomy (NCBI): domain Eukaryota; kingdom Metazoa; phylum Mollusca; class Cephalopoda; order Sepiida; family Sepiidae; genus Acanthosepion; species Acanthosepion esculentum. The sequence goes on along the minus strand of OZ038496.1, from coordinate 11,413,092 downwards.
CATCTGAAACATCTTCAGGAGGCTTAAGTTGTTTGTGTGTATGTATATCGGTTTCTGGATTTCAAAGTTCAAAGTTCAGTTGTTCTTTTGTTTTTTTTTTGTGTAAGGGTAGTAACAATTTCTTTTTGCTCATACGTACATAATTTCTTTTTCTTTCATAAGCATTTAAATACATTGTTGCTATACTCATAGTTGGATTTATTTATTTTTAGATATGATATGTCGAAAAAATTTAACCAACCCAGATTGTATGAATATACACTATCTAATTATATATATATAAATAAATATATATATATATATATATATATATATATATATATATATATATATATATATATATATATATATATATAAAATACATAGAATAGAAATCTATACTCATAGTTGGGTTTATTTATTTTTAGATATGATATGTCGAAAAAATTTAACCAAACCTGTTGATAATACATCTAAATATATATATATATATATATATATATATATATATATATATATATATATATATATATATATATAATAAAATAAGCAGCTTATATATCATTTTCGCCAATAATCGCATACACATAACAGTTAACAAATAGCTCATACTTAAAAACATCTTTCGGTCGGATAAACACATATAAATCGTCTCCCAGTTTTGATTCTGATGGATAATAAAGCCTGATGATGAATGACGTGAATCATTCGAAAGTACTAGCAGAAATAAAAAATAAAAAATACATCATATCCATTTTATTTAATTATGAGGGTCTCATCATTCAGAGGATTATCAGTAGTGGAATGCTTATGTTTATGTCTACTAGCGAAGTGATTTCGCCAATAATCGCATACACATTGCTGATTGATTCAAAGTATGATTGAATCTTTGTAATGTTAATATATATATATATATATATATATATATATATATATATATATATATATATATATATATATAAATTACATAGGGTAGAAATTCAAATTTACCTCATTCGAATAGCTATTTCAACCAACAAGAAGACCTATGTTGGCAACCTAGGACTTCTTGTCGAAATAGCTATTCGAATGAGGTAAATTAGAAATTCTTTGACCCTGCAATCTTGCTACACTTTTCTTTTTTTATAGGAAATATCAGGTGTCTTACGTTAACATTGTAGCAAACTTCAATTTGTTTCAAATATAACGTCAAAATTCGCAACAACTTTAAATCTGTGTTTCTTGACCTCTTACTTACGATAGGCCATTTTCATTGGTTGAACTTTTGGTAAATGTTCATTTTAACACCGTTGCGCTAATATCCCTTCAAATCTTTCCAAAATAGTCTTATTTCCGTGCAAATGTATATGCTGAACTCAAATAAACAATTAGATATTGAAGAAACCTACCTTTTTGGATGTTAACGACCCGAAAAAAATCGGACTTTTTCCTGGTCTTTCGTCAGCCATTACCGGCTTATTGATAAGTAAAATCAGTGCTGACAATTTCTTGCGTAGTTATCAAATTTGACCCTATTATTGCCCTTCAAGAAATTAGTACGTGCTTCCGTAAAGAAGAAATTATTTAATTTAATGTTTTTTCTTTTTCTTCAGGGTTAGGAGTAAATGTTGAGGGAGGGGTTTTCTTAAGGTTTTTTCTTTTTCTTTAGGGTTAGGAGTAAAGGTTGGGGGAGGGGTTTTCTTTCTGTTTAATTTAATGTTTTTTATTTTTGTTAGGGTTAGGAGTAAAGATTAGGGGAGGAGTTTTCTTTCTTTTTTTAAAAACTAATGAAATAATACAATCAACCCTTCCACTTTACCAAGTTTGTGCATTAATTTTTGTATTATTTTTATATATTTGAAAGTTAATTTTCTTCTTAAAAAAATTACCTTGTTATTCTTTTATTTGTCGATGTTTACTTATATTTGAATGAAAGTTAACTTTCTTCTTAAATTAAGTACAAAAAAAAAAAAATTAATCGCTTTCCGGAAGCGTGTACTAATTTCCGAAAGAAAATAGTGCAGCAGTGAATGACGCTCGGGTGTTAAAGAGAAAAAAAGTCATGTTGCTTCCCACTCTCTATGCTTTCCTACCCTTTTTCTTTTTTTCTTTTCTCCCTTTTCTCTGGAAAAGATATTATATCTTGGTTCTTTCTTTCTTGCACTTTTTCTTTTCTTTCATTTTCCGCATGAAATCCTAATAAATTACAAATGAGTCATTTACCTGATGAGATGTGTTGATACAAATCGAAATATTAGTGCATTTAAGTTGTGTTTTTCTATATGTTTGAATGTATTATCTTATAATAAAGTATATATATATATATATATATATATATATATATATATATATATATATATATATATATATATATATATATATATATATATATTACTTCTATTACAACAAGCGTTATCTTAGTGGAGAGCAATGTTTGATTAGACGCCCTCTATATTATTTTCTCCTATAATGAATTACGTTTAAAGGTTGTAACTATGCAGAGATTTGCTAAAGAAAATAGGCAGGGATCGAACCAGTGACCCTTTTCAAAGGAGAAATCATGATCTGTGATCGCGCGGTCTAAACCACGCTGGAAAAAAAACTCAAACATGGGCTTCAACTAAAGTATCGTTTCAACTACTAGAAGTAATAACTGAATATATATACATACGCGCTCATATATATATTTAAATACATTTTTATGTTTAACATTCTTTTTTATAGATACAAGTATTTAAGTAAATGCACTGTTTATAATAAACAGTATTAAATAACATTTACCGGCTTGAATGTCCGAGAAATTTTCATAAAAATATTCGTCCTCCGACAGGATTCGAACATGTATCCTATACGGAACCGTCATCTAGCCCGACGTGCTTTAGCCGTTTCGGCCACTGACGATCGTTCGGTTGGCAAGGTCGAATTTACTGCTTATAAACTTCAATCTTCCATGAATCTCTCGCGTACATTCATAACTGCTCATGGCGTATCAAATGTAAACAAATGACGTCACACATTATGAAATGGACAAAGACGACAATTATTCAAAGACATATATATATATATATATATATATATATATATATATATATATATATATATATATATATATAGAGAGAGAGAGAGAGAGAGAGAGAGTATACAAAAATGAGTAAATAATTATTATTGCCTTGTTCTTTTCCAATACATTTTGAACATTACCAAATACCGTTTGATTCCTCCACTAAGTTATTATGGTTTTTCTCGCATAATTATCTTAATTCCTGAATCAAGAGCGAGTCTGTTCTATACAGAAAGACAACATGCCCTGATATATGTGCACCAGGCACTTGATGGTAAAAATTTTGCTAAATTTTTTGAAAGATTAAAATTGTTTAAAATCAAGCAAGGCAAGACCACGTTTCAGTTTCATAACGTTATATAAAATGTCCTTTATAAACTGTAGTTCTCTTGAGTAACTAAGTGGAACACTACTTCTAGCCGATGACAGGCGTTAGACAAAGTTGCCTGTTCTCTCTAACGTTCTTCAATCTGTTTCCGGACAGAATTATGCGGTAAAACATCCACGACTATAACAATTCCGTCGGTATCGGCGTTAGACCTGTCTGCAATCTGTCTTTCACAGACGATATTCATGTTATGGCAGGCAGTAACAGTGAGCTGCAAAACCTGATCAACAAATACGTTGAAAGAGAGCCTGCATATTGAATAGAAATGAACACAGATAGACCCAAAGCAATGGTAAAGAGTAAAACCAACCATGTATCGCGAACCACTGAATATTTCCAGCTTTGATACATGGGAGAAGCCCTGTCACAAATGGTAACTGCAACGCAGGAAACCTCACACTGATCTCCATAGCCACAACAAAGATTATCAGATGGGAAAAGATATGGAAGAGCACTAAGCACTACAAATCTCTGATGGTATCCATCATTCTGTACGGGTATGAGACATGGACACTCCTGATTGAGCCAGGAAAATGTATTCAAGCATTCAAGAACAAATGACCGAGAAAGCGTTTCCATATCTGCATGTGTACAAAACCAATGTCTATGTAAGGAGCATGGTCAAATCCCTCGTGGGCCAACAGGAGTCTCTCCTCGTCACTAATAAGCGTTGGATGATATCATAATGTGGGCATATTTCACGGCATAACAGATTCTACAAGACCATCATTCAAGATACTGTTGAAGGTGGATGCAAGCTGAGACGGCGACGTAAGAGCTAGTTAACAAAAAAAGAGTAGACAGACAAATCAATAGCGATACTCCTGAAAGCCAACGACAACAGGAGGAGGTTGTCTGATTGTTCTACCCTCAGGTCCTTCCGACGATAGAAGCCGTCAAGAGGCCGATGATGTTGATGATGATGATGATGATGACCATCTTGTTTGAAAATATAATTACCAATTTCCGCTTATCATGTCTTTCATCAGCATCTGTCTCTTGATTAGGGTCGCAGCATAGCTGGACACATAATAATCTCCTCTGACATATCTGGATTAAAGATTTGCGTGCCTTCGCCAAAGTATACCCGGCGGAGACAAAACACATCAGCTCAGAACACAATAGACGTCCACAGTCTTGAAGGGTCACCGGTGAAAAGAACAGGTAGCCGTATATTCTATCGAGGTGTCGCTTTCCTATTGACTTTAGTCTAGGAAGGTCTCTGATTAGCGATGCCTCATATCTTTAGAGACGTTTATATAAATGTTGTATTCTGAGAATAGAATTGCCTACTTACTTCAGTCGGATTTCTTTAGATCATTTGACCAAATGCTGTTATTTGGAAATAATGATGTCTGTGTACTTTAGTCATGTCTCCGGTGATTTTTGATTAAGTGCTTTTATTTCCTGAAAAATAAAAAAAAAGCCTATGTGCTAATTTGCCGTTGGCTTCATATGTACGTGAGTGTTATGTTCAATATATGATTAATAGAAATCCGAAAAGAAAAGATTGAATGCAAAATGAAAGAAAAGACATTAAAAGATGAATTCAACAAAAATAAATGTATATTATTAGTTCTGAAATCACCATTTGTGTCACTGGAACAAAATCTTAAGCGAGTGAGTGAAACCAGAATATAAGACGTTTAAAATTATACATACATAATATACATACATATATATATATATATATGCAGTGTAACCCGGATATAAGAGAGTTGTCGGGAGCGGAGAAGTCTCCTATATCCGGGTTTCTCTTATATCCGTGTTTGGTCTATTTTGTTTTATTAACACAGGCTCTAATACATCTAGTATTTCTGTATATTTCTGGGAAGACCGTTCCTGGAGAATGTGTTGACTAAGTCGCAGTCGGGCAGAGTCTCTAGCTGGATCTCTGTATTCGCGCCCCTGTCTTCCGGTACCAACCATTATTTATATAGTCGGTAGTCACCTATGCAGATTAGGTGGATCCTACCACAACACCCCCTCCCAAGTCTTGGAATCCCTTCTGGATTTCAACTGGCTTCCTATATGGGATGATGATTCTGGTTATTTCTTTGTAGATCCCCTTTGCATACTTCCTATGTATATGACAATCTGCTTAATTTTAATATCTTTTTTCTTTTTTTTTTTTTTTTTCCATGCCTATCAAGTTCTTCGTTAACTTTCTCTACACTTGCGAAAGACACGTTACGTTTCTTTTTAAATATAGGCATAGTATTTTCCTTTAATTCAAATTTAGCTTCAAACTTGTTACATCTTCCAAGACCAGGTGTGAAGGTTTCCGGAAACTTTTTCTTTAATTCCTCTTTAATGTCCTGTCTTGTTTGCGTATTACTTTCTACTTTTCTGCAGAAAGAGTTTAACGGTTTATCCCACAATTCGAATGTTTCAATAAAATCTGTAACCAACAAGTTTTCTCCATTTCAGTCGTCACATATTTCCTCAAATCTCTATCTGATTTGATATTCGAATTTGTTTGTCTAATTCGGCTCTTGAATTTTTTCGTTTTACAACACGATCCTTTGTGACCATTCTTTTGGCACACGAAACATTTCTTATTTCTATATGGGCAATTTACCTCCCAGTGTCTTTCGTTACAACGTCTGCAATTATATGGTGGGACCTTTTTATTTTCTTTTTCTTGTCTATTTTTAAAATACGCCGAATTTTTTCTCCAATTTTTCTCTGATGGGTAATTTGACTGTTTTTTTATTTTTTTAATATAAGCAATGCCAGCTTCTTCGATATTTTGCGACTCTTTGTTCAAACTTACGGCCCGTTGACACTCCTCTGCTAACTTTTGCAGGGTAAGGCCTTGTTCAGATTCGAGTTTAGACAAAACTCTACGTCTTATTTCGGCACTCTTACTGGATACCAGTCCTTGAGCAAAAATTAAGCACTTGAATTCTTCAACCGTAATCTGTGCCAATCTGAAATTGTCACAATGTCTATTCACTATAGATGCATATGTTAAGTAATCCTGATCGTCGGATTTAGAGACATTCATGTATAACCATCGCTTATGCCAAAGCGACATATTTGCTCCAAACAGCTCTTTTAGCAATTTCACTGTTTCCGAGAATTCCAATTCAGTTGTTTTTCTCGGTAGAATAAAATCTACAAATTTGCTATGTTCTGCTGTACCTAGCTTTCTTAGTAATAGACTGACTTTTCTTGAATTCGACCAGTTTTCACAGTCTGTGTAGAAAATATCTTCATATCGTTTAAAGTACGCTTCAAACGTTTTTTCTTCGTCTGGCACATAGTTGAAAGTTTCCAGCGAATTAAATATGGTGTTATTAGAATATGAAGAATTTCCTTCATTTGCCTGATAGTTGTTTAATTTCTCCAGTGTTAACTTTTGAATTTCTAAAAGTCTTTCCTCTTGCCGTTCTTGATATTTTTGCAGCGCTATCTGTTGTTCTTGCTGTCTTTTTTCTTGATATTTTTGCTGTGCTATCTGTTGTTCTTGATATTTTTGCTGTGCTATCTGTTGTTCTTGATATTTTTCATCTTGCTTTTCTTGATATCTTTGCTGTGCTATCTGTTGTTCTTGATATTTTTGCTGTGCTATTTGTTGTTCCCTTATTAATAAGGCAAACTGTTCATGCTGACGTTGTTGACTCAACTGCTGGGATTTGAATAATTCAGATATGACTTTGGATAGTTCATCCATTTTTAGCTGATAGTGTTCATGCAACAAGGAATATACTTTTAATTTGTGTATCCACGAATATCATATAAGCTGACCAAAAAAAATTGAAACAACGTACGACTTTTAATTTTTATGACTTGCTTTTACATTCATGCCCGTGCTAATCAACTTTGGTATTTTTTTTAATTTTTTTTTTTATTTCGTGAACAGAGAGCGTCGGACCTTTTTTTTTCCGTTTTCGACTTCCGTTCGCGTATTTCAATGACACGTCTGATTTTCTTATCAGAGGTAATTCGTCACTATATTGTTAAACAAAATAAAAAAAAAAAATTTTTAAAGTTCGTTACCTTTCAAAATCGACACGGTGTATTTGTGCTCCTTTTAATCCATGCATGTTTTTGTAGTCGGCCAATTTTTCTTTTTAGCGGGTGTCTCGTTGTAGATAATTTTTTAATTTAAATTACCGTTATTCGTTTACGACACCTTTCAAATTTTTCTGAGTGAACGTTCCTTTATGCTTAGTCGTCTTTTAACGAGTTCTATATATCCAGAAGTTCAGAATCCTTCGTCGTTACGTTAACGTTGGACTTCGAATTAATAGTTTTTTTTTTCAGCCTGGGTTCTTCAATGACTTGTCCCAATTGTTGAAAACTCTCACTATTAATTCTTTCTTTTTTCCGTATGGTTCGTTCTACTTCGTCGCCATTGTTGAGTCTTGGCGTATGGTTCGTTCTACTTCGTCGCCATTGTTGAGTCTTGACTCACTGTTGAATCTCGACTAATGCATGGAATAATAATGCAACACAAAATGTACTTAGAACAAGAATGTATTATAACAAGAAAGTGTACACAATATTTACATCTAGTATTTCTGTATATTTCTGGGAAGACCGTTCCTGGAGAATGTGTTGACTAAGTCGCAGTCGGGCAGAGTCTCTAGCTGGATCTCTGTATTCGCCCCCCTGTCTTCCGGACCAACCATTATTTATATAGTCGGTAGTCACCTATGCAGATTAGGTGGATCCTACCACAACAATATATATATATACATATGTATATATATATATATATATATATATATATATATATATTTCTCTCTTAGTCTATCTGTCATTCTTTCTATCTATCTAACTGTCTCTGTTTGTCTATCTATCACGCTGTCTCTCTGTCTATCTCTATCTATCTCTCTGTTCATCTATATATATATCTCTATCTATCTCACTGTCTCTCTCTGTCTATCTATCTTCTGTCTCTCGTTATCTCTCTTTTTCTATCTGTTTTTGTCCATATATATATATATATATATATATATATATATATATATATATATATATATATATATATATATATATATATGTGTGTGTGTGTGTGTGTGTGTGTTTAGAAAGATACCGATATATACATATTTAAATGAAACTAGCTACCACGTTATATAGTGCATCTATCGCTGCCTTATCACTCTATCTCTCTCTTATATATATATATATATATATATATATATATATATATATATATATATATGACATCTGTATTGCATGTCTACTCTGAAGTTAATTTTTGTTCAAAGATCAATATTGCTGTCTTAGCAGAGCAAGTGATCTTTTAATCCGATAATAAGAAAAGAAAATATGTTGTCGGAAGCCAGACTAAATTTGCTGACGTTAATCTTTTGCTTTACCCCTGCCACCCACCCACTCGGCTAGATTTCACAGTATTTGTGTAGGGATGATATTTATATCACTCGGCACATAAAAAAAAAATCTTTCATCTTTACTGTTACACGTTTACCAAAAATCAAATCGAGTTTAGAAGATTTAACATCGCTTTTGTCCATGAAAATATAATTATAACTTGTGATATCTTCGTTTCGGGGCTATTTCTGTTTGACAAATGCACTGTGAGCATCACTTACTAAGAATATTTTAAGCTTAAATGTTATCGGAAAGTAACAAAATAATTAGATGAAGACAAATGAAATGACCTTTATCTCAACTTGCATTTGTTCTCTTCAAAATGGCATCTATTGTGAATAATGATATTTGATTCACTACGTGAATATTTACGATCAAATCACTCCAATTATATGACCACAGTGCTGCTCCGATTCAGATACACTGAAAACAATCGGTTTAATCGAGAAATGAGAATTAGGTTAAATGAACCGGCAGACTTATACATTAAATAACAATTGAAAAAAATATTCATCAAAATATAATAAATCATTGTGTGTATTTAGGCAGCATTTTTTCATTGATTCATGTTTCATTAAATAATATAGACAAGTTTTGTCTACTTATTCTATGTAAATTCTTTTCATATCGTCTGATAAGTTTAATAACATTATCATTAAACGAAGAAATAAAATCACATTATTGATACATATTTTTTAATCCTATCTAAGATTTCGGCTTACATAAACCATTATCAAAAGTGACAATTACATTACAATATATTAAACAATACACGGACAAAATAATAATGATAGTCTGTTTATGTTTAGATGGAAGATTTCCAAGCAACGATAAACTCGTGCATATAAGACGCAGGAAGCGAAAATCGCACCGCAGCTCATGACATCACACATGACCACGCGAGAGTGAAAACGAGAAGAATTAAGTATGGGAAGCCGTTGGTATAAATTACTGGCTTTTGTTTACCAATTATAGACATTTAAGAATATTTGTGGATATTTCATAATAATCAACATATTGATAATGCCATTATTTTCTCTTCTGATGAAATTCCTCGAATTATGTCTGCTATCTGGGATAGGTTTATTGTTATGATTCGTTAAATCCAGTTCGCAAGTTTCGAAGAAATATAATATTCCCCAAGATGCATAGGTATTACGCACCCATTGATGTTAAAAGGTATTTGTATACAGCCAAAAGTTTAGATATTTCTGAACGAGTTTGGTGCCATAAATATGTTTCATATGACAGTCTCGATCTTACGACGCTATTTAAGAACATAACCGGGGTTCTCATGTTAATGTTTTCATTTTACTGCAATTTTCGGTGTTATGAAAGAACATGTGGAAGTTAACAAACTTCTGCATTTTATGTGTAGTCTTAAGGTGAAGATGAGTGTCCAATGTATAAACAAAAAAAGTTGGAAATAAGCAGGCAAAGACCTTGAGTTTCTGCTACGGACGTCTATTACGTTAATGTGGATTATATTGACACAAAGCTAAAAGTCTCCTGTGTATGTCCGTTTTCCTTTTTGGCTCAGAATTATTAATGGAAAATAAGGATAAACCAGGTAAAAATGGTCGAGCTCAAGTCAGCCCCATACTGAGTTGGAATGACCAAATCTTTACTTGATGAATAGGCTGCTGAAAGCTTGTCCGAACGATCACGTTGGAAAGTGAAAAGAGAAAGATTCTATCCATTTGCGGAGGTGGAATCATAAAATAACACATGTGAAGAGAAAGAATTTTTGGTTTCTTTAAAACTTGCATCATGGAAAATATTTTATTTATTATTCTTTACTAGCCTAGAAGCTGTCCTTTGGGTGGACGTTAGGCTAGACCTTCAGCGTACTATGTACGTAAAATTATAAGAATTTAGAACTAATAAAATTATTTTATCTTTATTCGACACCTCAATTCTCCATAATCTTTCTTCATATACGCAACAGATCTCCGTAGTTTCTTAACATTTATTTTTCGCGCATTTTTTTTTAAATCACCATTCTTTATGGTCTCCTCAGAGAAACTCAATTTTCAAGGACATTAGGGAACCCTTATTATGTAATATTTCGAAAACGTCATATTACACATGGTAGAAAAAGAAAAAAAAAACACATATGAGCAACGTACCGTGCCCCAATTGTTATAATCATGGTTTAATTAGATGTTTTCAATTGCAATTGCGACGGAAAGAGAAGTAAAGTTAAACCATAAATAAATATTTGTTTTTTAAAGCTTTCACTGTGTTCGATATTTAAATTTAACTTCAAATGAGTTATTTATTTAAATTTTAACCGCGTATAACTACAGGAGTTACTAGGCGTAACTTCAGGTTGTTTATGAGTCGCCGAGATCAAAAAACGGACGGACGGACGGACGGACGGACACACGTGAACTGCGCTTTATTTATATAGATTATTATTTTATTTGTTAGTTTTTGTTTCATTTTCCCACAAAGCTACCTCTAACGCATCTTATTCTATATTCAATTTTCTTTTCTTCTATACTAAACGTGTGATAATTGAGCCATACACCGAGACATCTTTAGAGTTTAGTATTTAATAATTTCACACGCTGATTATTATGGTAGATATGGTATCAGTGATTTCATTCCAATTCCAGGTCATAGTTTTTGTTTAGATGGATTTATCTTGAGTCCTATTTCTTGGAACACTTGGAGGAGAACGCGGATTTCTGTTCATGATCATTATTGTCCAAACAATGAATACCCGTAACATCAGAATAAACCCATCGTCATCAGTGCATTCGACTCAGTTGGGAAAGCCGTGTCTTTGTCTTTGTCTTCTATCGGTAGATTCGTTTGTCATCTGTTATGTAATGATCAGTGCCCATCTTTTTCGCATCTGTGCTTGTAGACGCGCTGTGCATAGTCTAGAAAAAGATAAAATAGGCCGGAGATCCTTCTTTGTCGTGATGTTTGAAAACGTTTCCGCATTGTGGACGTCACCAGATTTTGTGGACTGATAATGTTCGTTGATGCATTCAGTGGATTCACACACTGGAAGATTAATCTACAAGAAAAAAAAAAACTCTGTATCGATGTGGTCATATCCTACTGTGAGGTCAACATAGAAGGTATATATATTTCATATACGCAATTTCATGGAGTTGCTTGATGATATAGGCCACCTTTACATAAGTTGCCAGAACGGAAACGAAAATGGGTGGGTCACAAGGTGACTTTCTGTTATGGCGAAACACACCTAGTTTATAGATAATAGACTCTTCCACCTAATATAAGTAGGAGTCAGTGAGGGTCGACTGGGAGTCGAATACGAAAGTAGTCAGCTACCACAACTAGATTACTCTGCGTAATACTTATAACAATTTCCTAACGGTTTTGTACGTTGAACCAATTTAGGACCGAATTTAGTCCAAATACAGTTTCCACTGCGGAAAGTAACTCTACAACACTTTCATAAAACGACGAGAGCCTTGACCCGTTAATATTTTCACCATGACGTATCCAACTGATGATACTGACAACTGTAATATTTAGAAAACTTGTCATACAAATAATAATTTTCAATTATTCAATTTACTAGGGTTCAGTATTTAATAATTTTACATCCGGATTTTTATGATACGGGTTAGGTATCATCAGTGCTTTCATGCCAATTCTAGATCATAGTTTTTATTTTTGATGAGTTTATCTTGAGTCCTATTTCTTGGAACCCTTGGTAGAGAATGCTGATTTCTGTTCAAGATCATTCTTGTCCGTATCATCAGAATATATCCATCATCATCAGTGCATTGGGAAAGCCGTGTCCTTGTCTTTTATTGGTAGAAAATGTTCAGCTCCTTCATATGAAGGACTGGATTTAGCAAAGATGTTTGTCTTGCATCACTTAATAATTTAACATTTGTTTCATATCGCCCTTGCCTGAGAGAAACGTGCCGTTCGTCGGGTGTCAGAAGTTAGATTAAGAACAAAAAAACAAAACAAAAAAAAACGAGGAAAATGTTTTAAGTGAGGAAAATAATGGTACTAGATGCAAACTAAACAAACATGTGTGCAGATCTGGGGAAGAAGTAAAGCGAACGTGTGATGTTTGCACTTAAAAAGTAACGGCCACATCCCATCGGGTACCAGACAAGAAAATTTCGTGCTTTTATCATGAGATAAAAACGAGAATCAACCGGCTAAGATTCCTAGAAGAACACATATTTACATTAGGACACTTACAGGAAGAGTAAGAAACCGGCGTTTTGGCTGAGGTAGTTGCGATTTCTGCTGTTCTCCTAACCAAAAGAGTCAGAGGTCGATCTTCGATAAAAAAACAGGGTTTCGATTGTGTAATTCTAAAGGTAAAGAACACGCTTTTATTTTTAAATATTGGCGAGATAGAATCTTTTTTACACAGTTGATAACGAAATACAGAATACCAAATGAAAGAAGTAAACAAAACGAAAACAAAATAATAATAATAATAATGAATAAGCGAAAAAAAAAAGGACTGACAAATTAACGGATATATGGTACCATAGAGTGGGATGGGCACCGTCAGGTTAAATGCCCAAGACACGCCACATGATGAGATCCAGGAACACAACCGCGAGAAATAAAGGAGAATGGTCAGATCAGAACGTTGTCGCCCAACGACTCCTTCCTGGGCTAGGGGCAAAATAATAATAATAATAATAATAATAATAATAATAATAATAATAATGATAATAATAATAATAACAATAATAACAACAATAATAATAATAACAATAATAATAATAACAATAATAATAACAACAACAATAATAATAACAGTAATAATAATAATAATGAAAATAACAACAATAATAATAATAATAATAACAATATTGTTAATAATAACAATAATAATAATAATATTAATAATAATATCAATAATAATAATAACAAAAATAACAATAATAATAATTACAATAATAATACCAATATTAATAATAATAATAACAGTAATAGCTGTAATAACACTAATAATAATAACAATATTAATAATAATAATAATAACAATAATAATAATAAAACTGGAAAATTTGCAACTCCTATGGGAAGGAAACTGAAAGAAACTGGTACGAACACCACCATGACCCGGTTACGGAGATAGGACCTGTTACAATTCTATGGGACTACACAATACACACTGACAGAACAATCAAAGCCAACCGCCCAGACATTGTTATTAAAGACCACAAACAAAATAAGTGCCTCCTTATTGATATGGCAGTCCCTGCAGACTGCAATGTATCTTTGAAGATATTCGAAAAGCTGTCAAAATACAAGGACCTTGAAATAGAAATCTCAAAAATGTGGCACATGGGAACATCAACAATTCCTGTTGTAGTTGGAGCCCTTGGACTGGTTGGAAAAGATTCCAGTAGGCTGATTGAAGGGATCCCTGGAAGTCCATGCCTCAAAGAGATACAAAAATTGTTCTGACAAGTACAGCCCACACTTTACGAAGGGCTTTATCTATGTAATTATTTTTTTAATTTTTTTTGCAGTGGAAAGTGTCATGATGCCATTTCTAACCTTAGGTCCCTGGGCGGGACCCGGAAAGAAATGTGTAAACGCCGGATATCAAAGGAAATAAAATAATAATAATAACAATAATAATAACAATAATAACAATAATAACAATGAGAGTAAATTCGTGGAATTAAGGAAATTACTGAATTTCAATAGGGGCAAATAATACGATGGCAAACAGAGAAATTGATAGATTTTCCTAGTTTAATCGTCAAACGGTTAATAATATTCACTAGAAATTTACTGAAAAAGGCCATTATCGGGTGGAACAACGTTCAGGAAGACCAAGTATCGTGTCTGAGCAAACGAAAAGGGCACTGAATAGGGAAGTCATCAGAAACCGTTGTCAGAGCGTCAATGATGTCGCCAACAGCATGGGAATTTCGCCATATGCGGTGAGAAAGGTTCTGAAAGAGTTAGGCTATCAAAGAAGAGTTGCAAGAAAGAAGCCCTTGTTTTCAGAGGTTAACAGGAAATTTTGTATGGATTGGGTGAGAGAATTTGAGAGCAAAGATTATGAATTTTGACAGTCTGTCATTTGGTCAGATGAAAGTAAATTCTGTCAATATTCTAATTTGAGATTGGTTTATGTTTGGAAAATCAGAATACATGGAACACTGAATGTCTGCAGCGACCGTGAAACATGGAGGGATTGGAGTAATGGTGTGGGGCGCTGTCTGCTTTGGAGGGAAATCCGATCTGATTCTTATTGACGACCGGTTGAATATTAGAGACGGGAATCCAATCAGATTGACAAGAACGTGTACCTTTTTTCAAGATGGAGCGTCATGTCATACGAGCAAAGTAGCAAAGGCCTGGAAGGAATCGCAAGGAATCAAGACATTGACATGGGTAGCCCAAAATCCTGACATGAATCCAATATAGCACGTTTCGGAGGACTTTGACCGAAGACTTCGAAAGCGTGCAACCAAAATCACGTTTAAAGAAACATTGCTAAAGTGTGGCAACATATGGCTCAGACTATGGTTGATAACTTGATATATTCCATGAAAAATCGAATACAAGCACTGAAACTAGCAAATGAAGGACCTACTCCATACTAATTCCAAATGCTGTGTATGCTGAATAGGGAATACGAAATTAAATTTTTCTTTCTTTTTTTCTTTCTTCATTACTTTCTTTCTTTCTTTCTAGCTATTCAAAAGTTATAACGTATTATAACTTCACAACAAAAATGGCCATTTTGTTGCAACACTTCTGGTGTCTTGGGTGTTGTCATTTTTGAATAAATATTATTCGCCACACCGCGTACTGATCACAGAATAGAGTTTTTGTATTTCGGAATTTTATTCCATCTGAAACAACCCATTACTTGTGTGCGTGTGTTTATATGTATATATATATATATATATATATATATATATATATATATATATATATATATATATATATATATATATATATATATGTGTGAGTGTAATTTGGCAGCAACTTTTCTTTCAAACATGTAGTGTTGAATGTTAAAGACAACATAGTCTTACATATTTTCTTTTGAATTTTCTCATATTCTCTAATGAGACTTTTTATTTGAAAATAGTTTCGAAATATGTATTGTCCATACGATGACCTAGCGCTTTCGAACATCATTGTTCATATTCAGGGTCAATATTTTAGCCATCCAATATATGTGTATATATATATATATATATATATATATATATATATATATATATATATATATATATATGTATATATATATATATATATATATATATATATATATCAATATTATAATATTTAATATATTGTACAATATATATTATTTAATAAATTATATATATATCGATAGTTTCATATATCATTAAGTATATAATGATATATACATATCGATAGCTTCATATATCAATGAGTATTTATTTATTTTTAACTAGATTTATATACATATATATATATATATATATATATATATATATATATATATATATATGCATACACGTGTGTCTGTGTTTGTTCGTATATTAACGCTGTTTCAAAAACTCTTTTATTTATTCTATCTACAGCGTGCGACAGAAATACCCCTCCCTCTACTTATATCTGCGAGCAATACCCCTCAGATAACGGTAAGAAATTAGCTAGACGAAAGCACTGGTAACATTTTTACCATTATGTGGCAAGTATTTCTGGGAAGTATATGTGGAAGGTATTTCTTACCCACACTGTAAACTCTGTCTGTCTGTCTGCCTTGTCTGTCTGCCTGTCTGTCTGTCTCTCTTGATAATAATCTCTTTCCAGAATTTGAACAGTAACATATGTTCATTTGGAGGTGATGGCATTTTGGATTGGACAAGGAATTTTCAGCACCCCCAATATATATGGGGGTGTATATCTTAACGATTTCAGCATGGATTGAAAATAACAAGGTTTAGATTAACGTATTTATATTTTAACGATATTGTAACGAAATCTTCTCGTTACATGTGTCGTATAATCTTCTTCGATGTGTTATTACACCACCTTCACTGGTCAAATCGAGTACAACTGATGTTACTCAAGTGACCTTCATTTATACAGTTTGAAAACAGTGCGTCTTGTTCAATAACTAATACATTTTTCTAAGCATTAACATCAATGTCAACGATTCACATGTAGCTGTCGTGTCCGTTTATTTTCTAATAGAACTAAAAAACTAGCTGTCCTTAGTAGCTCTCAGAAAAAAGTTGTCTCAATTACTACCCTGCTTAATCTATTCACACAAGATCTTTGGATAGATTAATATCACTTTCCTTGCAACTTTTTTGCTTTCAATGCATCCTATGAATGTAAAATGATCTAATGCGACTTTTGAAATTAAATGTCACAGTCATGTCAACCTTTTCTATTCCGAAGCAAAAGTGTCTATATGGTTTGTATTTTCTATAAAAAAAAAAAAAACATTCGTTGTTAACATATTCGGTACATACCATTCTCATCATCCTTCAGTATGACAAAATTTGCGTCAGTGACACTTTTCTACTATAATTAAACTGATTCATTGCCATATAGGATGATTTATATATATATATATATATATATATATATATATATATATATATATATATATATATATATATATATATATATGATATTGAGCACTTTATCCCATAAATATACCACACCTTAAGACTATATTTCTTCATATATATATATATATATGTTCATATATATATATATATATATATATATATATATATATATATATATATGTGTGTGTATAAACTTCAACCACATCGTTGCGACCGCACGCTCCAAAACTTCTCACAGTTAACAATAACACATTTCTAAAAAACATATTTCGGAGTACATCTTAACTTTTGTTGTTCTATTATTACCTGGATGTAAAAAAGACATATCTATTTCCATACACGAGTATGATTGTATGCACGATCGAAAGCTTGTAGTAAAAATGGCCTCAAACAACTGGAATTTATAAACAGGGATCATAACATTCATCTACAGGTTCGAGGTTAATGTATTTTATTAAAAATTGATTGCGAAAGTGATTCTTGCCATTTAAATTATTTAACTTATCTGCTTTTTGTATGAATGATTCATGTAATGTAAATTGAACTGCACCACATACTTGATCTATCTATCTATCTATCTATCTATCTATATATATATATATATATATATATATATATATATATATATATATATATATATAAACATATATAACGCTGTCTGTGCATATACTGTACTTACACTAACAAAATAATACATATATATATATATATATATATATATATATATATATATATATATATATATATATATGAAACCGACTGTCACCTCTATGTTTTGATTTCTGTGTTCACTTACATGATAAACACTTCCCCAAATTTTCTGAATTGCACAAAATCTTCAACTAAAACACCGCGAACATAAATTGTAGTTGTGGCAGCGACTTTAAAAATATAATTAAGAAGCAGAGTATCAGCAATTTTCTACCGATAGCCTGCAAAATAAATTAACTTATCACATGTGCAATTGTAGAAAAAATAAATAAGTGCCAACTGAATAGAGTATGGAAAACAGAAAAGGTAGTCAACAAGGCAGAGGTGCTGAATGAAAATGGCCAAGATGAGATTACTAAAGATTATTATTTTTCCTTTTTCTTTTCCACTCCATTTCTCCACCCTCATATACTTTCTCTACTCTATACCATTCTAAGCTTCGTATAGTGGTTTGAAATTCGGGAGAAAACAAAACTATATATATATATATATATATATATATATATATATATATATATATATATATATATATATATATATATATATATATATATATATCGCGGGCGGCGTAATGGAGAGGTGTTCGGAATTAAAAATTGAAGAGCAATTTTTAATTTCCAATCGGGTTCCTTACATCCATTTACACGCTAATGCCATCGGTAAAGTTATGCATCCATCATCCCAGTTATGGGTTAAATAGTATAACTTGTATCTGGAACAATCATTGTCATTTCCAAATAATATTTAATGCATTATTCACTCTCAAAAGAATATAATCATTCTCACAATTCAAAATATATTTCGGCTTCAAATAATCCATAAAGGTTTCATAGACCGTAAGAAATGAAAGCAAATCTATCTGTAAATATATTAATGCATTCATATTAGTTTTCCAAGAGAAAGACGTAATATTTCTCTCGCAATAACTCATTATAACCTTTTTTTTTATATCTATTTAAATGTTTCTGGTACAGTCTAATCGCGATATATTTCGGAAACTGAAGCATCCAAAATCTGTAATTTTTCTTTTTCTTTTTATTAATATTTTACTTTTCCTTTCTTCTCTTTTATCTTACAATATGAAGCGATCGAATCATTTACCATTCAGCAGATAAGTGGGCCGAGCCAGTCTAGACCAACCAAAAAAAAAAAAAAAAAAAAAGGAAAAGGAACGAACCGTTTATCGGCAAAATTTATGACGAACCGGAGTGTGAACGCAAAAGAAAAGACATTGCCTCCAAGAAAGCAATACTTTTTCAAAGTCTTGTAGTTAACGCTATTCTGAAGATCATAGATGAATTATCTTCAAACAATTTTCACTGTCTTTTCATTTCGCTATCTTCACAAACTTTCTGAGGAGTGTTTTCAAGCCGTTATTTTTTTTTAACAAATTTGCCTCGTCGTAAGTGTTGATTTTTTTAAAAAATAATATTTCCCTTCGGGAGATATTCGATAGCGTCTCTCAACTTGCCCTTGTTTCTTTATGAGTTGAGAACAAGATTCATTTTAAACAAAAAAATCAGTGTGCTTTCCCGTTGTCTTTTTCAGTCTCTTGAATTCGTTCTCATAGAGTAGCTGCCAATCAAGTTCAATTTAACGAATGATATAGGATTTCTATTAAGTTAAAATAAAACGGCTACAAAAATTAGAACAAAATCAATTCTTCTGGAGGGCAAACATTCACGCATAAAATCAGGGTAGGCAGCCTAACTTAAACAGAACTTAAAATGTCTTAAAGCTTAATATGTCTTTAAAAGAAAGACAAAAAAAAAGAACTAATATGCAACTAAATATGTAATATTGCATTCTAAATGTAAAGTACATACGGAAGTGATTTTAAGAACTCCAATAAAATAAAATACTTTTAAGTTGATATCTACCGGCTGAACCTCTTATGCCTGGGAAGATTCATTTTTATTCATCAGTATTGTATCAGAAGTAAGTAAAAAAGTGCCGAAAAGTTATATAATATCAGTCCTTCTATATGGTAGGGGCTACTGGAGAACCTCATCACGATATTTCATCTATAGTCTTGCGCATTCGAGAAATGCTAATGAGTACCAGCGAACGCCTTTTCATTATTAACATGTCACGAGTGAGCCGGCCGTTAAATATAATACTGTTTAAAAAAAAAAACAAGAAAAATAGAGCTTCTGTTTCGAATAAGGCTTCATGAAATAAGGTAATATAGTTTGAAACGCGGGCGCGCGCGCACACACACAGACACAGACACATACATACACACACACACACACACACATATATATATATATATGTATATACACAAATGTTTCGTATATGCATATGTACATATTTAATAATTTTTGCATTTGGGTAGCAATTACTCTATTATACAGGTTTGATTAAAATGACATACAAGGTACAGTGTTTACTTTCCTTGTTGTCTGCTGGATGTTTAGTAATTGTAACAACGTGCACGAAACAGGCATTGTTGCCCACATGCAAAATTATTAAATTACATGACCCATCAGCCAGTGACCAAAACAACCTGTGACTCTGTTTTAATGAAACTTGTATATATATATATATATATATATATATATATATATATATATATATGTGTGTGTGTGTGTGTGTGTGTGTGTGTGTGTGTGTGTGTGTGTGTGTGTGTGTGTGTTCAGGTATGCAGAAAAATAAGAAAGAACACGTTAGGTAAATAATCCAGACTTCTTTAGTATTTTTGTTTTTATTTTTAAAAAGACAGTGCTCCATACAGAAGTAGAGCTTGTATTATAATATTTTTTTTAATAACATTTCTTTTTAAATATTTAAAAAAAAAAATTCTTTCGCTACATAAGAGTTCTAGGAATCAGATTTTTTAAAAAGAATATTATAATATATATTTATATATATATAATATTAATATGTATCTATTGCGTCCAGCATGAAACAGCCTGTCGCCTCTGAGGGTTGACTTCAATGTTGACTTTTATATTTATATTTACATACGCTGTATCTCTGATACTGAGCACTGTATCCCATAAATATAGCATATATATATATATATATATATATATATATATATATATATATATATATATATATATATATATATATATATATATATATATATATATATATACCCAAGTTTAGGATTGGTATATACGGAGTGAAATCCAATAACCAACAATTAATATTCTTTAAAGAGTGCTCAATACAGAGTAGAGCAGATATAATTATTTATTTGAATATTACAACATAAATATGTTATAAAATCACGACAAAAGTAGCCATTTTGTGTCAACACTTCTTGTGTCTTGTCAATTGATGATATAGAATATAGAATAAATGGTTTTAAAAGTTTCAAATTAATCAACGATCCTTAGCTAGGAGTAAACGCTGTTACATAAGCTAGAGTAGCCAATCAAGATACAAGTATAGGGTGATTCCAAAAATTTGACAACTAAGCAAGGTTATCATAGATATTAAAAGATTTATAAAATTTGAAATTAAAATTAAAAGTAAAAAATTAAAATTACCTATATAGAAATCTAAATCAAATCTCTATTAAGTTTTAAATTGTAGAATTACCAAGGAGAAAAAATATAAAAATAAAAATAAAAGATATATTTGCTATTTAATTTGTATTTTCATTGAAATTATGTTGAAAGGGATGTTCAGAATCCCAGACAGAAATGTATACACTTTAGTTTCATTTCAACATGTTAGTCGCCTCTCACGTGAAATCATTCGAACACACGCATGTTAAGCGCTCAGACGTATTTATATATATACACACACATACAAAAAATCAAACCACACATAGGCAAATGCACTTTACTTACACATACACATCGATACACACAGGCACATACATCTACATTCAATATGATCTAGACGGTCAGATGTCGAAGCTATTCGTGGCTTAATATGTTATTAAACGAATTTTAACTTGAAATATAGTTAAACCGGTCAAATATACATAGATAAAATTTAAACAAATAAATATATATAAATATATATATATATATATATATACATTTTTAAAAACATAGTTTTCGACACATTACAGACAAAAGTAAATAACCACCTCCACATATAGTTGTACACTCACACATCCGCATATAAATCAATACATGCACCCGCATACACACATATAAGCATAATAGGTACGCATATACAGACCTACGCACATAAACATACACATAGATAAGCACATATAAATATATTGACCCATACGTCGACGCAGAAAAGTAAATAAAGCAAGTGAAGAAATATATATAAAGATGCAACTATATACAAGCACACAACATACATACATACACATCTAGATGTACATACATAAGCACGTATACATATATGCATATAAACTAAATATATACATAGACATTTATAAATACAAGTGTATACATGAAAAATTAAACAAACATAAATTAAAACGATATGAATATAAAAATGCATCCGCTAGTACATATATATACACACATACATACGCAACTACACATAGATATACACACATATATATCTACACACATACATATACATACATACATACACACATACAAACATACATATTCACAAATATATATACGTATATATATATATATATATATATATATATACGCATACACACATACATATACAAACACATATACATATATACATAAACATGTAGACACATGCATAAAAAAGGAAAAAGAAATAAGCATACATAGACCAACTTATATTCTAATAATATTCCAACAACATTATGATAAAATATATTAAAGGTTTATCATAATTTAAGAAAAGAACAACAGTCTGTAAGCAATTAAAGGTTCCTTATCAACAAAAGTAGATTTTAGTTTGTATCTATGATACACCCCAAGGCACTAAAGCATACATACAAATACACATACAATGACACACAAACATATATACATAAATATCTAATCATATATAAATACCCATATCGACACATCCAGATATACAATACACAAACAGTCGAGCGCACACATATAAATACCCACACATACATATAAATGTACACCCATATACATACACATATACACATGCATATACATATTTAAACATACATATATATGCATATACAAACATATACATACACATAGAAACATACATACTACATATACATACATATATGCACACTCACACATACGTATACATACATATGCATATGCATACACATATCTACACATACACAAGTACACATATATATCTCTATATACCCAAACATATACTTACACATTTAGTGGTAGACACTTACCAGAATTTACACCATTACTCGTACACATAAACAGGTTAACCTATGATAGATGCCAATATACACAACCATATATCTTCATAAAAAAAACAAAAAAAAACACATATATATACCCCTATATACACATATACATATCCAACAGTAGAAATAACTCTACATAACATACAAATATATACATCCAAATACAGACACGTATGATACTTTGTAAGTACCCAGTACACATTCATATCGATAGGGCGACTATCATGCTAAAAAGGTAATAGTCTATTAAGTTTAATTTATCATTATCATAGAAAGTATATGATTTCTATACTAAGTTAAATTTAAAACGATGTTTACAGTTAACTGTTAGTTCATATCTTTGATTTAAAAGATCAGTCTTATTTTTAAATCTAATTATTTCAAGTTTCTCTTTAAGGCACGGGTAACACGGGGCATATAGTGAGTTACATGTCCGGGCCTTTCTAATTAATTTCCATTTAACCTTAGGTGTTTTATTTTTCTCTTTTAGACTCCAAAAGTATTTGGATAATGAAGTCATATATTTATAGTTACTATTATTAAAAGATTGCAGATGACCCCGCCAGCGTTCCTTGAATGGTCTCATGGTGCAACCTATGTAGAATTTCTTTATATTTGGATTTTCTAGTGTTGATATAGTAATGAGATAAACTACAGAGCTAGTTAAACAATTATTATTTAGTGGACAATCATTGGGATTCCTGCAGTTACATGATTTATTATTAGTGTCATTTTGCTTAATGTTGCTTTGCGCAACCTTGTGGGTTGTCAGGCTCTCCGAATTCATATACTTGCTGAATATACTATTGTTATGTTTTTTAATTATTTTCTCTAGGTTATCAGCACAACTAATTATATATATATATATATATATATATATATATATATATATATATATATATATATATATGATGGGGGTGTATGAGTGTGTGAGGGGGCACGTGGCCGAGTCGTTAAAACGTTCGAATTCCGATCATGACAGCCGGGTTCAAATTTATCACCATAACAAGTCTACATCCTGACATATCACCATTGTCGATATGTCACGATGTAGACTTGTTATCGGACTGCAAGTTCGATCACAGCGTGCGGCACCTTTGGAAAGTGCTTTGGGGGACGTCGATAGCACGGAGATACATTTCATCAAATTGATCCCGCTAGATAGCACGCTATTTCCCAGAAACTTTAACTAAGATTTGCTCAGCATAATTGCAGCTTGGACCCTAGGTGAGCTGCATGGCTGTTGAATAAACACAAATGTGCCTGAGCGTCTGCAATAGAGGCTATTCTCGAATACGTGTGGCCAGCTATATATATATATATATATATATATATATATATATATATATATATTATTGTCATCCACAGACAGACTGTTTCGCTGTATCACAGCTCATCAGTGTGGCTAGACGTTCGGTTGCCTCTAGCTAGGATCCAAACCCGACTGAATTGGCGTCACTCGGAAATTTTACCATTAAGCCGTCAGCGCACTCCAGGGATGAAGGTGAATTTTAGCGTATTTATTTTTAGATTTAGATAAACACACAGTGACTGACAGTGACTCAATTCTGCCGAAGAGTCACGCTATATTAGCTTTAACGATCACTGTTTACAAACCTACGCTTCACTCCCACAGAGCTCAACCGAAATTAATTTTCAGGAGCCAATATTATTGTCATCCATATATATATATATATATATATATATATATATATATATATATATATATATATATATATATATATAATATTATATTATATTATATTATATTAATATATAGTCACGTAGGTGTTTCATATTGTTACGCCAGAGATTCGAAGACGAACCTTTTTGTAATTATTCAATCCACTCTTGGGGACGTTTTCAGCAATTGACTCTTCTATACTATTTTTTATGTTTACGTTTTTTGTTTTTGATATCTTATTAATTTAATTTATTTGAGCAGAGCAAGCATAGAAATGAATACAATCTGGGAACCAGTAATAAGGCGATAATAACAACAAAAATTGCAATATGAGCTCTGGTAAAAACATAATATGATAACAGCAAAAATTGAAATATGTCCACTGGTAAAAAATGGTTGCTGAAGTCTTTAGGTTTATAATAACCAGAAATTTATACACAGATATCCTCAAGGCCTGGCACAGTGAATAAAGGTGTCGGTTAGATCCAGTGACTGGACCGAAAGAGTGTGTGTTCAATACCTGGTTAAGGTAGTGGAGAACTTTGAGAGGGGAGATAACAGATAACTGACATACATTAAACATGACCTGTGGAACTAGAACAGTTTACCCCAGTGAGTGAAATAAAGGGTTCAGTTCTACATTCCAACCACCTGAAGAAGGCCGGAGGGTACAACGGTCGAAACGTTGTAATAAATATGGCGACAAAGATGAGGACAATCGTCCGAATAATGTATATAATGTAATTACAGTTTAATATAATAGATTATAAAGGGCGGGTTGTAAAATACCCTTTATTTAAAAGCGTTAATAACTTTATTAAATATTAATCGATTTTCATTAAACAGGTTTTATTTTTTTAAATATTTTTTTAATATAATTTCACCCAAAGCAAGGCGATAATCCCACTAAGACGCAAAGGTGCTAATAGGAATGAAAGAGATTGAGAAGGATTTAAGAGGAACTGGAAAACCAATCATAAACAGGAAAGGATGCATAAATCTGTACTGCAGTCAAAAAGCCAGGGAAGAGTTTGAACCGGGCGATAGGCGCTACTCCTTTTGCGTTAAATAAATAAATATTAAATAAAATTAGGCTAAAATACCTGGGGAGGAGTGTGAACTGGATGATAGACGAAACTATCTACTCCTATAAAGGTATAAGTGAAGTAGGATGTCCAAATTCCACCTTTTGTACGTTCTATTTCAATATGGGTGTTGATGGAGGGCAGCTTCAGTAGGTATCGACCGCAGATCGCGTACACATCAGCTTGATGAGAATTTCTGATGGTTCTACTGAAGCTCGATGTATATGAACGTTACGCCAGCATTTCTGCATTTTTTTTGTATCGGGATGCCACCTGGCCACGTTCATGCAGTGCCAGGCGTTGTGTCATTCTGAGCTAAACTTCTCACTCTGAAATAAGAACAGGATGTAGCAATGGCATTTTAGCACTTTAAGGATCACAATATATTTTGTTTCTTGCAAATGTGTTGATATTAACAAAAGTTACAAGTAATTTTCAGTAAGGAGTTCCTTTTTGCCCAATTCGTAGATGAATTCCCTTGTAGCAAAAGTGACTGGCTATCAGACTGAGCTCAGAGAAGACTAAAATTTCGAATGATCTATGTCGATTTTTCGATTCATCTGTAAAATATATCAGTGATATTTAATCCAGACTACAGTATATATATCTAATGATCTAAATCTGACGTCAGATATACGAAGGTGTTCTTTTCGACTCCGCGGTTGTTCAAGTATGAAATACACTCAATAATAAAAGCGATTTAAAATATATTAACTCAAATTAAATAAACTGTTTCTGTAAATATCTTTTACTGCAATCAATTGACGTTATCATTCAAAGACATCCAAAGGTGTCTTTAAAATAACAAAAGAAATGCATGGTGGATGCATTAATGAACGAATAAGATGGCGGGAAAAACCGCGGGAAAACGGTTTTTGGACGCCATTTTATTTTCAGCATCAATATCCAAGAAAAATAAGATTTCCATAACAGCGATTAGATGAACGGTTCTATTATCGGAACTATGAAATAATCTTTCACGAAATGGAATTCGAAATAGTTGCTTTTTTGTTTTGTTTTACTTCCTTTCTTTCAAAAAGACGACATTAAACCTTGATATATTATGAAAGAGACGCCGTCGAGAATTCGACAAATAGATCATTAAAATAAACAAACATATAAATAAATCTCTTTCTTTGAGGAAAAATTAGCAGTTTTAATAAAAAGAGTAATTATGGTTTTGACAGAGAAGAAACAGATTTGCTGAAAGAGGACTGTGAAAATGAACGGCTTTGATTTCGCGTCGTTTGATTCTTTCAAGTAAATTTGCTTTTCTTTTTCTATTTTTACAGAATTGTAGCTGAATATCGTCAGAAATATATTATCGACTTTCCTGAACAGTTAGGATTGCCGATTCCTTGGGGAAAGAAACTGGAAAGATCTACAGAGAAAATCATAACAAAGAAACGTTTATTTTTTGTTTGCGCATGAACGGAGGATGAAAAGATGTTAGCATTGATGAGTAAAGATAAAAAACACATGATAGATAGATAGATAAATAGATAGATAGATATGAACAGATTTAGATAGGTAGGTAGGTAGGTAGATAGCTAGATAGATAGATATGAACAGATTTAGATGGGTAGGTAGGTAGGTAGGTAGATAGATAGATAGATATGAACAGATTTAGATAGATAGATAGATAGATATATAGATAGATATGTATGAATAGATTGGGATAGATAGATAGATAGATAGATATGAACTGATTGAGATAGCTAGCTAGCTAGCTGCACAGATAGATAGATAGATAGATAGAGAGAGAGTGAGAGAGAGAGCAATATAAATAAACTGACGGAAACACAGAATCAGATAAATAGATTTGAATATATGGAATAGATAGATAGATAAATAGATAGATAGATAGATATGTATGAATAGATTGAGATAGATAGATAGATAGATAGATAGATAGATAGATAGATAGGGAGAGAGAGAGACAAAGAGAGAGAGACCAATATGAATAAACTGATGGAAACACAGAATCAGATAAACAGATTTCAGTATATGGAATAGATAGATAGATAAATAGATAGATAGATAGATAGGTAGATAGATAGATAGACATTAACAGACTGAGATACATAGATATGAACAGAATGTATATATATATATATATATATATATATATATATATATATATATATATATATATATATATATATATAGATAGATAGATAGATAGATAGATAGATACACGATGGCCAATATGAAGAAATTGGTATAGATTGGCACATTCTGTCTCAGAAACCCTTTTTGTAAGTGCTTTTCTGTCGGCCTGACAATTGTTCCCTATACGTCGTAGTTGTCATAAACAGTTAGTAAGTTCTCGTAAGATTTCATGTTAATTATATTGATTCAGTAGCGTATAGTATTCTGTGGTTTATTTGTATCGTTCATTTGTAGAGCCTAGATCTGACCGATCTGTCTGAACTTGATAATATCCCGTATGTATTTGCCTCTATGCACCATATAATCTAATATCAAGTTAACTTTCTCCTGAAATCAGATTGTATATCTGGGTAAGAATTCAGTTCGCATGCCCCAGTAAAAGCTGCAAACTTTATCCCGATGAGAATGAACTATGTCAAAGATTTATTTTTTCCCAACAGATTTAAAGCCATTTTCTTCTGAAACATGCATTTAGACAGAGATGTGTTTTGCTTTTCAAATGTGCACCCCTTTGTCACCGCCCCACCAAAAAAAACAAAACAAAAAAAACATGTATTTGTTGCGTCTGCCGATGTTTGAACTCTGATTGCTAAAACCTTCAACCACCAAACCAGCGAATGGGTTGATTTGGTTTGCTTTCCGCTATATCAGCATCAATGGGTTACTTAATGCCGACAAGATCTTTATTACTGTTAATATTTTTTCCCAAAATTTATTGCTAATAATATATTTTTCTTCAAAAATCTATGGCTGGTAATATTTCTTTCCAAAAATTTAGTGCTGGTAATAATGTATTGCTGGTAATATGTTTTTTTCAAAAATTAACTGCTGGTAATATTTGTTTATTATTACTGCTGGTACTAAATCTTATTTTTACACTTTCATAGTGTTTTGACCTCAGTTTGTGTGTAAGTATTTGCCCATAGCTATGACCCTAACAGTTGCTACCAACCCGGATCAGGATCTGGGAACATGAGCAAATAAGAGGTGCTCCTCAAAATCTCCTGATCAAAGGCCTTGCTGCCGGATGTAGTTTATCGTCTTACGCTGGACGCGGATGTAGTTTATCGTCTTCCCCAGACAACCAAACTAGCTATTTTTACGGGTGTTTCCATTTAAATTGTCTAATAAATGCATACTACCCTGCTCTCAGGTAGGTGTGTATTAATGGGCATATTTTTTTAAAAAATCAATAGATTGAAAGTCCGTGTTGGAAATTACTTTTAACTTTTGTTGGTATCTCTCTATATTTCTGGGATGTATTATGTACATGATTTAGATTAATCGGACTATTGTCCTCATGTTTGTCGCCAAATTTATTACAACGTTTCGACCGTTGTACGCTCCGGCCTTCTTCGGGTGGTTGGAATGTCGTACTGAACCTTTACTCACTATGGTAAACCGTTCTAGTTCCACATACTACGTCTAATAGATGTCAATTATCAGTTATCTCCTGCTTAATTCCCTCTCCAAGTTCGCCACCGCCTTAACCAAGTATTGAACTCACAGTCTTTGGGCCCAGTCACTGGATCTAACTAACGCCTTTGTCCACTCTGCCATGTGTCCTTCTTTCACATATATAAACAATTCCTTCATAGATATAAACAAATCCTTCCGAGATATAAGCAATTCTTTCACGGATATAAACAATTCCTTCACAGATATAAACAATTCCTTCATATATATAAAGAATTTCATCACAAATATAAACAACTCCTTCATAGATATAAACACATACTTCCCATATATAAACAATTCATTCACAGATATAAACAATTCCTTCATATATATAAAGAATTCCTTCATATATAAAGAATTCCTTCACAGATATAAACAATTCCTTCATAGATATAAACTATTCCTTCACAGATATAAACAAATCCTTCATATATATAAAGGATTCCATCACAGATATGAACAACTCCTTCATAGATATAAACAAATACTTCCGAGATATAAGCAATTCATTCACAGATATAAACAATTCCTTCATATATATAAAGAATTCCTTCATATATAAAGAATTTCTTCAGAGATATAAACAATTCCTTCATAGATATAAACAATTCCTTCACAGATATAAACAATTCCTTCATATATATAGACAATTCCTTCACAGATATAAACAATTCCTTCATATATATAAAGAATTCCTTCATATATAAAGAATTCCTTCACAGATTTAAACAATTCATTCACAGATATAAACAATTCCTTCATATATATAAAGAATTCCTTCATATATAAAGAATTTCTTCAGAGATATAAACAATTCCTTCATAGATATAAACAATTCCTTCACAGATATAAACAATTCCTTCATATATATAGACAATTCCTTCACAGATATAAACAATTCCTTCATATATATAAAGAATTCCTTCATATATAAAGAATTCCTTCACAGATTTAAGCAATTCATTCACAGATATAAACAATTCCTTCATATATATAAAGAATTCCTTCATATATAAAGAATTTCTTCAGAGATATAAACAATTCCTTCATAGATATAAACAATTCCTTCACAGATATAAACAATTCCTTCATATATATAGACAATTCCTTCACAGATATAAACAATTCCTTCATATATATAAAGAATTCCTTCATATATAAAGAATTTCTTCAGAGATATAAACAATTCCTTCATAGATATAAACAATTCCTTCACAGATATAAACAATTCCTTCATATATATAGACAATTCCTTCACAGATATAAACAATTCCTTCATATATATAAAGAATTCCTTCACAGATTTAAGCAATTCCTTCGCAGATATAAACGATTCCTTCACATTTTGTCATTTATATAATAAATGCGATGGTCAGTGCCGCACTGTGTCACACTTTTTCAATTTTACTCCTAGAGGGCGTGGCCCAACACATCATACCATTTTGGAATCAGGTTGACAACGTGAGCAAATTAAAAACATTTCTGGCCAAATCTGGACCAGCAATCCAGAAATTTTGGTTTCCCAGTTTTTTTATTAGTGCAGTTGATTTCGGATTCTGGCATATTTACTTCTACCGATGAAAACAATTCAAAGGACACAAGAATGTCACTTTTAATAGCACATGTTCAAATGAAAAATATTACAAATTACAATGTTTAGAAATAGAAATGTCCGTGTTTCCAACTTTACTCCTCCAGGCCGTTTTTACCAATATATCAAACCAAGTTGGAATCTGGCCGACTCCGAGAGAAAATTAAAAACATTCGGTGGCGAATCAGGATTCGCAATCCTGAAATTTTGGATCCTCAGGTTTTCATTACGGCGATTGTTTTCGGCGATTTTTAACGTGATTTTTTTACGACGAAATTTTTTATCGATAACAATTTTTATAAATTTGAAATAAATTTTGAAAATTTATTGCGAAATCCATCGAAAGTCAACCATGAAATAAAAATAACTGTCAATGGAAAATAAGGACATACGTTTATCAAATTGCCTTTAAATTAAGTAGTAACAGAGCCTTTAAAAAGTAAGCTTAAATATTAATGCAGTATTTAAATGCATCGATCAATTTTAAGTTCTGTAGTTTATTTTTGTTTATCGGATCGAACTCACTCGTAAGTAACCCCGTGAGAGAAGCTTGCTAAGCATCACGCCGAAGTGCTCATATAAGTAAATATAAGGTGATTCTCTAAGTGTAGGTTAGATGTGTCACAAAACTGAAAATAGTGGGCGCACAACGAGGCTCGAACTCACTATTCGGTTTTAATTGATCCGGAAATACAAGCTTGCTAACGTTGAAGTGCCCAGTTGTGCGTTCCCTATAATTTGCAAAGTAATCGAAATTCGACAAATAACAACCAGGAATAGATTCTTAATATCTCCTGCGACCTTACTAGTGATTCTTGATGTTTCTAGACTGACTGTAAAATATATAGGGTACAGAGGTTAATACGATGAATTTAAATTTGAGTTATCCTAAATTGGTAAAATTAATAAAGATGAAGAGTAAAAAAAAAAGGAAAACAAGAAAGAAGACAAAAAAAAAGAAGAAAAAAACGAGGAAGATGACGAGGTAGAAGAAAAACAAGAATTAAAATAAGAGGTAAGAAAGAAGAAGAAGAAGAAGAAGAAGAAGAAGAAGAAGAAGAAGAAGAAGAAGAAGAATAAGAAGAAGAAGAAGAAGAAGAAGGAGAAGAAAAGGGAAGGAAAAAGACGAAAATAAGAA
This sequence comes from Acanthosepion esculentum, assembly GCA_964036315.1. NCBI lineage: Eukaryota > Metazoa > Mollusca > Cephalopoda > Sepiida > Sepiidae > Acanthosepion > Acanthosepion esculentum. The sequence goes on along the minus strand of OZ038496.1, from coordinate 11,380,703 downwards.
GAGGAAAAAGAAGAAAAAAGTGGAAAAAAGTTGAAAGAAGATGAAGGAGGTCAAGATGACGAAAAACAAAAAAGAACAGACAGAAAAAGAAAAAAAAAGAACGTTAAGAAAAAGAACAACAAATAAAGAAGCGGAAGAAGAAAAAAGAAGAAAACGATAATGAGGAAGAGAAAATGAAGAAGAAAAAGGAAGTATAAGAAAAATTGATGAAAAAATAATAAAGCAGAAGAAGAAAAAAGAAGAAGACAAAAGAAGACATAAAAAGAAGAAAAACGAAGAAGATGACGAGGTAGAAGAAAAACAGGAAGTAAAAGAAGAGGTAAAGAAGAAGAAGAAGAAGAAGAAGAAAAAGGAAGGAAAAAAACGAAAATAAGAAGAGGAAAAAGGAGAAAAAATGGACAAAAAGAAGAAAAGAGACGAAAGGAGAAAAAAGATAACGAAAATCAAAAAAAGAACAAGAAGAAAAAGAAAAAAAGAACGTTAAGAAAAAGAACAACAAATAAAAAGAGGAAGAAGAAAAAACGAAGAAAACGATAACGAAGAAGAAAAAATGAAGTAAAAGAATAATAAATATAAAAAATATAAATGGAAGAACCAGAAGAAATGGGTTAACAGAAACTTTCAATTAAAAATAAAAGTATTTTACTCATGTCTTGGGGCAACTAGTAAATATTTAATTACAATTTCGAATCTCTATGTCGTTGCATAACTACTTGTATCCATCTTTGATTCAATATGTATCTTTTCCTCTGTTCTTGTATGCGTGTAATCATATGTGCATATGATTATATGACAGCGTATGCGTTGGTGCTTGAGTAAAACCTTTTTTTCATGTGTCCATAAATAATACTTATTTATGTGTGATTGTTTCGTTATCTTATAGCTACAGTTTTTTTTGGTTTGTCCTTTTATATAAGTCTATGTTTATACGCTCTCCTATTTCCGTAAGTGTATATATATATATATATATATATATATATGTTTCTGTATGTATAAAATTTAATTTTACTTATGAAACGGCTAGATGTGACCGTAAGTTCTACGCTAACAATATCTTCTTTCTCATTTCTCCCTTGTGGAGCTCTTTTCTCACCGCTTGCTTTGGTCGTTAAAAATTTAAATGCTATGTCAATCGCTATCGGTTGCCATCTTACTTCCTATTCTTTTACTGTTCTCCGACCTGAATAATTTTCTTACACATATCCTTTACGCCTCAGTGGCTGTATTGAGTTGCGATAAAATGATTAAAACATATCGCTATATAGACCTATACCTACATGTATATATATAGCGATTTTCCAAGCGTAGCTCAGATGTGGCACATGCCCGAAAGAGTGTGTCACACTGTGAGGAGCAAACTCACTATTCAGTCGTAATTGTTCTAGCGAGACAAGCTTGCTAAACATTAACATATTTATTTCTCTTAACATACAGAAAATGTGGCACAAAGCCTAAAAAAGGGGATTCGAAAAAGGACCGTCTCCATCTGTCTTAACTTTAAACTTAGCTAGCCACTAACACTGACCGAAACATACAAACAACATTCCTAACACCAAAACAACGCATTCTTACTAACCTTTCTTACTACATCCACTATAATACCCCGTGGTCTCTATGAAAAAAATAAATAGTCCCCATATATACAATTCTTTGTCTGTGTGTGTGTGTGTGGGGGGGGTGAATAAAAAATAACAAATTAAAAATCCCCAATGAGTATGTACAATATGAATATAATCTATTTACAGATAACTAAACAAAATAATGTTAATAATAACCCCCCACCAGTCCTTAAATATGGCAGAAACATCAGTTAAATAGACGAAATCATTGCGGGAATATAATAAATAAAAAATAAAAATTCAAGCATCCCTAGAACGCACACAGAAACGCACTCATTCGGACACGACAACATAAACGAAAAACACACACAGGCGAAGAAACGAAAAGCGCCTCGCGTCCACCAGAAAACTGACGACACTGACCACTTAGAGCGGGGGGAGGATGGGGAATTAAACTAAAGAAAAAATAGGGACAGAAATAAAAGGGGCCAATGAATAAACACACCCTAGCTAAGTTTACTGAGGAAAAAATAAAAAAAAAGAATAAAAAAACAAAACCTGCACCAGCCTAATTTTAGGGATGGGTTGTCCAAGTTTAACCCAGGAAGAAAAATATCCTGATACCTAACCGGCATCAAAATGCCACTCTAGGTCAGCCCATTTTACTCGACACAAATGCGCAAGATTCACTCACGTTATTCCAAATTCTGTTGTGTGAGCCGCCGCTTTTCCGCCTTAATCTTGACTTTAAGTTGATACTTAAAGAACAAGATCAGTTGAGAAGTGAAACTCTTGCCATCATAGAATTCCTTCCGACGCGTCGTCCAAATCACGACTCTCATAACACCTAGTAAGCAAAAGAACACATATTGTTCAGCCTTCATCATCTGCGGTACCACATTGCTACAAACAGAACTGGCCTTAAGGACAAAGAACTTTCCTTGCAGCATGCGAACGATGAGGCCTTCAACAAACTTGCACAACAGCACTTCCACCCTGCAATGAAAGAAGGCGTGACCAATGGTCTCGACTTCCCCATCACAGCGTCGGCAGTTTGGAGATTTTTCCTAGCCCGCTGAACGAAGTCTTTTGGCGACCCAGAGGCCCCACGAATCAGGAGCCAGGGGAGTGATGCCTCATCCCTATTTCAACCCGGGCGCCCAAGGCCATATTGAGCGAGCCCCCTGCTCCGTAAGACCGAGTTCGTCAATCAGCTCATCACGAACGGACCCCTTGAATAACACTGGATATAATACCCTGATTTCCAAGCGTAACTTAAACGTGGCACAAGGCAGAAATTAAGGGGTGCCCAGTGATGAATGAACTCACTACTCAGTGGCAATGGCTTTAGCGAGACAAGCTTGCTAACCATTTACACCGGCTCCGGGTGACCCTCTCTCTCTCTCTCTCTGTCTGTCTGTCTGTCTCTCTCTCTCTCTCTCTCTCTATATATATATATATATATATATATATATATATATATATATATATAGGGAGTGAGAGAGACAGGCAGACAGTGGGGAGAGAGAAAGATACGTATGTGTGTGTGCGCACGCGCGTTTGTTTGTGTGTATGCGTGTGTGCATGTGTGTATGTGTATGTGGTTGCACACACGTATTTCTATAGACGTATACGCTGTATGTGTATGTATGCATGTGCGCGTTCTTGGAAATAATTGCCTATGGGTGAGTCGCACGATTTTTCGGCGTACGTGTGACAATTATTTCAGTACGCGTGTATGTGGCTACATATGTTTTCAACCAATCAAATTTGAATATTTTGACCTCAGGCTCCAATTTGATCCAATCAGATTCTGATCCCTTTCTTCATCCTGTGTGGACAATGAAATGGTAATGCCAATTGAAAAACACAAAAAATATTTTTCACATGAAATTATTTCGCGCCAGACACGCACACACACACACACATAAAGACACACATAGACTCATATATATATACATACACACACACACACACACACACACACACACACACACACACACACACACACACACACACACACATATATATATATATATATATATATGCAAATATATTTATGAAATTCTTGGTCACAATTTGATCGTCATTCTGGTTGTCAAAAATGTTAGGAACTGTATTCGTTACTTTCAAGCCATAATTAACAATAGAATAGAGGAACCCAGGCTAGGCTTTGTCGAAGGGCAAAGTTTCGTCCGTTTATGCGGGTTCTAAGGGAATGTTTTTGGCCGAGCCTACGGGCTCGGAGAACCCACGGTAAACTCGGCCTTTTGCCACATACATCCCTCGTTGTGGGGGGGGGGGGTTAAATATTAACAAATAGATTTTACCAATTTTGAATAACTAAAATTTAAATTCAGTGTATTAATCTCTCGACCAGTTCAGGAAAATTCATATTTAAATTCAATGAATTGACCTCGCTAACCGTTTAGGTTACTTCAAATGTAGATTCATCGTATTTCTCTCTCGACACCATATATTTTAAGATCAAGCTGCTAACTTCAAGAATCGACACTAAGGTCATCGTTGACTCCATGAATTTAGTCCTGTTTATATTTTGTCGAATTCCAATCATTTTTTAAAAGAAAAATCGTTAAATACATCCTGCATCTCGTTATGTGTCGCAGCTACATTTAAACCAAAATATTATGGGAATGATTCAATAGCGTATACCACTCTGCGGTCTATGGTTTTAGTTTCGTTTGAACCGAAACACATGTAATTATCCCAGTTAAATATATTCGACCCTGCTAAACACCACATATTCTAATATTAATTTAACATAATGTGAGGAAAATTCGCAATGAATTCTCAAGTAAAAGTCTTAAAACCTTACCCTGATTAACAAGGTTTTAGCGCAAAGATCTAACTTTCCAAATTTGTGAAATGAAAGATATCAATGATATATACAGGTTGTGCGTAGCCATTTTGGAAAATGATTTGAAATTCAACATATTTTTTTGTTAATTCGTTTTTGTTTTTTGTTTTCGTAGCCTTTTAAGAATTTTTTTGTAAGTGGAACAAACTGAGTCCATTCGAATTTTTAAAGTCTGTCTAGTTTTGCTTAAAGCACGGCTTTGTGAAACAGAAAAAAATCGTTAGAAACAAAGAAAATAGTGCTTGATTGCTATGAGATATATTCCTCATCTCATATGACAGTGAACGCTGGACAATCTCCCCACGTCTGAGGATAATAAATAGATGCAAAATTAATGTGGTCCCCCCCAATCGGATGCTGAAAATGTTATGAACGTAGTGAGTAAGCAACAAAGAAGTCTTTAAAATGGCAACAGAAAGATACTCAGAATCAGGAAAAGACAGCTGAAATTCCTTGAGCGCTTAATGAGGAAGGAAGGCTTAGAAAACTTACCCCCCCCCCTCATGAAGTATATTGAGAGTAACAGTTACAGGGAACGGCAGCGTTCCACTTACCTGACGAGCTTGTGTGAATAGATAGCGGAACGGAAACCGGAAGCCTTAGCAAAGGAAGAAATACAGCTAAGAGATAGGAAGTTGCGGAGAGCCTATCGACTAACCCATTAACAAATACAGCAGATAGAATAATAATAATAATAATAATAATAATAATAATAATAAGAAGAAGAAGAAGAAGAAGAAGAAGAAGAAGATGAAGAAGCTGCGATGGTTTCATTTTATGGCCCTAATATGCATGCATATCAAGTCGATTATTATACTATGCCTGGTGACCATGCGGCTGGGGTTCATGACTGGGAGCGGACATGTGAAGACCTAAATTACTATTAAATAACAATTACTGAGACGATTTTTAGCAAGCAACTTGTTAGTAATGTCGAGTAAGTAGTTAATTAGCTATTAGGAAGCGTCATACAATTGTTAACGCATTTCCATGAATGCAAATGTACAAAGAAAGAACAAAAAGACTATAAAATAATTAAATGCACAAAAATCTCTTTATTCACCATAAATTAGACATTTTCAATGCTATTTAAAAATAATGGGTTAATTTGTTTATGCCAATTGATTACAGGATATCAAAAAGCAATTTTACTAAATTGTGTATCAACAAAGTCTAAACAATACTTTAAAAAAATTTGAATTTCAGGAAAACAATAATTTTTGATAATCTTTACAAAATTTATTGTGATTTTTGTTACGTATACAAACCGTTTCACAGGTGATGAAGAAATGATTTATTCGCAATCGCATAGATATTATCAGTACACATATTTAAATAAATTAAAATCAATTTAATTTGAGAAGAACATAAAATTAATTAACAGGATAATTTGGGAACTTAAACAATTAAATACATGTAAAAAGTGGGAAGATTGAAAATAAAAATATTATCTGGTATCCCTGTGGTGTCCAGTGGAATTGTAAATTACTACAATCTATTTCTTTTAAAAATGTTCATATTTCTGAAAATAAAAAAAAAACTAATATTACCAAATATTTCCTCTTCTGTGGGGCAATATTTTCTTGTAGCTTAGCCTGATCTATACGAAAATTATATTTCAACACATTTAGGTTTCAAGGTCTGGTAACTTAACAAATGTTTTCCATCCCATTTCATCCATCCACATTTTGAGCAATTATGGACTGGATCAAAGTTGTATTCTTTGACATTAAAGTTTAATTTAAGTAGTTCAGTTTTTCAATATGAAATCATTCAATAACTTTTGAACTGTCATGAAATATGCATCTACAGAACGTTGGTTTTATTTTTCAAATTCATTTTCTAAATAGTCTCTGGTAAATTCACCTAGCATAATAAAATGAAATAAACTACTTAGCTAATATCTACAAACATCAACTAAGCCATTGAATCTATGTACAAAGGCTAATACCTTGTTAATAATTTCATCCTTCTTACTTGATTCTCTCGCATTCTTTATGTTATTTTTCCAAAATTATAAATAAATAGCGGATGTTCATCATTTGAATTTGATATCACCTTTTTCAGTGGATCACATTTCGAGGTATCACCAAATATTTCTTCAACACAGTCAATTTTTACAAATTTATAACATTATCAATGGAATTAATTTCTTCCTGTAGAATCACCCCATGTAATAATGGGTGTGTTTTAATGGCAGCTACAGTTTGATCACAAAATAACTTTTAAACAACGGGAAACATTTTGTCGTTCAACAGGGTTTGGGCAAGTTGTTACATTATTTAATTTCGACAGATCAAACAATTTAGTTTTTTTGATACTCAAAAGTCCTTTTACAATTTCCCATTTTGTTCTAATCGTTTTCCTTCAGAATAAAACAATAACTCAGGAGTAGGTTCAGTAATCCGGTATTTTTAAAAAAGGCGGGAATAATCAAAAAGTAAGCACACGCCATTTTTATTTATCCAACGCTTATTAAAAACAATGTAATAAAAAAAAAAAAATATTTATTCACCCTGTTATTGTCACATACAATTGCAATTTTTTTATCATTTATCAACAGTATATTATATTTTTCATATAAAATATTTGACTCTAATTTTGCAACTGGGATCATTTTAAGTAAAATATTTGGCCCACTTTTTAAACATTTCACCATGATTCCCAATGCTGTTTTGGCTAATCCCTTAAAATTTTCAGCCAAACCTAATTTTTAAGCAACATTGGCATACACTTCATCAACTAAAACAATACACTTTCCTTTTAAGTTTCAAACATTCCACTAAAATATCACCAAAAAAAGAAAATTAACTGTTAATGGTGGTAATGAGTTCACACTAAGTAGCTTGAAAACATCCTAAAGTCTGTACTATAATGGTCGAGATGTAACGAAATACTCACCTGCCCTGATAAGAATGTCAGAAGCGTAATATTTTTTTTATCCCAATCATGTGTAGTGATATTACATGCTTTTTAATTTTTCTTATTATATATTTTTAAGTTACTGAGTTAACGATTTGCTTCATTAATTTGTGACCAGTGCTAAAACATTGATATTTGACTTTCTGAAAGAGAAGACCATGTGTGTATATATACCAGAATGGTAACATTCAAAGCTCAAGTTTTCAAAAATTATAAATAAAAAACAATGACATACATCCAGTGAAAAATCAGCAGATTGGATGAACAACTGATTGTTTGATTTATAGCATGTAACTGCTGAGACAAAATCTTGTTTATCAATATTCTAGTACATGTTTTCAAAATGAGGACATCGTCTTTTTCTAGAAATGGTGCCAACTCCTTATTTCGCATATTATAAACAGAAGCAGAGGATTTCTTGTAATAACCACAGTTTCAGAATCAGTTGGAAAGTGCTTTTCAAAAAACAACAATGTTTGGTTTGCCAGGGGTGTTTATTTTTCGTGGTATTGGCTTTAACCATTGTTTTCGCTCATTCTTATCTTGCGGAAGACAAAATATACAAACTGTATTGATATGTAAATTCGGTTCTGTATAAAAGGTATTATGGCCCTAACTACGGGAGAGTTATCTTCTCTTGACGAGACTACATCTCTAAGCGAGAATACCGACCATAACAATATGGCGTCGCCAATCGTTTACTTAATCACAATGGAGGAGAATGACTATGCTGAACGCTTGTTTAGATGATTCGCAGTATCGGTGAGAGCAAGGAAGTTAAAGGACACCGAATCTAGTGTAGGAGAAAATGAAGTTACGGAGTTGTTTTTGACTTGGTGTGAGGCCATGAAACATCTCTGTTATGGTCTATGCCAAAGTGTTGGAAGATTTAGTGTATTAAGATACAGCATTCATCATGAAAGGAAATGTACGGCCACCCAAAAAAGAAGATTTTTCACAGCGCAAAGAACGAAATGTCTCGAAAGTAGAGAGGGACCAAACGAAACTATTATACAATATGCCCAGCGATTAAACGAAGCGTCGAGATATTGTAAATTTATGAATGAATTCGGATCAAAAGTCTACCGAAGACGAGCTAATTGTACTAAGATTGATTGGAGGAATGTCTGACATCTCGAACAAGCATAAAATTCTAGAGAGGTTTCAAGCTCATAATACGAATCTGGAAGCAGGTCTGGTGTTCTTACAACAATTGGAATTGATACAAAAATTGCTCCGAAGGTAACATGGAGAGAGATTACCAGAAGTTTAATTGTATGCAGGTATGGTAATACGGAACATGAAAAGAGTAAAAAAAAAAAATAAGTGGTTGATCTTTGGGAAATGGTATTTTAAGTGTAAAAACAGAAATCATTTCCAGATGGTACGTACATATGAAAAGCTAGTGGAAAATTGGAGAATATAGATTGGAAGTGTGGAAGTATTTCAGGTAAAAGCACAGGATTAAATTAAGAAAATGGCGAAGTTGAACGGAGTAACTTTACTCAGTCCGGATGGTACTAGAAGTGATGTTACGTTGATGCCGATGAATGTTTGGGAAAGAATGGGTAGAGCAAAGTTTAAAAAAAGTAATCTCCAGTTGAAACATTTCGATGGGTTAATCATCAAAATTTTAGGATCATACGCTTGAGACAACTAATAGATTGGAGATAATATCCATCTATGATCTCGGATTTTCTGTGGTGGAACACATCAAAAGCTACGGTCTTTTAGTAATTGACGTTTTAAGAGTGGATACATCGAAGCTGGTAAAGTCCGTAGAACCGGATATTGGATTATCAGGGGTATACGAAGCGAGTATTTGGTTTAAGGAAAGCAATCAACATATGTATTTTCAAGCCCGACAAGTTTCTGTTCACATACTACTCTTGGTGGTTGCTAACTTGAACAAAATGGGGGAACACGGAGTATTAGAACAAGTCAGCAAGAGTGCTAGTAATTGGGCCTCGTCCATTGTGACGATATTCAAGCCCGTTGGAGATTTAAAAAATTGTGGCGATTATAAGGTGTGTTCAGATTCATTCCCGTTGCCAAACACTGAAACAGCGTGACATAATTTTTCTGGTATGAAATACTAAAGTTGACCTTAAGTCAGCATATAATTATATTAAAATTGATAGCGAGTTTCAAGAATACACCACAATGTGACAGCCCTATTTGATTACTAAAATGGACTCGTCTGTCGTTTGGAGTAAAAGCGACGAGTCGCATTTTCCAAAAAGCCATCGAAAAAAGTTTTAGAGTGAATTAAAAATATAATTGTATATCAGGACGACATTAACATTGGTGCCCGCAGTAAAAAAAGAGCTCAAAAGTAAAATGGAGCAAGTTTTGATAAAATTAAAAAGCGGGGGGTTGACAATCGTGATAAATGCAAATTCAACTGTGAAAAAATTTCTTACCTAGGATATAAAATATCCAAAAATGGTATGTCGCCGGATGAAAAACTCATTAATAAGATATCAGAGAGTCGCGGATAGAAAAGTTACTACTGCGAAACTGGTTTTGTGGTTAGTATTCATAAAAAATTGAGTTCCAAAAACATCCGTCTCCGACAATGCATCTGAGTTTTGTGAAGAAAGTTTATGTGCATAATTAAAATGTATTAGCTGCATTCTATACAAAAATATCACCCTATCACACAGTCAAATGAGATTGTGGAGAGAATGGTTCAAACGGTAAAAATTTGATTAAAAGCATACTATCTGGTGGATTATGATATAAACCCTTATTTACTCAGAATACTCCTAAGTTATAAAGCTATTCCGCATACAGGCAGAAGACAAAGCTCATCTGCATTCATAGGAAGATTAATAAGAGTTCTGATTATCATCTCACTTTCAACGAATGGAAGTGTGTGGTACGAAAAAGACAAGGATTTTGTGATGCAAAAGGGATTTAACAGAGCTGTTTTAACAAACAATGGACAGGAGATACTAGCTAACGAATACCAATTTAGAAGCACAAGAGATCATGAAGTTATGAAGGAGGAAGGGGAAGCAAAAGAAGAGACAATGGAAGAAAGTATGAACGAATCCAGTATTGAGAGTGATCAGGAAGACCACCAGAGAGATGAAAATGAAGAACAGAAAAGGGAGAAGTGAATGAGCGTATCCAGTAATAGTGAGGAACAATCTGGGGATAAAAAGGGATCGGAGATATCATGATAATTCAAATGAGGAGAATCAGTTAAAACTTAGATCTCCTATAAAAAGAAATAAAAAAAAGACTCGCCCTGAGAGACGAATTATGTTTGCCTGGGTTGCTTGTAGAAGACAAAGATCACTTGAAGGTATAAAGCCTCTTAGATTCAGGGAAGTGTAGTGATGTGCAAATTATGTTCTGGGATAAATGGAATGATCGCTATACCTACGGGGGAGTTATCTTCTCCTGACGAGGCTATATCTGTCAGAGAGAATACCTATCACAATATATTATCAGGCTGTTGTCGAAGTCGGGTTATGTAAACCATCTGAAATGTTATTCTAACTACCAGAAGCAAAACAGTTATGCTAACAGCCTTATCATCGTGCTAACAACACATTTATTATTTACAAGGTTTGTATAAATTCATCTGGACGTAGGAGGTAGTGTTGTATACAGGGGTATGCAGATCCAATCAATCCAACCAAGGATACAGATTCTATTTTTCATATCTGCTGAATGCCTATGAAATTGAATGCTGCTCTCAAGAGTCAACTTAAGCTCTATGGAAGCTGAAACGGAAAGGAAGCCATCGCATATGATGCGAGGAGTCAGGAAGCAGCTCTCATCTGATTAAGATGTGTCAATCATTGTGTATATATCAAGTTTTGTTGTGTGGGCGTCATATGTTAATTCAGTTCTTTATATGTTATGGGAAGTTTCTATTAAAAATTGCGTATATAAGAAGATTACGTCATTTTCTGTGCCAGATATCTTTTCTCGTCACAGTCCATCTTGCACACTACCAAATCTACCATTCGTCAGTGCATTGAATACTACTGCCATATCTGGTCTGGTGCTCCTGCTATTCACCTCGGGGTTCTTGGCATAATCTAAAGAAGGACTTGTAATATATTCGATACCTACCTGGCATCCCGATTTCAGTCACTTTCCCACCGACGTTGCATGGCTTCACACTCTCTTTTCTACAAATATTTTCCTGGGAACTGCTCTGGCGATCTTTTTCCGCAGGGGACCCGATGATATAAACTTAAGTGTGCTACTAGATTGCCATGTAGGTCCCACCCGTTTACTACTGAAATAGATAAATGCAACCGCTATTTCTATTCAAAAAGTTTCTTTTCTCACGCTTCCCGCCTTTGAAACAACCTTCAGGTTAATTGCTTCCCTGATAAGTGCAATCTTGAAAATTTTAAGACGACGCCAATCGCCATCTTCTAACTTCTTGAATCCCGTTAAATTATTTGTCCTTTCCTCAATCCACCCTTTACTCAGTCCTTTCTTCAATTGTCACATTACTCAGTCCTTTCCACAATCTGCCATTTACCCATTCCTTTCCTCAATCCGCCTGTTCCTCAGTCCTTTCCTCAATCCACCCTTTCCTCAGTCCTTTTCTCAATTCGTCCATTACTCAATCGTTTCTTCAATCCGCCCTTTACTCAGTCCTTTCCCCAATCTGTCGTTTACCCATTCCTTTCCTCAATCCGCCTTTTACTCAGTCCTTTTCTCAATCCGGCCTTTCCACAATCCTTTCCTCAATCTGCTCATTACACAGTCCTTTCCTCAATTCTCCCTTTACTCCGTCCTTTCCCCAATCTTCCCTTTACTCATTCCTTTCCTCAATTCGCTCATTACTCAGTCCTTCACGCAATCTGCTCTTTACTCAGTCCTTTCTTCAATTCGGCCTTTATTCAGTTCTTTCCCGAATCCACTTTTATTCAGTGGTTTCCTCAATCCTCCCGCTACTCAGTCCTTTCCTCAATCTGTCCTTTACTCATTCCCTTTCTCAATCCGTCTTTTACTCAGTCCTTTCTTCAATTCGCTCTTTACTCAGTTCATTCATGAATCCCCCTTTTACTCAGTCCTTTCCTAAATCAACCATATACTTGTTTATTTCTCCAGAAAAAAGACATTTAACCTGGTGCTAACTCGCGGTTTCGCAAGAAATATAATTAATGATTCTGCTGGCGTAAGTAACCCGAGTAGAAGGGTAATCTTTGTATTTTGTTTTTTATTCGTTTTTTTTTTGTGGTGCTTCTACGCCAATTTTACTTGATATATGTTTGTCTTACGGATGCCGTCTTTCCCTTTGGATGATGTACGACACCTTTCATAATCAATTATTTTTTCTCTCACTTTCCATCTTCGCTTTACAACGCTATACCCGTACAAAAGAAAACCAAAACGTAATTCGACATCTTATAATTTTAACTCGAAAATGTGTTTATGTTTTACAGGGTAACTTAGTATGTATAGACGTATGTACATGTTTAAGTGACCGTCGAACAACTTTAGTCACTCAACCGTCGCTATTTCTCTCTGTTTTCAGAGCGCTTAACAATGTCTAATTTCACTTACTTGTTTATGGCTTTCTTCTTCCTCGAAGCAACGCCATCAGAAAAGTTTACACTACACTTTGGAGTCATAATGAAGGACAATAAGTTTTCGAAAAACCTACACAACCGGAAGAAAGCGAATGCGTAACAATTCAATATGAAAGTGCCTGAAATCGAGATGCCAAGTCAGGGTCGTGTATGTCTTTTTCAAGAATCCCCAGAGGTACGGCAGATAAGATATGGCAACAGCATTCAATTTACGGACGAATGGTAGATTTGTAAATGTGCTAAATGGATTCCGATGAGAAAATTTTGGATCAAAGTGACCCACTTTCCTTGTAGTAAATGTAGCAGTTGATTCGATATAGTAACTCTACCTCATATCAGTGTCAAAGTTGAAGCCCAAAACGCGTATAGTAATTTCCTCCTGGTGTTTAGCTGATGTCTGCCAAAAAGGTTTTTCTGTGGTTATTACATGAAAGCAGTTTTGCTTTGTAGGCGTTAAAATTTGCACGCCATATTTTATGCTGGTTAACCTCTGATTAGAGGGCATGTAGAAGATCAGTTGTCAGGCTTACTTTGTCGGATCTGTCGTATTTGAAACTAAGACAGTAACAAATGGTTTTGTCATAAATATCTAGTTGGTACTGATGACATCGGCGAAATCAGTGATAAAGATTAGAAACTGTGTAGGTCTAGGACCCCGGTGTTAGGATAAAATGATCTGAAAACGTGCTCGTTTAACCCGACCTTAATCCCATGATTGGTTAGGAACGATTGGATTAAGCCAAATATTCGTCCCGTAACACCGTAAGCCTTGAAGGCCAGCATGCCAAAACCTGTCGAACGACTTTGAGATATCTAGAGCCACAACCAAATCTTCACTGTTCTTATTTAAAGCTTGATAGACGAATATAAACGCAGGTCAACCTGAGGGTAGGAAGTTACTGAGTATGCTGCCTGCAAGGTGACTAGTACAAGACGGTCCCGGAATTTCTTACGTTAAAATGTAGGTTTTGGCCTATATTCGCCGTATAAGACGACTCCCAATCGTATTTTAAAATATATTGAATTTATTAAATGGATTCTCTAAGTATATATATCTTCACTCAAATACTAATGAAAAAAAGATGAGGAGATACTGTCAATTAACTACCTCAACCTACAATACCTCATGAGTAGATGCTATGTTTTAGCTAGGCTATTACGGTAGCCTGAATGATTTTTCCCGCTAACCAACCACTCGTTCCATTGTTCTCGAATGCGATTCTTAAAAGGCTTGTTGGGACACACATATTATATGAGATAAGAGTATTTTTTATTACACTATACTTTTATTATTTTATTATAATAATGTGATTTCGTTATCATTCTACCGTAGTCGGTATGATCGAGCCAATGCTAACGATCCTTTCTTTAGCTGTGTAGGATGGGCTACGCTAGGGCTTTATACAGTTTTGAATTCAGAGTTATTTTCTTCTAGCATGCTTGTCATCCAAGGCTCTAGAACCAAGTCTGTTCTGATATTTACCCATGGCTGATGGGTGGTGAAGAAGAGAACTCATACCTTTTCCAAGGGTATTAGCACGTAAATGAATGTAATGGATCCGACTGAAATTCGAACTCGGCTCTTCAATTCTTAAATCCGAGCCACTATTAACCTACCAGCCTACCGTGTCTAGAGTTAAAACTCTCCTATGCTAATGCATAGGATTTAAGGTTCACATTTTTATACCTGGCGTATAAGACGATCCCCCTGTGTTATGGTTGAAAAGTTCGCCTTTTTATGCCGGTATTCAAGAACGTCCGAATTTAGAGATGAGTGGTAGAATGGGTCAGACTCTCCGGAGATTGAACGTCCAGAAAAATGTTACGAAACTACATACACTCAATTCAGCTAATCTTAAATTCACGGAGTTCGCAAGTTATTTATATATTGAAAGTTTAGTTTCGTATTCTTTTCAGACATTACTACGATAATGTTACACCACACCAAGACAAGCCATTTTTGTTTCGGTAGCCATAATGCAGATAATTAATTCCCTAAGTAACAATGAAATTATTTCAGTTAACTGAACTGAGTCAACCTCGAGCAATGGAGGTCAGCTGTCAGACCGTTCCGATAAACAATCTGTCGATGATGATCCTGTTCTTAGTAGTGGATCTTCAGGGACCCGATACAGATATGCCAGCACTGGGAACAGTTAAAGGTTGGAATAAGGTTAGTAGTTAATTACTACGACAGAAGGTTAACCGTGCTAGAGTACAGAGACGGAAATTGGCACCAATAAACTAATGCCAATCGGTCAGTGAACATTCTGATCAGAACGGTAATGTCAGGCTATGCACAGGACAAATGATGGAAGATTATGAAAAGGAAATCATCCTCCAATAAGCCAGCTAACATCAGCAATCCATGAAATAAATCCTGATTATTTGCTTCGCCGGGGATAGTCCATACTCTTGTTTATTTTCTAAACGTAACTTGATGTGGCACAAGGCCGTAAGCATGGAGTACCCAGTGAGCATCAAATTCATTATTCAGTCGTAAATGATGTTGCGAGACAAGATTGATAACCATTAAACCACGCCGAGGCGCCCCGATTTAATCAGTATAGGTTAGATGTGGCACAAGACTGAAAGTAGGGAGAACCAAGTGATAATCAAACTCACTATTCAATCGAAATTGATCTAACGAGATAAGCTTGTTAACCATTACCCCACGTCGAAGTGTTCCATCATATTCTTGCTTATGTAAAAAAAAAGAAAAAAAAAGATAGAGGCTAAACAAAATAGGAAATGGAACTTGAAATGCAATAAGAAGCAAACATAATGGACGCTAAATACGATAATAAATGCAGCTATTGCGTTCGTACAAAAGCAAATTGCTCTGCTATTGCTTACCAGGCACGAGAGCAAATTAGAGTCGAGGGTTACTGAAAGCGGTAATGTGCTTATTATGAGGGAATGATAATATGCACATTATGAGGATCTTTTGCTAGATAACGGCTGACCCTAACCTAGTTATCGGGGACGCATCCTATCGGGAGTCCTTTTCGCAAAGCTCTGGCTCTTGGGAGTAATTTGAATGGAATTTTTTTCTTACCAATGGAATACGAAGAGATAATTCGACCCTGTCTATATAGTATGGTCGATTCTAGCCGTGAAGGTCTGGACTGGTGGAACTAAAGAAAGTAACGTGTCTGCATATCTACAATGAAAACACCGATAGAGAAGAGAGGAGCGGGAATGCGAGTCTGTGGAATTGTCGAGTGGCAAATAATTCTTCACCCTCAAAGCCGCGGAAACGCTTTTCAGCTGTATCGGGACTGGGAAGTGAGTATTGAAAACCAAGTTTAACAGCATCTCTTTCTATAATTAGATTCTGAAATTATCTAAAATTCATTGTTTGAAAACTTAGAAAGGCAGACCACAGACAAACAATTACGAATCATGCTAACCCTCTAAAAGTGATGTGTACAACTGGATGAAGAAGTAAAAATTATCTAAGTGAATAAATTTGCAAAAGATATCACCTCGCACCGGATAAAAATGGAAAGACAAATTAATTTCTCCTTCTGAAGAATTGTTGAATGATTTTTTTTTATGTTTAAATATCTATGAATTGTTTTAACAGTAGATGGATTCACATCTCAAAAAGTAAACTAATATGAAACAGGAAAATGTAATTAGATCGATGAAAAGAGTGCTAAATTATTATTTGATATGAGTTCTCTTGTATGATAATTGATACTGGACAGTCTTCGCGTAGATGAAATAGAAACTGGAAGCAACAGAAATGCGAATATACAGAATAATGCTGGGAATATTATGAACGGATGGAGCAAGCCAGGAGGAAGTATAGTTTTTATAATCAATTCATCCCAAACAAGGTAATAAAGCCACCAAGGTACTAGGGGGGTCAGTGAGCGTGAAATAAAAATAAGAAAAAGAAAAATATTATTAAGGAGCGAGAAAAAGAAAAATCAAGATGCCTTTAAAAATGAAGAAACGAATGATCAAAATCAAAATCAGAAAGAGACAGCTGAAATATCTTGGGCACATAATAAGGACGAAGAGTTTTGGAAACTTAATGCTGCACAGAGCGGGTGAGAGAGAAAGAGCGAGAAAGGCAGTGGGCCACGTTCCAGGCGAGCTTGTGCGAATTGATGTGGGGGCGTACAACCTTGTGCAAATTAATTGAAACAACCGTTTTAGTTTCCTTTCTTTCATCCTACGGTCAGTTTTAAACTCACTGGAGTGACTAGGTGTAATCGATTTCTATTTTGTCCTCAGATTAAGTCATAAGTGGTGTGCTGTAATATGAATCTATTTTCGGGGTGTATGATGAAATATGTTTGGCATTGAAAAATATTGCGTCATCCGTGATTGCATCAGATTTTTAGCACGCCCAGACACTATTGTCTCGATTGTCGATTAGTTGTCCTACAGAACTTGTCTGCCATGGGCGTTACTCCAAGGAAGCGTACGAAAATTGTAACGCTGCACGAACACAATGGCAAGCCTTACCAGTGAGAAAATCAAACTACTATAGAGTGGCCCGAAATCCCTTCTGATTTGATTAAAATCCAATCGAAAATCTGTGGTCAATCTGCAAGAAACGACTTCGTGGAATGGACATACGAAGTATTATCATGTGCTCTGGGTCATGTTTTATTGGAAAAAAAATTAGAAAAGAAAGTAAATATAACGGAATTATTTGTTTTGTTACAATTAATTTGAACAAGGGTGTAAGGCTTGGTAAAGGAAGTTAATGTGGTAGGGCGTTTTGGAGAGCCTTGATCGCCCATGTCCTGAAGTGATACGGCAAATTGAAGAAGTCACACATATATAAGTAATATTAGGCCAAACAAGCTACAGGCTGCAAATGAAATGAAAACCAAACGAAAGAAGAGAAGTAAACAGTGTTTGTATCGGATGTACTGAATAATCCGGTTTTTGTTAAGGGCTAAGCAAAGGACGTATTCAAATTATTCACCAATGGGAACAGCATTAGTCTTGATTAAACAACAGAAGACTACTCACTGTGTTATAACCAAAAGCTACATAGACAATTTTCATCGCTTAGCGACAATGTAAATCTGTTTTGTAAGAAGCAAGAAAAAGCAGAAAATACCTCAAATATGAATGAAGTAAGCTTTGGAATTAATGAAGAAAGCGTGAAGAGTTTGGAATTAATGAAGAAACAATCAACGAAGAACGTGGAAAAACTTGCTGCCTCCGGAATTAACTGGACAACGGTAGCGGCGAATTGCCTCCAAAGTATAACTCTACTAATGAATTCAGTGGGAACGAGCAATTAGTAGCTTTTAGTGGAAGGTACACATTTCACGTTCTATATCGCTTCTCTACAAACCGAGTATTGCGTAAAGGGCTTATTTGACGTGGCATGACGTGTGCAATCGGTCGGAGAGAGTCGCATGCCTCGCTGGCAAAGAACTGGAAGAAAGTTGTATGCAGAAATCTCTTGGAGAAAATTTATTCAATGATGGGCTTACCTTTATAATAACTGTTAAGTCCAACAGATGTTTAAAATGGGATAAAATCAAAGAAAAGAACATCTTTCAATATTTCCGTTAATAAGCCACTTACTTTTGATTGTTTTAAAAGAAACATTATCTACCATGCGACGATGACAATAGTTAGTGGTTATCAGAAAACAGTAGATACTACCCTGATTTATATTGATACCAATCAGGACCTAAAACTTGTTATTAACTGAAACAAGAAATACATAAGACCTAAAAAGGAAACCGCTCTTTTTTAATCGTCTGAGAGAAACCTTTTTGTCTTCCATCAGTATGACTAATGTTAACCTCCAGGAAAGTACCTAAATACGCCTTCTCTGACGAACGTTTTTCGATGTGATGGAATGGAAATTTTATATTGAATCAATTGCTAAGTCTGCTGCTCAGCTGTGTCATGCTAAACAATTTTTCTCGCCCGAATCTATTTTACATATTTATAAGTCTACTATTCGTCCTTCCTTTGAATATTGCTGGTATATCTGATATATCTCTTCTGCTATCTATTTAAAAATCCTTAAGAAAACAGAATCTGCAATGTTATTGATGCTGACCAAGCATCTCGGCGTCAGTCACTTTCCAACCACCGTAACGTAGTATCCCTGTGCATTTTATATATATTATATGCATGCAATTGTTTGAATGAACTTTCTCATATGGTATCTAGACTTTACGCATTTAAGCACAGTACAAGTTTAATGACAAAGTCTCATCATTCTACGATTTAAATGGCTAGAGGGAACCGTAAGGTCTACGCTAAGAGTTTCCTCTATTGCACTACTCGCTTGTGGAACTCGCTTTCCGACTCTTGATTTCCAGTCAAATCTGATCTTAAATAATTAAATGCAGTGTCAATCCTTGCTTTTTGTCTACTTAAATTTTGTTTTTACATTGTCTTTTCTCTATAAATCTTTCTTACCTTAGTGGCTTTATTGCCTTGCTTGAGGTGAAATTATTAACAATAAAGAAAAGAGTAGACATTCGTAATCTGCCCGATCGTATGCACATGTGAGTAGATGGCTGACGTTACAGCCAAGAGAGATAGGCTACTATATACAACTAGCAGTAGTCTTTTCCCGCTCGCTATCGGTTTGCAAAGTAAGATATATTCATTACTTGAAATCTTTGCAACAAAAGTTTAAATAACCGTTCCATTTATAAATTGGCTTGTTATATTTAAGGAAAGTTTTATAAATAGATGCCAACTTGTTGAAGCCCAAGTAAAATGCAAATTTCAAACACTTATCTGCACTATATAAGATGATATTCATAAACAACAATTTTGGATATGAAAATCTAAACACTCCTTGAATAAAAGAAATGAAGGACAGTTAATTAATGAAATCTTTTTTTAAAATCAATATGAAAATTAGATAAACCTGAAGAGTGATAGTTCCGAGAAGTAGATAATGTATGAGACAGATATTGAACTTTTAACTTGTAAATTACTATAAAGTAGATTTGGGGCTTTTTAATCTCAGAATTAATAGGAAAATCGAGCTAGAATTTCGTTTTTAATTCAGATAGATTCCATAATTTCGGTCTTAATAATCAATTATTTTTCTCTAACTATTCGAATATTGAATCTATAACTAATTCTAATTTATATATTCCCATCTTTACATTATATTAATTTTATCTTATAAACTGTCCCCTGTTCTGTCACCCATGAAACAAAAATAATTGTACGGAAAATAAGGATCTACGTACATCTTTAAATTAAGTGGCAGCAGAAGAATTAT
>OZ038496.1:11353034-11358034 GCA_964036315.1 Acanthosepion esculentum | reverse complement strand
CCTTTGCAAAGCAGCCTGTTGATGCAGCAGAATATGAACAAGGCAAATTATGCTCTGTTTTTCCTCTCGAGAGTTGGCAGTAAGAGTTCATTTTTCATATTTTTACTCTTTGGTCTGTTGCCCTCATCTTTATTGGCATATTCACAACGTTTCGGCAGTTGTACACTCCGGCATTCTTTAGTTGATATATGTTGAAATTTCGAACCGAACACTCTATTTAGTTCACTGGGGTAGATTGTTCCAGTACCACGTTCCATGTCTTTATCTGGATATCTAATTTCCAGTTATTTTCCTTTATTATCTCAATTCTCCAACTTTTCGTTCATATCTGCTGTGGTCAGGTATTGAACACACAACTATTTGGGACAAGACACTAGATTACTCTAACCAAGGCTGTTATTCACAGTGTTGTGTGTCCCCCAAGGACGCATACTGGCACATGGCCGAAAGGATAAAAGCGTTGGTTGAAGTAATCTAGTAACTTGACCCAAGGATTTGTGAGTTCAATACCAGTCCGCGGCAGAGGGAAATAATTGAAATAGGTGAAAATGCACAAGAAATTTACAAAAATAATTTTAATAGTAAAAAAAAAACGCAGGGAAGATATGTTAACGCCGGTGGGCAAGTGACCAAATCCGAGATGCCAGGTCAGGAACGATAACGTTGCAATCTCTTTGGATTTTGTCAAGAATGCCTAGATATATAGTATAAACACCGGACCAGATGTGAAAGATATATTCGCTGCACAGACAAATGGTAGACTTATAAATGTTATTCACCCACGACCATCCTAATACCTTGTAATTAAAATTTTGGAAATTTCCGTTTTCTGAGAATAGATTTTGACAAAATTTTCCCAGACGATTGGCACAATATGCCAATACCAATACTATGCTTTCGTCATTCTATGCAAGGTCATTATTCTTTATTTCAGATTATATATATATATATATATATATGAAGAAATATACTCCTAAAGTGTGCTATATTTATGGGATAAAGTGCTCAATATAAGAGACAGAGCGTGTCTAAATATAAAAGTGAACATAGAAGTCAACACTTAGAGGCGACAGTCTGTTTCATGCTAGATGCAATCGTCAGGCCACAAGTGCTGTTATTTTTCTCGGCTATTTATATATACGGTTAAGTGGTGCATTGCAAATTTTTACTACGTTAATAAAAACACTAGACTTATAAACGTTATACACCCCCGACCATTCTAATACCTTGGTAGTAAAATTTTGGATTTCTCCGTTATCTGAGAATAGGTTTTGACAAAATTTTCCCAGACGATTGGTATAATATGCTAATACCATTACTATGCTTTCGTCGTTCTATGCAAGGTCCTTATGCTTGATTCCTTCATATATATATATATATATATATATATATATATATATATATATATATATATATATATATATATATATATATATATATAATTTTCTCGGCTATTTATATAGACGGGTCAGTGGTGCATTGCAAATTTTTACTACGTTAATAAAAACACAGATAAAAAAAAATAAAAATAAAAATAATATAAATATAAAGGATAAAAAAACAAATATAAAATTAAATAAAAACAAGCAAAATAAGTTGACACAAATAAATAAATAAACAAATAACCAACTTACGGTAAAATATCTGCCAAAATAGACTACCCACAATGCACCACCAATATATATATATATATATATATATATATATATATATATATATATATCACCCTAATATATGCACATATATCATCATCATGGCTTGGTTTCGCAAAACGAAAGTCAAGACGGAGTCTGTACACGTCGCTTGCCGGCACGTTTGTGACTGATAAGGCCAATGCGAGACAGGCATACACGATCGAATTAGTTGTGGCTGAAAGTCCCGGCTGGGATCGAGAGCATAGCGTTGCAGTAGTTCATTCTCTGCCTCTTGTCCATGAGAGCGGCCCTGCAGGTATTTCCAAAGAAGGAGACAGCATGTTTGGTGCTGAGATGTCAAGTCTCACGTTTCTCAGTTACGGTTGATCATTTGCAATGATTGATGTGACAAGCACCAAAGGATTTTTACACACACACACACACACACACGCACACACACACACACACACACACACACACATATATATATATATATATATATATATATATATATATATATATATATATATACAGGGTGTTCCAAAATAATGTATACACTTTAAATATAGTTAATAATACATTAACCTGATGTGAGAACTTATATGGATGAAAATATCCAAAACAGATTGCCTGCAAGAAGAGGGTCAGTTGATTATCCACCTAGATCACCAGATTTGACACCCTTGGATTGCTTTTTGTGGGGGGTTTCTAAAAGACAAAGTTTACAACAGGAAACCTGAAACAATTGCTGAAATAAGAGTAGCAATGAAAGAAGAATCTGCTCAAATACCAGAGGAAATGATACTAGATCTATTTCTTCAAGATATGAAAAGTGTATTGAACAGAATGTCAACCAGTATTGAACAGAATGACAACCGGTTTGAGCAATTGATGTGAACTCATCATTATATTATTAAAGTTAATTTTCTACGTTTTATTTGTATATTTTACTCTCAAGTTCTTTAAATGTGTATTCTTTCTCTTGTTTTAACCTTATTTACAAATCAAAATACATAAATTGAATAAGTTATAACGATTCAAAGAGTGTATACATTATTTTGGGACACCGTGTATATATATATATATATATATATATATATATATATATATATATATATATATATATATATATATATATATATATATATATATATATATATACGTGTGTCTGATTTATATATGTGTCGCTCCTTTTTAAAATACTTATAATTTATTTATTACCAACAATTATTACAGGAAGTGGATATGACAGGAAAGCTTTTATCATGAGGTTTTATTTAAAAGTCGACATGGGCAACAAATAATCACTCTACCAGCTTCTTGAGTCGCCCTGGAATCGCGTCAACTGATTTCACCAGGAACTCATGCGATATGGAAGGCATAACTTCTTATATTCGCCCTTGAAGTTCTTCCAAAGTCTTGGTTTGTGAACGTGGGTTTCACGCTTCTGCGATCATCATACAGACTGGTTTATTTTTTTGAAAATGGATCATGTTGCTATAACGTTCGGTGAAATCACAATATTACAGCTTATAAGACAACCAATAGCAAAACATGACACAAGTGTTTACCAACCGTTCAACCGGGGGCTGGGCATTAAGTCGTTTTTCTCTACCACTGTTCAACCTGATGTCATCACATAGGCTGGGTGATTGACGGGAGAATCCATCATAACAATTACAGTAATTCCCCATGTATAATACGCCTTCAGCTATATAATAATTACCTTAATTCCCCATGTATAATACGCCTTCAGCTATATAACAATTACAGTAATTCCCCAGGTATAATACGCCTTCAGCTATATAACAATTACCTTAATTCCCCATGTATAATACACATTCAGCTATATAACAAATACCGTAATTCCCCATGTATAATACACCTTCAGCTATATAACAATTACCGTAATTCCCCATGTATAATGCGCCTTCACTATATAACAATTACCGTAATTCCCCATGTATAATACGCCTTTAGCTATATAATAATTACCTAAATTTCCCACGTATAATACGCCTTCAGCTTTATACACATACCTAAAAGTGTGCTGAAAGTGTGGCTAAATGCTTTCACTCATGCATAATACGCACGCAAATTGTATGAGGTAAATAGCAAAACAGATTTGGGTCTATAATATTGGTTGATAAGAAGAAAGCAACTGCCGACTATTGGGCAAGCTAAGTTTGAATCGAAAAGAGATAAGACCTCCAAAACTTGGCTCCTAAAGAAGGAAGGAAGGAGTATACGAAACCAATGCAATATAATTATGTTAATTCATTAGAGATAGAACCAATTGAAAGAGAGAGATAAGGAGACTATAGAACACTAATAGAATCTGCATTGTAAATGAATCTCTATCTATAAAAGGCAGGATGTATGTGTGTGTGTGTGTGTGTAACGAATGCACGGCCACAATTTTCGACGGATTTGCACCAAAATGTACATGCACATGCTCCAAGTTAGTGAAAAGGACAAGACCGACTTTGCATTTCCCAACTCACATCGATAGTAGAAATAATCGATTTTTTCATGCTTCTACGATAGTTTTCATGTAGTTTGAGGCCATTTTCTACTGGCCAGAGTGAGAGAATATAGCTGGCTGCCACGAATAGGCAGGAAGATTCTATTGGCCAGCGTGAGAGCCAACAGCTGACTGACACGAATGTTAACTAGAATGCTAGCATGCAAAAAAAAATCGATAGATGCATTCGTCACAGGTGGGAAAAATTTAAATCTCCAATTGGCGCATTCGATTGCTTAAACTCAACGTTGATTCTGATTACGCAGAACTGGGTTGGGTGTGAAAATATATTTGTTGTTAACATTCTTTTTTCATTCGGTTTTTCCAGTTACGAGTCCTTTTTTAAAGCTGATCGTTTTGTGTTCATTTTGTTTAGTTCTTTCTTCGTAACAGATTTAACGTTTAGTATAGAGCTTAGAAAAAATTCGCAGTGTGAGATAGGCAAGAAGTAAGGCATGTAGCAACATCAGCACGGCAAAGGGCACTCCTTTAAAGGCAAGGAAAGGCAAAAATATTTTAAGTCAAGTGATAGCAATTGCTGTATGAGTCGTAGGATTTTTTAATCAAGCACGGGCAACGCCGGGCCATGCTGCTAGTCTCATTATAAAAGTCAAATTATATAATTGTAGCGGTTTATATAAAAACAATCATTTAAAGCACAAACAGATTCCATTTGACAATAATATTATCGCAATAGTTGTCTTTTAAAAAACTCCCTAAAATGGAATTACGACCACATTTCTTTTTGCAAAGGTTAGAATTGTATTTACTGCCACCGAATGCACCTTTCAATATCGAAAACATAGCAACAACGAACCCTTAGAAAATAGCTGAAAGCCTAA
>OZ038496.1:11253034-11348034 GCA_964036315.1 Acanthosepion esculentum | reverse complement strand
AAAGAACAAGAGAAAGATTCATGAGAAAATATAAAAAAATGATGAAGGAATATGAAAAATTAAACAATTAATCAACATCCATCAATCGAAAATAATTCAATAGCACACGCATACTCCAATACAAGTACAAGAGAATCGAGAAATGACAGAAGTTTAACGAGTGTTTATACATATATAGCCAAGAAACGCCGAAGTAAACATGAGTTACATGAAACATATTTTCATATCTATCTATCTATCTATCTATCTATCTATCTATCTATCTATCTATCTATCTGCATGTATATATATATATATATATATATATATATATATATATATATATATATATATATATATATATATATATAAACTCTTATCACTAGTCCAAGAAAACATTTGAATCTCTACCATACAAAAAATAATTTTTTATATGTGGATATATCTCCTCTTTTCATATCTATCTATCTATCTATCTATCTATCTATGAATCTATCTATCTATCTATCTATCTATCTATCTATCTATGTGTATATGTGTATGTTAGTCTGTCTCTTTTCATACTCCTCTCTCCATATATCTATATCTATGTCTTTTCATATCTATATATCTATCTATCTACCTATCTCTTTTCATATCTATCTATCTATCTATCTATCTATCTATCTATCTATCTATCTATCTATCTATCTCTTTTCATATATATATATATATATATATATATATATATATATATATATATATATATATATATATCAAGAGAAATAATAATAAAAATGTAAATTGAAATTGAAATATCGGAATACTGTGGGGAGATGAATTTGGGAGTCCTTCAGATATCAGTGAACAGGAAACTCTAGAAAAAATCGTAGGTTACGATGAATAAATTAGAGATTTGAGGAAGAAGTTGGTCTGTCTCGACATTGTATATAAAAAAAATTACGAGACTGTTATAGATCTACGAGCTAAAATCTATTATATCGCCTTCTTATTTGTGTAACTATTTGAAACAAAATTGTGTTCCACCGTTTTGAAATATGACGGTTTTTTGTTTTGGCTTTTCCCGGATATGTTAATTATTGATTATCGATTTCCCGAAAATGATTTTTAACCCTAGATGATTAGTTTTCGTTATGAATGCTGGTCTCTCAAAATGCAAATGCCTGACGTCAAGCTCTATTGAACAGCATTGAATCTAATCAGGGAATTATCTGCAACTCCTTATCAGCATTGTGTGTAGTGAGAAAAAGAAAGAAATAGAAAATACAAACTAAAAAAAAAGACATGCTGAAGAAGAAAAAGAAAAAGAAATAAAAATTAGAAATTCAGAATCGAAGAATATTTTTAGATGAAAGAAAAATGAATAAAAAAATAGTGGATAGACAAATGAAAATATTGAAATGAATTAAGAAAACCAGAACGTAACGGTAGGGGAAAGGAAGCGACCGATAAAAGAAGATAGCCATGTAAAAGAAAGAAATGAAAATAATTTTTTTTAAAAGTAATGAAGAGAAATGTATCTAATGAACTAATCCAAGATGGAATAAATTGAAAATAAGCAAAAACGCACGGAAACACAAATCTCCGAAATAAAACAAAAAAAAAATACTCAAGATGCAATAAATGAATGCCAGAAACTATAAAAGTGAAGAAAACGATATAAAGAGAAAGAAAATTGAAATAAATAAGCGACAGAAAGAAAGTAAAGAAGAAAAAAACGGAAACACGGAATATAATAAATAAGAAAAAATAAAGAAATAAAATTCAATGCATCAAACGTATATATATATATATATATATGCATCAAACGTATATATATATATATATATATATATATATATATATATATATATATATATATATATATCTTATACTCGATAAGAAAAAATAATTTTACGTACTGTAATTAATTCTAATACATTTACTTGGTTTTAAAAAGAAATATAGTAAATTAAATATTAAAAATTAAAAATGAAAATTTTTAGAAATATAGTTAAAACATATTCTAGCCTTAACAGCCCACAAAAATCTTTAAGTATACAAATAGAAAAAATACCGTAAGAATTTTTGCCGTTAAAAATAAAATTTTTATAAAAACCCAGATGACATGCATTTAACGGATGTTAGAATTTGTTCAAAAATACATCCCTACCCATCCCTAAACATAACCCCGCTTTCGAATGTAACTATTAACTGATACAACGAAAACTAAAAAATTGAACACCCTACCACCCCTTGTCTAGATGAATGGATTTCTCGGTATCCATGGAAACACTCAATTATGAATCTTTGCCGTGCCTTTAAAACTGTAAATTTAAAAAAATAAGTTAATCCAAAATTCGCTTGACCAGGAAATGGAACTAATATCTTTAATTTAATAACAAAATTAAATTCGAAGTTTCTAGCTTCCATTTTTGAAACATGCTTATCACTGTGTAGCGAAAAAACCATATTTTAAATCAATTAAATTATGATAATAATAATAATAATAATAATAATAATAATATATATATATATATATATATATATATATATATATATATATATATATATATATATATATATATATATATATATATATAAAGACATTTTTACGTTTAACATTCTTTTTCTAGATACAAGTATTAAAGTAAATGCTCTGTTTATAATAAACAGTATTAAATAACATTTACCCGCCTGAATTTACCGGAGGACGAATATTTTCTATGAAAATTTATTTGACATTCAGGCCGGTAAATGTTATTTAATACTGTTTATCATAAACAGAGCGTTTACTTAAATACTTGTATCAATAAAAAGAATGTTAAACATAAAAATGTCTTTAAATAATTGTCGGACTTTGTATATATATATATATTGGAAAATTTGGAAATACTGTTTAAAATCAGAACCCCTGAAGACATTTAAAAGCTGAGTAATTTTTTTTATGTAATATTAATAACTGTTTATTTTTAACATTATTTTAATATTTTTAATACTGAGCACTATATATATATATATATATATATATGTGTGTGTGTGTGTGTGTGTGTGTGTGTTTTACCTCCATCCCCAAGTCTTGTAGCGCCACGCAGCTCTGCCCTCTTGGTAACTCCGAATATGCTGTAGTGTCTATCAACATCTTCAACTCAACCCCACCCCCACTGCAAAGAAACTCTTACCACTAGAACCTCGTTCTACTATCAACGAGCTGACTGGGACACGTTCCGTGATTTCCTGCGCGATGTCCCCTGTGATGTTGTCTTTACGCTCCCCGTTCAAGAATGTCCTTCTGAGGTCTCCTCGTGGGTTAAAGCTGGAATCGACGCTTTCATCCCGGCAAGGAAATTTAAGGCTAAATCGCGCTTCTCCCTTTGGTTATCCGCTGCTTGTTCGGCCGCCATTGCCCATAGGAACCATTCTTCCACCTATATTGTAGCGACATGTCCAACTGCAATAGACGTCTCTCTGCCTCTGCCCGTAACGAGTCTAAGCGTGTCCTGAACGAAGCTAAGTCACTATTTGCTGCTCGAATGAAGGAACTTATTGCATCTCGCAAATTCGGATCCAAGGATTATTGGCGTCTCTGCAAGAGCGTACTTAACGATAGCTCCTTTGTTCAACCAGTTTGACGTCCTGATCTCCTCTGCCGACATGGCTCAATGCTTTTCTCGGAAATTTTCATTCAATTCAACGCTCGACTCGTCCGGTGTACCCATACCCGATTTCCCTCTTACAACTGAGGCTCTACTGAGCGGGTTGCACATAACCCCGTCATTGGTATTTTGTGTATTGTCTCTAATTTAGGCACCCACAAGGATAGTGGTGGAGATGGGATACCAGCCATTGTCTTGAAGAAATGTGCACCTGAACTGGCGCACGCCCTCTCCAAATTATATAATTACTGCATCAAAGAATCTTGTTTTCCAGACTGCATCGATTGTTCCTGCCTTTAAGAATTCTGGCGACCATTCTGACCCTTCTAAGTACCGTCCTATCAGTCTCCTACCCCTCTTCTGCAAAGTCTTCGAGGCTTTAATCAATGCCGAAGTGGTTAATCACCTTACATCCCATGATCTGCTCTCAGACAAGCAATATGTTTTCCGCTTTGCCCAATCTACAGCTGATGTGCTTACGGCCATCACTGAAGTTGTTTACCAAGCCCTTCAAAATAACGGAGAAGCTAATGCCGTGGCTCTAGACATCTCCAAAGCGTTTGATAGGGTTTGGCATGCTGGCCTTCTACGCAAGCTACAGGGTTATAGTATTACAGGTCGATTGTTTGACTTAATACGATCATTCCTGTTAAACCGTGAATTGAAGGTTGTTCTCAACGGATTCTCCTCCAGCTCCTAACCCACGAACGCAGGTGTACCACAAGGCTCAATCCAAGGCCCTATTCTGTTCCTTATCTTCATTAACGATCTTCCTGACGCCATAGATTCCCAAGTAGGCATCTACGCGGGCGACACTACAATTTAATCATGCCTCAAAAACAAATCTAGTGTCGCTGGCAAAACTAACCTGGCCGTTCGTCTCAAAAAGGACCTCTAATCGGTTGTGAACTGGGACAGGAATTGGCTGGTTAATTTTAACGCCTCAAAAACAAAACTGCTTTCTATTAATTACCACAGAGATCCTTCCCTGCATCCCATTAGAATGTCTGACGCTCAACTTCTCGAGAGCTCCTCTCTGCGGCTGCTCGGTCTCACGTTGTCTGCTGATTTGAGATGGAACAAATCTTCGTCAACCGCCGTGACACGAAATTTTTCTCCCCGGAATTTGATCTTACGAATCAACCAATCGCCCTTGCACGGAGTATTGTTGACATATATGGTCTGGAGCCGCTTCTGTTTGCCTGGGGTTCTTGATAAGATCCAGAGACGGATATGCAATGTAATTGGCCCTGATCTGGCATCTCGTCTGCAGTGGTTCTCTCACAGACGTGCCGTCGCCTCTCTCTCTCTCTCTCTTTTTTACAAATACTTTCATGGTAATTGCTCCGAGGAGCTGCTTTCGCTGATTCCCAGACTTCATGATTTCAAGCATCCTAGGAGGTTGGCATCCCGCCCCCACCATTTCACTGTTGAAACTGTTAAATGTAGCTGTCTCTTCTACTCCAATAGCTTCATATCTCGCAATTCTTGCCTGTGGAAATCCCTTCACTTTTCACTGTTTCCTTGATAGTTATAATCTCCAACTATTCAAATGTAATGTCAATCGAGATCTCCAGTTGCCTTGATCTATCCACTATCCTTCTCCTCATCCTTTTCTCTATCACTCCTATCTGCTCTCGCTCTAAATCCTCTGTAACCCCTTGCGTGCTAGTGGCTTCCCGCGTTGCTTGGGGTAAAATGCTTAAAATATATATATATATATATATATATATATATATATATATATATATATATATATATATATATACATAGTGATTTTCAATGCATAGCTTAGAGGTGGCATAAGACCGAAAGTAGGGGCACCAGTGAGAATCGAACTCACTACTCAGTCGTAATTTTTCTAGCGTGACAAGCTTGCTAACCATTACCATTACAAATATATATATATATATATATTGTGTATATATATATATATATATATATATTTCTGAATAGCATATATATATATATATTTGTGTGTGTGAGTGTGTGTGTCTGTGCGCGTGTTTGATTAAATGACAAAATGGAAAACCGGATATGTTTCGTGTTTCGTCAACAGAAATAATTTCTTCAGAATTCTCTGTAACCTCTTGCATGCTAATGACTTCCCGCCTTACTTAGGGTGAAATGCTTATATATATATATATATATATATATATATATATATATATATATATATATATATATATATATATATATATATATCTGAGAGAAACTATACTTTTAAGGTATGCTATATTTATGGGTTAAAATAATATCAGGGATAAAGAGTAAATTAAATAAATGTAAATATGAAGGTGTACATTGAAGTCAACAACCAGCGACTACAGGTAAATGAAATCGCCAGGTCATCGATTTCTTTTAGTCGACTCTGGGTTTTGACTTCAATGTCGACTGTTATATAAATGTCGACTGTTTAAAAATTAGTTTTAATGGAGGCTATATATACATATGTGTATCAGTGATAGAACATGTAAATAGAGAAGTGGATATTGGGATCAAGACTGAACGGCGACAGTCTGCGTCATGCTTGAACGCAATCTTCATGACCGGAGGATTGAATTCAAGCATGAAACAG
Source organism: Acanthosepion esculentum (assembly GCA_964036315.1). NCBI lineage: Eukaryota > Metazoa > Mollusca > Cephalopoda > Sepiida > Sepiidae > Acanthosepion > Acanthosepion esculentum. Next base: position 11,341,842 of record OZ038496.1, on the reverse strand, counting down.
ACTGTTGCTATTCGGTATTGACTTCAATGTCCACTTTTATATTTACACACACACACACACGTATATATATGTATGTGTCTCTGTGTGTGTGTATCATGAGACTAAAAATGAAGGAAAAGTGAAGGAAAGAAAGAAACAAGGAAAGAAAAAAACAGAAATAAGTTATAGAAAAACGAAGAAACGCGGAACAAAGATTAGAGAAAAGTAAGAAAAAATGCAGGTAAGAAAGAATAGTTGATTAATAGCCAAGAGGATTTCATGAAAACTTCATAAAAATGGGAAGAAAAACACAATACAATGTTAAATAGCAAAACCAATGTCCGGTTGATAATTAAAATCTTAGACAAGAAAGAAAGAAACTAAGAAATCATGGAAAGAAGTCTGAAGAATGGTCCGAGCCAAAAAAGAAAGAGGAATAATAATTAAAAAAATATATACAAAGAAAACGAAAGCAAAAAGAATGAAATGAGAGAGAGAAGTAAAGGAACGGAAGAATAAAACATTCAAAAGAAAAGGATAGAATACCAAAATAAATGAATAAATGAATAAATAAATAAAGAAATAAAGAAAGAAAGAAAGAAAATTTGTAAGAAAGAAAGAAATATTGTAAAAAAGAAAGTAAAAAAGAAAAATTGTAAGAAAGAAAGAATGAATGAAAGAAAAATTGTGAGAAGGAAAGAAAGAGAGAAAGAAAGAAAAATTGTAAGAAAGAAAGAAAGATTGTAAGAAAGAAAGAAAGAAGGAAAGAAAGAAAAATTGTAAGAAAGAAAGAAAGAAAGATTGTAAGAAAGAATGAAAGAAAGAAAGAAAGAAAAATTGTAAGAAAGAAGTCGATAATCAAAGACAGAAAAAAACAGACAATACAACAGGAAACATTCACAAAAGAAAAAAAATTAAGTAGTAAGGAAGGCGAGAATGAAAAATTGAAACAGAAATAAAATGACAAAAGAAAAGAAAAAAAAAAAGAATTCTAAGAAATAATGAGGACGAAAGGAAAATGAGAATAATAGATGAAAGGATAAATGAATGAAAAATAAAACGAAATGAAAAAGACGATTAAAAGGATGGCCAAAGAAGAAATTGAAACAATGAACACAATTTGGAAAACGAATGAAAGTCAAGAAGAATCTAGGAAAGAAATTAAAGAAATATAAAGTCAGATGAAGAATGATAGCACAAGAAAAAAAATGACAGAAGACAAAGAGATTTAATTTTTGTTTTATATTGACGTTCGATCTGAACTAGATCCCTTGTGGTACAATGTAAGAGTCACAGTTTATGAGAATAATTAGGATAGATAACGGTATACTCTAGAAAGGAACAGGTTAAGTTTGTAGTGATCGAGGAAGCACCTCCTTGGAAGTCGATTCCACCGTGAGAAGAAGCTGCTCCAGTGAGACTTATATCTCACCAATGGACTAGAAAGGCAATGGTGTGCGTCGTTACAATGTGCGTAGCATGTTAGGTCTTAACCCTGTAAGGTTAGAACTGGTGGAACTAAGGGATGTAGTTCGTCTGAACCTTTTCCACTGAAATAGCAACAGCCGCGAGATCTTGCGACGTTTCATCTGTGAAAAAAGAGGTTGTAGAGTGGAAAATAATTCGAAACGACAGCAGAAGTTAGCAACTTACTGAAGATGTTCAAGACAGCAACCATTTTACCAGTATTTTTAACCGGGGTCGTTCGTCCTCGGTAAGACGTTAAACTACATCCGCGTCCTGGGTAAGACGATAAACTACATCCAGCAGCAAGGCCTCTGATCTAAAAGTTTTGAGGAGCGTTGAACCACTTCTTAATTGCTGGTGTTCCCAGGTCCACCTGACCACATGTTAGGGTCCCAGCTATGGGCAAAAAGTTAACTATTGCCAGCAATACTTTTTTGAAAAAAATTATTACCAGCAATACAATTTTGAAGGAAAAATAATACCTGGTACAGATTTTTGACAAAAAAAATATAACCAGAAATAATATTACCAGAAATAAAAAATTGTTGTCGGCATTAAATAAATCATTGAGGTTGATACGCCGTAAAACAAAATAAACGAAACCAATCTAAACCAAAGAATACATATTCTGTTCATACGAATCTATCCTAAAAATGTTGTCGGCATTAAATAACCCATTGAGGTTGATATGCCGTAAAACAAAATAAACGAAACCAATCTAAACCAAAGAATACATATACTATTCATACGAATCTATCTTAAAAATGTTGTTGGCATTAAATAACCCATTGAGGTTGATATGCCGTAAAACAAAATAAACGAAACCAATCTAAACCAAAGAATACATATTCTATTCATACGAGTCTATCCTAAAAATGTTGACGGCATTAAATAACCCATTTCAGTTGATATGCCATAAAACAAAATAAACCAAACAAAACGAAACTGGGGGTCGTATCTATTAAGTGAACTTGAGGTTTGGGCTTAGCTTAAGTTCGAATTGGTGCTCAAAGCACGGGGCCTCGCTAAAGAAAAATCCCTTCATCATGATTAGTGATTGTTTTTGGCCCGATCGACGATAGTGAAATGACACTTTCGTGGCATTGAATGTGACCAGCTAGTTGTTCCCTCAATGAGCTGTTAGTGTTCAGTCAGAGGAGTGATCAGCTGTTAATCAGAGGTCATCTAGGGTTTTGTAGGCGAGCCCATATACGGTTGTATTATCACCATAGATGTTCACAAATGATCGGAGCTGTATCAAAGCAGGTGTAGAAATTTTAACTCGTAGACTGTAAAGGTATACACTAGAGTTTAAAAGTTTTAAGTGACCCCCAGAATTAGCATGCGATGGGAGAAGAGTGTAAAAAAAATGAAATAGAGCCATTGAAAAAGAATGGAATCAATTATTAAACTTATACTTTGAGAAACATTTGCAACGTTTGCCAAAAATTTGTGCTGCAGTAATCAAAGATAAAGCAGGATATTTTGAGGAGAGTAAAGTCTAATTATAAAATGCTTTTGTTTTTTCCTCATAGTAAGATATCTAATAAAAAAAATAATGTCTCAATTTTTAACCCTGTATAATAATCTTCTCTTCTTTAAAGTACAAAACTACTACTGATCTTATATAGGTACAGAATAGCAGGAGGAGTCAGGTATTTACTGGAGCGGTACAGGGAACCGACCATGTTTCCAGCATCTTTATCGATGGATCGTATGTATGAGTTCCACTTGAGGTCTGGAATGAGTTTACGGTCCAGTAGTCTCTAAAGGCACGGAGCCTCTCCCAAGGGAACATCCGTTCATTGCGATTGGTGTAAGTTCAATCGGCGATGGTAGAATGTCAACAGTTTGTTTTTCAAGGCCTTGAACGTGACCAGCCAGTTGTTCGCCCTAATGAGCTGTTAGAGCTAGATCAGAGGCTAGATTAGCTGCCAAGGATAGTGGTGGAGATGGGATACCAGCCATTGAATTGAAGAAATGTGCACCTGAACTGGCGCACGCCCTCTCCAAATTATATAATTACTGCATCAAATAATCTTGTTTTCCAGACTGCATCGATTGTTCCTGCCTTTAAGAACTATCTCTGGTCATCAAGAGTTTTGGCGATGAATCCATATACACTTATTTCTTCAGCAGAGATATTCACAAATTATCGGGGTATACGCTTGGGTAGATCATTTATGCCAAGTAGAAAGAGTGTTGGTTAGTGAAGCAACCCCTGGTGGTCGCTTGCGCTGATTGCTGGAGGTGGCCGTTAACCACTACCTTTTGGGACCTACCCGTTAGGAAGGACTTTATAATTGAGAAGACAGTTCCAATGATTCTATAGGTAGAGAACTTATGCAGCAATCCTTATACCACACCTTGTCAAAAACCTTTGAAATATCTAATCGTATAGTCCTTGAAATGTATTGTCTTTTGTCTCCCTGTACCTGTGATTAATGGTAGTTAAGGCATCAGCAGTGGATCGGGTCGATCGAACCAGTACTATTTGTCGCTCTGTGGTTGTTCTTATTTGGGTGATCAACAGCCTACTTGTTGATTTTAGCTTAAAAAATGCAGTAATGGCGCTGGAGTAGTTGATGGGTTTATGCTGAAAATTAATTACGGTATAGGTGAAAGGATGAGAATAATTAGGACGAAAGAGATATCTGGAATTTCTAAGACACACAATGAGGAAAGAGGGCTTGGAAAATTTAATTCTTACAGGTGCAGAGGAAAACAGAGAATGACCTGCATGGCGAGCTTTGTGAAATTGGATAACAGGGAGAGGCGGATGGTAAAATGTCATATATTGCTAAATGATATAAAGGATGGTAATTTTGTGGAGAGCCATATCGGCCACGCCCTAAAAGGAGACAAGGAATATAGAGAAGAAAACCAAAATAGAAAGCGTGAATACAAAAAAGAACGAAAAAAGCAATGATAAAGAACGAAAAGGAATGAACAAGTGAATGAAAAATTGAATTAAAAAGAGTGAATGAAAAAAGTTAATCAAAAAGGAATGAAAACGAGTCAATGAAAGAAAGGAATAAAAACGAAATGAGAAAGAACAAAAAAAAAACAATGAATGAGAAAAGGAACGAAAAATGGAATGAAAGACAGTGAATGTAAAAGGAATGAAAATGAATAAAAAATAGTAAATGAGAAAGGAATAGAAAGGAACGAATGAGAAATAGAAATAAAAAAGAAATGAAAAACAATGCAAAAGAGTGAATGAAAAAGAAGTGAAAAGGAATGAAAAATAGTGAATGAAAACGTAATAAAAAAGGTGAATGAAAAAAGGTATGAACAATGAATGAAAAAGGATTGAAAACGAGTAAATGAAAAAAGGAATGAAAAAGTGCATGGAATAAAGAATGAAAAATCAATGGAAAAAGGAATGAAAAAATGAAATGTAAAAGTAAATGAAAAAAAGAATTAAACAGCAATGAAAAGTGAATGACAAAAGTGAAGGAAAAAAGGGGATGAAAAAAGGAATAAAAAACAGTGAATGTAAGAGGAATGAAAATGAATGAAAAATAGTATGTGAAAAATGAATAGAAAGAAGTGAATGAAAAAGAAATAAAAAAGGAATGAAAAATGAAAAACAATGAATAAAAAAAGGAATGAGAAATAGAATAAAAAACAGTGAATGAAAAAGGATTGAAAACGTGTTAATGAAAAAAGGAATGAAAAATGCATGGAAAAAAAGAATGAAAATCAATGGAAAAAGGAATGAAAAAAGGAATTTAAAAGTGAATGACAAAAAAGAAGGAAAAAAGGGATGAAAAAAGGAACGAAAGTGTAGTTTAACGCAAAGAAATAAAAGAGAAAAAATATGTAAGAGCGAGAGAAAGAAGAAATACGTTAAAGGCCATATAGAAATGTGAAAGAACAGAAACAGAAAATGACTACGAATAAAATGAAAGGAGACTTCAGGCAAGAAATGACAATAAAAGAAGAAAGAAATGAAAGTGAAAAAAAAAAGCAGAAAAAAGGGCGAAATCTCTGAAAAAAAGCCGAACCGAAGAAAAGTTGTGTCCCAAGAGGGGGAAAAAGAGTTTTGAAGATGAACAGTACAGAAAACGTTGTCATGAATAATTCAATGAGAGTTTACATGTGTCTGTGAATCTCATTAAGCCTGGATGAAGCGAAAGTCTGTGTAGCCAGTTGCCCGTTGTTATGGCATCGCCGTCGGAACGGATACAATAGCTACCGTCTACCAAAATATTGACGCAGGAACTTATCGAGAAAATATTTCCGTCACAAATACGCCGAAATGAGGAATGGTTTGCATTTTTATTAAGACTTGTGAGTCCATATTTCTGTGTGCCATTATTATTATTATTTTATGTGACGTGTTCATCGCTACTTAAATAGACTGGTCCAATCGTAAAAAAGATAGAGAATATTTTTTTCAGGAAATAATTATTTTAGGATACCATACCGCAAGGCCTGGTATTTGTCAGAATCGAAATATATTGATTTATTGATTTAGATTATTGTTCATAATATAAATCGAACCCTTTTACAGATCCGTCTGGACTTTATTACTATTTACAATCCAGAATATCTCTTACGTATTTATAACACTATCATTCGTCCATGCCTAGAATATTGCTGCTACATATGGCCCAATGCCCCTGCTATCTATATTGAGTCTTTTGATAGAATCATCAATAATAATAGAAAAAAAAAACAAAAGAAGAATCAGCAATATTAATGGTCCTGATCTGGCGGCTCGACTTCATATACACTACCAGTCAAAATTATTTGGCTACCCTTAAATTTTTTTATTTCTCTTCCTAAAAGTGTTGTTTTTAATGATACAATTTAAGCACCACAAAGTATTCCTCAGTAACTTTGACTTCCGTATAACCAGATATCTTTAAGACAATTGATTTGAAGGCGTTTTTCTTCTTTACTACTGAGCATGAATAAAATGTTTTCCAAAAGTTACATTATACCATCACTTGAACTCACATTAGACTATATTTTGTTAAATTAGTGCCTGTTAGATACTACTTGTTTTACCTATGCTGCCAATGTACTTTGCCCAGTAGTGAAATCTGTTATTCATATTTTGTTTAAATTAAAAACTAAATTTTGGAACTTTTTTTCAGGATCAAAATCTTTTCTCAACAAAATTCCCAAAACATGTGAACTTACATTTGAACAAAGACAAGAGATCATTACTTTAAAAAAAAAGGTTATTCAAGCAGAGAATTTTTTAAAAAAAACCCTAGAAATACAGTGAAGTATATTGTTAGGAGACATCAAGAAACTGGACAAAATGAGACCAAAAGTAAGGCTGATTGACCAAAAGTAACAATAAGAGCAGAGGACAATTTCCCCAGAGTCACCAGCTTGCATGACAGAAGGCTGACTGCTCCGAACATTACTGTCCAACTGAACTAATGTCGTGAAAAAACGTCTCAACATCCACTGTGACGACAAAACTCCGTGAAGCTGGCTTATATGGCATAATTGATCTAAAAAAAACCCACTGTTGAGGAATCCAAAAGTCAAAATGCTCCAGTGGGCTAAGGCGCACAAAGACTGGACAACAGAGCAGTGGAATAAAGTCCTTTGGACTGACGAATCAAACTTCGAAATCTTTGGGTCAAATAGGACGGTTTGTGTGTGGTGAAGAGTTGGTGAAAGAGCTGCAATCCCCTGTATCACGCCAACCGTAAAACATGGACGAGGCTCTGTTACGGTGTGGTGGGCTTTTGCCAATTGCAAAGTTGGGTATTTGCACCAGGTGCAGGGCATATTGAATCAGACCGGCTATTACAGCATACTGCAGCATCAGGCGATCCCATCTGGAACGCGGGTTTTGGCTCAAGGATTTGTACTCATGTACGATAATAACCCAAAGTCTACTAGTAAACTCTAAAATCAAACAGGAACAGCACGTCCTTCAACTGATGTCCTGGTCGGCGCAATCAGTGAATTGGTGCGGGATGAACTTGACTGAAAAGTCAGAGCTAAACAACCGACAAGTCCGGCTCATCTCTGGCAACTCTTGCAGGAAAGCTGGACAGAACTATTTGCAGTCTACATTATTTGGTGGAAAGTATGCTGAGAATCTGTGAAGCAGTGATAGCGGATAAATGTGGTCATTTTGATGAATCAAAAGTTTAACACGTTTTTTTTTGTGTTTTTTGTTTAATTTGTATTTAATGTGGCTCAGGAAAACTTGTATTTCATATAATAAATAAAACCATTGTGATGCATAACTTATTTCATTGCAAATAACACGTTTAGTAGAACATTTTTCAGGGAGACCAAATACTTTTGACTGGTAGTGTATATATAAAACGACTGATTGCATATCACTTTGTAGAAAGTGAAGGATCGACTTCATGCGGCATCGATATTATCAACAGGATCCTATTTCTAAATCGATAAAAAAAATCAATTTTTTTCTCGTCTGACAAGTGCTACGAATGAATGCTAATCGGAAAAAAATAATTCCGACAAAATTTTTAAGCTATTCGAGTGGACCAGTCTAATTAATTAAAGGAGTGGACAATATTGGCTTTCGACAACTTCCTATCATTTTAAACTCCAAGCAGTAATTAATCCATTACGATAACCTCATTCAGTGTTCTACCACCCATTTATAAGACCTCATTAGATCCGTGACTCTGTATATCATTTGATTGTCCTGATTCAAGTATATCCGATGAGTGTCAAATTATCCAAGTCATCTTTCTCAGTATGTGTTCCAGAAATTTCACCTGACTCGACGTCGACTTCTTAATAATTTCTTTAAAACCTCCTCGTAACTCAGAAACATCCATGCATAGTTTTCTAGGCGTTCATCTATAGAAGAACCATATCTTTGTTAACTCAGATTTTCTCTTCATCTGTGCGTAAATTGACCAGAATTCATTGTTATATGAGATGATTAGTCAGTTAGTGCAATGCTTGGGAAGTTTGTCCCATAGAGAAATTACAACAGAGAAGTGAATTCGTGCTTCACTGCGTGCTACGCTTAATAAATCGCTATATAGGACTGTAGGGATACAAAAGATGATTGTCACCCATTGGGTCACGTGATGGCCGCTTAGTGACATCATTCTATACAGTGACGAAAGCGCTTAGTCATTCAGTTTGTTTACTGCCGTCTAACCGAGTGGTTGCTTTTTTTTTAGCTTGGGTAAAGGAAACAACGCTGAAGCTAAATCTACCTCCTCCACCAAATGCTACATTTTACAAGCACATGGTGCCGTTTCCCAATGGAATTTCCACGATATAAAAAGAAACTCCGGCTCATAATCCTCAATTTGGGAAAACCCAACACTCATCGATTCCCTTTACTGTAATATTTCCTCGCTTGGGACATAAAGGTGATCCGGCCCGTTTGAATCTGGTTTTCTAAATATGGCTTCTCCAGACACAGGCGTATCTCCATATTATATGTAAGACTCTTCATTTTTGTTTCTCCTTACACTCTGCCCGCTGTGTAGATATATGTGATATATTATACTTTGCGTGGGACAACTATATATATATATATATATATATATATATATATATATATATATATATATATATATATATATTTGTGTGTCTTAGTGATATTAATCTCTCTAAGACCAAAACACGCAATTACATTACCATTCAGCTCTAACGTCCGTGAGTTCAGGTATTATTATATCATGGATAGAATAATGCCCATAATGGGGGAAATGCAAATCAGACAATAAATGTTTCATCTATAGCAGGGGTGGGCAAACTTTCTGGCTCAGGGGCCACATTGACTTTTAAAAACTGACAGACGGGCAAGGCCAGCACTCGGTAGATACATATCAAACATAATCAGAGAAGAAATCATTACAGTGTTAATGCTTAGCTTCACTTTTAGTGGGAACAGTTTTGTTGATCACCCTTTTTTTGCCAGTGCATCGAAGTCTGGTGTTAGTTTTGTTGTGGCAAGTTTCAGAACATATCTGCGGTGTTCATCACTCAAGAGGGATCAGTGGGCTGCTTTGTTGGTGTTTATAACACTAAAAGTCTGTTCACACACATAAGTGACCCTTGGAAATAAGGCGAATGTGCCACCAAGTGGGATACCAGATATTATAGGTCAAACGAATGCAGTTATAATTCTGTCAATCTTCGGCAGACCGGTTTAAAGAGACCAACTGGCCGAATGTGTTCCGCGGGCCGTAGTTTGCCTGTCCACCTCTATTCTATAACTCTCTCCCGTTATTATTTTCTTTAGTTTTAACGAGATTCTCCTCTTTCGTATTACTTTGTTCGAGATTTTAGAAGACATCTTTTGCTATTTCAGTGCATCCTTAGATTTCTTTGGCATATTTTCTACAGATGAATGCATGGAGAGAAAATATAAGTATGTGGGATCTTTTTTTGTTGGGAACTAGAAATAAATAGGCCACGTGTAATTAGAAATCATAAAGACGCAGTTAATCTTTCTGTGACAGATAATCAGAAAAGAAGGCTCGTCAAATATGACCCTCACATGGAGTAATGAAGGCGAGAAAGTGAGAGAAAATCATTGAGTAACCCACTGACCTAACTGGGTAGATGAATGGTAGACTGTGAAGGATAGTACCGGGATAAGCGTTGCTTAGAGCTATAAATGATAGGAAACTGTGAAGATCCATAACAATTTTAGTAGTACTACACGAATTATATATTTTTAAGCATATCACCCCAAGCACCAGTATAATTCTAAACTTGACCCCTACCGCCCAAAAAATAATCTTTTGAACAGTACAATAAACAATGCATCGCTGACCTGCATATATCCCTGACATTGGTTACTTTATGCCATATTTTTTCATATATATATATATCGATAGATAGATACGAACTGACAAATATCAAGATCCTTTTTAAGACCCTTTCCTCAGAAATATTCAGAGTCGCATCAAAGATGTTTAGGGCTGTTAGTTTTCAGTATCTTTTTTTTTAAGCGTTTCACCCCAAGCAAGGCGGGAAGCCTCTAGCACACAAGGGGTTTCAGAGAGTTGGAGCGAGAGCAAAGTGGAGTGATAGAGGAAAGGATGAAGAGAAGGATAGGGGATAGATCAAGGCATCTGGAGACGTCGATTGACATTACATCTGAATAGTTGGAGATTATAGCTATCAAAGAAACAAGAATTGGGGAAGGAGTTCCACAGGCAAGAAGTGCGAGACATGGAGCTATTGGAGTAGAAGAGACGGCTACATTTAACAGTTTCGACAGTGAAAGGGTGAAAGCAAGATGCCTGTCTAGTAGAACCCTTAAATTCGTGAAAACTGGAAAAAAGTTAAAGCAGCTCATCGGAGCAGTTACCGCGAAAGTATTTGTAAAAAAAGACAGAGGGAGGCGACGGCACGTCTGTGAGAGAGCGACTGCAGACGAGATGCCAGATCAGGGCCAATTACATTGCATATCCGTGTTTGAATTTTATCGAGGACCTTGAGGCAAACAGAAGGGTCTCCAGACCATATATGGTAGCAATACTCCATGCAAGGGCGATTGGTTGATTTGTAGATTTGAAGGATCGACTCCGGTGAGAAGAATTTCCTGGCGCGACACAGAGAGTCAACTTTCCTTGCGGTGAACGAAGCTATCGACTCAATGTATTTGGTCCATCTCAGGTCAGCAGTCAATGTGAGACTGTGCAGTCGCAAAGAGGTGCTCTTGTGAAGTGGAGCGTCGGACATTCTAATGGGAAGCAGGGATGGTTCTCTGTGGTGATTAATAGAGAGCAGTTTTGTTTTTGAGGCGTTAAAGTTAACCAGCCAATTCCTGTCCCAGTCCACAACCAATTTGACGTCCTTTTCGAGACAAACGGCTAGGTTACTTTTGTCAGTGACACTAGATTTGTTATGGAGGCAGGAGTAAATAGTAGTGTCTTCCGCATAGATGCCTACTTGGGAACCTATGATATCAGGAAGATCGTTAATGAAGATAATGCAATATAAACCGAATTCCAATCGCTTTCCATGATATTTCAAATTAAAACGAAATACTAGCAGCTCTCTGCATCAAACACGTACTCATCCAAAGACAAAAAACAAATACGAAACACACACTCGGAAAAAGGAAAAGCGCCCACATCTACCAGAGAACTGACATCTCTGTCAAGGGAAGGGGAGGAGGGATTAAAGTAAATAAAATGGCGACAGAAATAAAATGAGCATTCATCCCCTAGGTAAGTTAAAGGAAAGTTCGCCAGAAGAAATATCGTTAAATCATTTAACGAAAAAGCACAGGTAAAATACGTTACGGTGGTGGGAAACTGACTGGAGCCGTGGTGCCAGGTCAGACCTGATAGCATTGCACATTCTTCAGATTTTATCTAGAATCTCTAAATTCAGAGTAGAAGCACCAACGCATCTGTCTATATATATATATATATATATATATATATATATATATATATATATATATATATATATATATATATATATCTACTGTGTGTACATTATCCCGTGACGCTGCGGAAAGAAATATAAAGGGAAAACAGGCCGCCCCCTTAAGGTAAGGCTTCAAGAACACGAGGGGAAGTGGAAAAATCAGGCGCAGCTGACCACATATGGAGAGAGAAGGGAGATCACCACCCTCTGTGGAATCAGGCTGAAATCAGAGACAAAGAACACCACTGGGAAATTCGTAAACTTAATGAATCAGCACATATGCTAGGCCACAAAAATCTCCTGAGCCGACCAAGCATAGAAACGAATACAATATGGGAACCAGTAATAAGGAGTGCCAGAGAAAAGCGATAATAACAATAAAAATTACAATATGATCACTGGTAAAAATGGTTGCTGAAGACATTAGGTTTATAATACTCAGAAATTCATACAAAGATGTCCTCAATGACATTGGATAAAGGTGTTAGTAAGATCCAGTGAGAGAACCCAAAGAGTGTCAGTTCAATACCCGGTTAAGGCAGTGGAGAACTTTCAGAGGGAAATTAACAGGAGATAACTGATAACTGACCACCATTAAACATGACACGTGGAACTAGAACAGTCTACCCCATGGAGCGAAATAAAGTGTTCAGTTCGACATTCCAACCACCTGAAGGAAGCCGGAGGGTACAACGGCCGAAATGTTGTAATAAATATGGCGACAAAGATGAGGACAATAGTCCGAATAATGTAAATAATGTACATAATGCCTCATCTTAGAAATATAGACAGATACTGAAAGGCCGAAACGTTGTAATAAATATGGTGACAAAGATGAGGAAAATAATCCGAATAATGTAAATAATGTACATAATACCTCATCTCAGAAATATAAACAGATACTGAAAGGCCGAAACGTTGTAATAAATATGGCGACAAAGATGAGGACAATAGTCCGAATAATGTAATAGTGTACATAATACCTAATCTCAGCAATATAGACAGATACAGAAAGGCTGAAACCTTGTAATAAATATGGTGACAAAGATGAGGACAATAGTCCGAGTAATGTAAATTAATCACCAAATCAGTTCTTCAATGAATTCTTAATGCATGGACGGATGGAAGGCATAGTCATACAAACCTAATTATAACCAGCATTGACCTAATCTTAAATTTATTTTTTTCCTTTTTACCGCAACACATGCAGGAAACCTGGAGGTTGCATATTTGAAAAAAAAAATCACCTGAAATCTTTCCACGAGATCAGTTTCGTAATAAAAAAAAAATAGTCCACCCACCTGAGCTTCGATTCGGTTACTGGCTGTGGTGATAGCTCCCACAAAACTCAATTTAGTTATTATTTGCGTTGGGAGTTAAAATGCCCTGAAGCGATTTAGTTCATAACATTCATGCGCGCTTTTTATACGTAATTCAAACGAGGAGGATTAAGTTTACTTCTGATCTATTTTTAAACATATTTGTCATAAGGGACGGCGTGTATTTCTTTATATAATTAGAAACGTATCTTTAATATACGTGCAAGTGTGCTTAATACTAGAGATCTCTTAGCTGGCTTACATTACTAATTCTTCAACGCTAGTATTAGATTAAAGCAGATGGATTTTGTCTTAATACAAATTATATTTCAACTTCATGCACGAAACATAATTGCCCTTCACGTACACACATGTACATATATGTGGCTTATATGATAATGGACTCCATATAGAAGAAAAGCTAATGAAATAACAGCTAATTAAATGGGAAATACAGAAAAAAAACTCCAGTACTACGTTTTGGTGTTCTTCAGGCTAATAGTCGTTTTATACCTTCTTTCATATGCCTCGTCCCTTCAAGACGTAGGCGATAATGGCTCACCACATCTTTCTTTCATTTATAATTCTTAATAAGTTTTCTCTGTTATATCTCCCAACTAGTAATCTTGATTGGAGAAGGGCACTAGGAACTGGGATAATGGTTAGCAAGCTTATCTTCAATACTTCGTTTCGTTCTTGGAAGAGACTTCTTCAGACTAATAGTCGTTTTATATCTTCTTTTACGTGTCCATTCAGGGTGTAGGCGGTCACGGCATTCCACATCTTCCTGCCCATTGCAGGTCTTAATAAGTTAGGCGTTTTTGTTATTTCTCCAAAACCCTGTTCTACCATCCATTTACGGTAACTGCCCCGACAAGCTACATTCGCTAGTTTCCAGACGGCATGAATTTAAGCGTTCTACTAGGCTGTCATCACGGTTCCACCCTTTCATATCGAAACTGTTAAATGTGGCCGTCTTTTCTAGCTTCATGTCTCGCACCTCCCATCTGTGGAATTCCCTCCCTATCACTTGTTTCTCTGATAGCTATAATCTCAACTATTCAATCGACATCTCCAGATACCCTGACTTATCCTCTGCCCTTCTCTTCATCCTTTCCTCCATCACACATCTTTACTCTCGCTCCCACTGTGTAGCCCCTTGCGGACTAGTGGCATCCCGCCTTGCTTGGGGTGAAATGCTTAAAAAAAAATAAGCAAGTTCATCAAGTATGTTACGCCCTGCTTTCTTCTGTCCCTCTTTCCTCCAATCTGACCTGTGAGTGTCAGATTATCCAAGCCCTCCTTCCTGATTTACGCGCCCTAAAAGTTTTGCTTGTTCCTGGTGTTAAGTATAAGTTTCCTTCTTGTTTCCATTTTCTCCAGGACATCCTGAGCATCTTTCGGAAGAACTACATTTCCGTTGTTTCAAGTGATTTATCCCTACTTATATGCGATCTCATTAGTAATGTCATTATTATTCTGAAGAAATTATTTCTGTTGACGAAACGCGAAACATATACGGTTTCCATTTTGTCATTTAATCGAACACGCGCACAGACACACACACACACATATATATATATATATATATGCTATTCAGAAATACATATATATATATATACATATACATATATATATATATATATATATATATATATATATATATATATATATATATATTTGTGCGTTTCGAGGTGGTGTAATGGTTAGCAAGCTTGTCTCGCTAGAACAATTACGATGAGTCCGATTCTCACTGGGTGCCCCCCTAATTTCGGCCTTGTGCCACATCTAAGCTATGCTTGGAAAATCACTATATGTATATATATATATATATATATTTTTTTTTTAAGCATTTCACTCCAAGCAACGCGGGCAGCCACTAGCACGCAAGGGGTTACAGAGGATTTAGAGCGAGAGCAGATAGGAGTGATAGAGGAAAGAGTGAGGAGAAGGATAGTGGGCAGATCAAGGCAACTGGATATGTCGATTGACATTACATTTGAATAGTTGGAGATTATAGCTATCAGGGAAACAGGAAAAGGGAAGGGAGTTCCACAGGCGAGAGGTGCGAGACATGAAGCTATTGGAGTAGAGGAGACGGCTACATTAAACAGTTTCGACAATGAAAGGCTGAGAGCGAGATGCCAGCCTCGTAGGACGCTTGAATTCATGAAGTCTGGGAACCAGCGAAAGCAGCTAATCGGAGCAATTACCATGAAAGTATTTGTAAAAAAGACAGAGAGAGGCGACGATGCGCCTGTGAGAGAGCGACTGCAGACGATATGCCAGATCAGGGCCAATTACATTGAATATCCGTCTCTGGATCTTATAATTTAAAAAGGAAAAAATAGACTGTGTATCAACGCCCAGGTTAATGCCTTTAGCTATCAATTCTGTTACTATTGATTTACATCAGAAATGTCTACGAAGGCTCTATCTCTGTTATTGATGATACGTTCCCTTCAAAATTAATGCATTCTATATATTTTCATTACTTCAAACGTTATTTTTAGTGGCTACCCGTATTTGAGAAGACATTGCCTTTTATTTTAAATTTGATCAATTCAGTATACACGCCTGCACTCTCGAGAAACATAAAAGAAAATCTGCTCTGGCAGGATTCAAATTCGCATTCTTCTTTGGAGAAGTAACCAACGTCTTAGCCGTGTTTATATGATTTTTCTTCTAATCATTTCACCCCAACCAAAACGGAAACTCCACTAGTACACGGGGAGTGAAACTGAGTATTTAGAGAATTCATGAAAGGAACAAAGTTAAACGGGATGCAAGATATCGATTGGCGTTGCATATAAATTTTTAAAGATTGTAGTTATTAGGGAAGTGTTGAGTCTTGACTCATTGTTGAATCTCGCCTAATGCATGGAATAATAATGCAACACAAAATGTACTTAGAACAAGAATCTATTATAACAAGAAAGTGTACACAATAAGTACATATAGTATTTCTGTATATTTCTGGGAAGACGTGATTCCTCCTCCTCTCGTCTTCCGGTACCAACCATTATTTATATAGTTGGTAGTCACCTATGCAGATTAGGTGGATCCTACCACAACAGGAAGCAAGAAAACGCAAGCGAAAAGTGCGAGAAAAGAAACTGTTGGCGTAGAAGTTCCGGTTGCATTTAGCTATTTCAAAAGTAAGACGGTGCGCTCTAGAGGCCAATCTTGTAGTAAGCTTGAATTCATGTACCAAGGGAAAAAGTAACTCGGAGAATTTGCCATGAATATATTTGTAGAAATGTCAGTGAAAATCCACGCTACGTCGGTGAGAAAGTGACTGAAGTCGGGATGCCAAGTCAGTGTCGATTATATTATATTAGAAATCCTTCTTTGGATGTTACCAAGAACCTCGATATGAATATCAGGAGCACAAGACCAGATATGGCAGCAATATTCCAAGCACGGGCGAATGGTAGATTTGCAAATGTGCGAGATAGACTTTGACCAGAAAAATATTCTGGCACGACTCATTGTCCTAACTTTCATATATACCCAATTTCTAATAGATACTTCACATTATAATACATCAAGAACTGAATAAACACATAAACGGTATGAGTTAAACGCTTGTAAGTAAATAGCATAAAATAGAACCACGCCATATTGTGAAACTCATCGTAGCCGAGATATAAAGCACGCCAGATCAGACGACGGTTTCTCTCGCAAAGGCGGCGCAGGTTCAAGACGCGCCGAAGTGCGCATCTTTTCTTTAATAAGATATCTTGATTTGGCTGGTAGACTAAATTAATACAGTTTAAAATAAAACGGGGCGTCTACCGAACTATGGGTAACCATTATAACTAACGCTTGAAGTAATAAAAATATGTCTTTATTACTTTAATAATATTCTATATATGTGAACAAATATATATTTTTCACTTCGACGTAATTACTTATTACCATAAAAGTATTTTGAGAAATAATATATATAGTAATCTAATACAGAGATTGAGAAAAAATATTATTTGAATTACGTTATTTACGTTTCCTGGAAGGAAATCTAAGTTACTAGAAAAAGTGCCAAAGAGAATTGTCTTTTTCTTAAAAAGGTTAATTGAGGTTGAGATGTTAGGTCTTTTGGGGCGAGACAATAAAACGGACTAACTAAATAGCAGCTTTCCAAAAAAAAAAAAAACAGATTCGTTTTCGGCTGTTTGCTTTAATAATACTTTCAATGATTTGGGCCAAACAGCATTAAAACAACTGCCATAGAAATATGTGCCAATCGTTTGGCAGGAAGTTAGTTGAATGTGGCGGCTGAGCAGTATCGTATTTTCCCAGTGTTAGTCTTGATGTATGCGGCGTTGTATTGTCATGGGGACCTGATTTTAGTTTAAACCACTATATATATATATATATATATATATATATATATATATATATATATATATATATATATATATATATATATATATATATGCGTGTGCGTATGTGTATGTATGTGTGTGGTTGGTATGTTTATATGTGATATATATATATATATATATATATATATATATATATATGTGTGTGTGTGTGTGTGTGTGTGTATATATAAGTTACGAAAAACTTGGTAATCCGTATGGGTAGGATGAAATCCTAAGAGCTCAATGTAAATTCAGAGCTAATATTTTAAAGGAAAACAGACAACTTTAAGGCTCCACGTAATAATTTATTTCACCATAGCCCTTTTAAAGGACGCTGAATCATCAGGTCTCCACTTCCAAAAGGTGAAATGAAAAATGAAAATATATATATATATATATATATATATATATATAATATTATAATAATATTTTTAGTTTTTAAAAATATGATTCCTTCGCTACATAAGAGTTCTCATGTTTCAAAAGCGAGAGCCGAGACCCCTAACATAATTTTTTAAGTTATGTAGTGTTAAGGTGTCTGGACCCGCTTCCTTGTCAAGCGAGAATCGGCTCTCGCTTTTGAAACATGAGAACTCTTATGTAGCGAAGGAATCATATTTTTAAAATCTAAAAATATTATTATAATATAAGCTCTACCTCTGTATGGAGCACTGTCTTTTTGAAAATAAAGCTAAATACTAAGGAACACCGGATTATCTACCTAACGTGTTCTTTCCTATTTTACTGCACATCTGCATACATATATATATATATATATATATATATATATATATATATATATATATATATAAAATATGTGTGTGTGTGTATGTGTGTGTGTGTGTGTGTTATGAATAATCAAGAATGGTGTCCCCTAGCTTAGTTATTCTGCTCTTTGAGAGATCTATTTCTGTTTACTGTGACTATAAAAGGACACTATACGTGAACCTTGTATTCACAGTTGAACAGAATTTTCTTAAAGCCTACGTCTGTGTACTTTTGTCATTACAATATATATGTGGTAGGTTCTGCACTAAATATTCAACATTATAATCAAATCATATGTGCCGGTTGTGTGCCTGTTGAGTCCTGGGAACTTAATGGCCCGACCCTAAGATGTCGTAGTGTGAAGTATCGAGGCGAAGACGGCCCGGCTGTGCGTTCTCGTAACCTTCCGCCTAATCGTCCTTAGGATCCCTGCTAGTCGCGGCTTAACGGCCGGTGTCTATCTAGGGCGGGAGAGTCCACGAATATATATATGTGTGTGTGAGCGCGCGCGCGCGCGTGTGTGTGTGCGCGTGTGCGTGTGTGTGTGTAAATTATTAATATGCGTGTTTATATATACGTATATATACAAACAACACATATATATATACATATATATATGTATCTATGTATTCAATTTATTAACGTGTGCGTGTATATATACGTATATATACAAACACACACACATTTATATATACATAAATATATATGTATGTATGTATAAAATTATTAACATGTGTGTGTATATATATACGTATATATACAAACAAACACATATATACACATATATATATGTATGTATGTATACCAATTATTAACGTGTATATATATATATATATATACGTATATATACAAACACACAAACATATATACACAGATATATATGTATGTATGTATACAAATTATTAACAAACACACACACACACACACACACACACACACACACACACACACACACACGCACACACACCGTTTCGGCCACAGAGGTGCGTTCGGTTAGTTAGGTCGATTTTACTGTCTTTAAACTTTAATCTTCCATGAATCTCTCACGTACATTCATATCTGCTCATGGCGTATCAGATGTAAACAAATGACGTCACACTTTATGAAATGGACAAAGTCCGACAATTATTTTAAGACATTTTTATGTTTATACATTCTTTTTATAGATGCAAATATTTAATTAAATGCTCTGTTTTATAATAAACAGTATTAAACAACATTTACTGGCCAGAAGGCACGTCAGGCTATATAATGGTTCCGTATAGGATACAGGTTCGATTCCTGTCGGAGGACGAAAATTTTCTATGAACATTCCTCGGACATTCAGGCCGGTAAATGTTGTTTAATACTGTTTATTATAAACAGACCATTTACTTAAATATTTGTATCTATAAAAAGAATGCATAAAGATTAAAAAAAATATCTTAAAATAATTGTCGGACTTTGTCCATTTCATAATATATATATATATATATATATATATATATATATATATATATATATATATATATATATATATATACAGCTCATTTGTCCTCTGACCTCCTCGCCAGCACTGCCAGAGTTTTAATATTGCACCATTACCGAGCATATGCTTACTCCATACATGATGGATGGATGTTCCCTCAAAGAGCTTCCTTGTCTTGAACGTCAATTCGGACTCAAGCTCTCCCAAAACCCCAAGTTGAATTCATATACCCGATGGATTGCTAAAGAAGCTCGATAAATGTTTGGTTTATCGTACCTCTCCGCACGCTGTTGATATAAATGCCTGTTCAGAACAAAAAAAGGATTATTGTTGGCACCTGAGCTGGAGCTGACCAGTTCTCCCTTGCGTCTATTCGGGTTGTGAGTAATTAATTATGTTCTACACTGCAAACCCTTTGCCACAGTGGAAATGTTGCGAGACTCACGCTACTTTATCGCGTTTACTCTGATATGTTTTCGGACCCCACTAATCTGTGCAACTGGGACCGGCCATGACACGTACATATATGTGAATATAAACATAGCATTCTCATAGTAAGAAGTAAGATCCATTCAAACAGGTCCTTACCAACAACTGCTGCTTTACGGAACAGACTCCCAGTAGGATGTTGTTCCAATAATGACAATCTTGGCCTCTTCAAGTCGAGGGCCAGTCGTTATGTTTCAGATCAATGGGCAACACCCCTTGCTCTTTCTTGAGCTCGTACAACACCACACAGTAATACTCTAACTTAAATGGCCCTTGGGACTTCGATTGGGTGGAAATACGTATAAAAACAGGCCCGTATTGAGATATATGGTATAATATGCAATTTAATGTTCGTTGTATGAAACGTTATAAATGTTTTCAGTATGGATATATTTATATCGTTTTACTTTCAAATTACAATAATTAACATTATTAGAATTATCATTAATAACATGTCTGGCAGTTTCAGTTTTTTTTATACACATCTATCCTCCTGTATGGCAGCGAATAGACAAGATGAAGAAAAGACTTGAAGCAAAAGAAATGTGGTTCTACAGAAAGATGCTGAGGATAACATGCACCGAACATATGAGCAAAAACGAGGTTTCAGAAAAATTGGAAACAAAAATAGGAAACATTTACATAACATCAGGAAGAGGCAGTTCAAACTTCTGGGTCACGTAATAAGGAAAGTGGGCTTGGAAAATCTGATACTCACAGGACAGATAGAGGGAATGAATGACAGACGAAGGCAGTGCATGATATACTTGATGAGCTTGAGTAAATAGATGGTAGAACAGGGTTTAGAAGAAATAACAAAAAGACAAAATTATTAAGAGCTACAAGGGACAGGAACATGTGGAGGGCCATGATCACCTACGTCCTGAGAGGACTCAGCACATAAAAGAAATATATTACCCTGAAAAACTCCCTTAGAAGAGCGAAATGTAGTATTGGAGTTTTTTGTTTTTGTGTCACTTAATTAATATTATTTAATTAGCCTCTCTGCTATAGTTATTAATTTATTAAAAGCGGGACAGAAAGATGTGGAGGGCCATGATCGCATGAAGAACAAGGCACATAGTAGAAGTAGAATGTTGGTGCAATATACATTTTATTATGAATCCAAACGATATAGGTCACAGAAACAGATTTGATTAATACAACATCCCTTATCCTTGAAGAAATTAATTTTTATATTTTATATTATTTTATATAATTGTATTTTATTTTATATATAATTTTATATAATTTTATTTTTTATATTAATATGGCCGCTTTCTCAATATACAATATGCATCCATTGATGTTAAGTTTTGTATTGCTTCAATTTTGACATAACTGCAAGCATTTTTATTGATTTCCAGATATGTTTGCTTCCATATCTTTCTCCGTTTTCATATACAACTTTTTGGGATAATGTCCGACTTATGATTAATATGTTTACAGATGATTAATATCGCTAGAGCTGTGAAGTTATTCTATTAATTTCGTGTCTTTGAAACCGTTATCGCAAAGTTCTCAATAGCTATGTGTAGAATGTGAAATCGTATTGCAAGAACGAACATTTGCTAAAAAGCATTGCTTGCAACGTGAACCACTTAAAAAAAGTGTCTTGTGGAAAAAAGTTACAATAATTTTTTTTATATTCATCATTAGATCATCCTCGATATTTAAGGCTAGAATAATTTTCCTGTCAAAAATACTAAGCCAGATTGTTACTACAATTGTCTAAATAGCGCTGGTTGAATATTTCTCTGATGTATATAATATTTAGACTTACCGTCGGGTACAACCAATATTGCTCTATATTCAATATTAGGTTACTGTCAAGAAATCAAATTTCTGGTAATTCTTTGAAATCAAAAGTTGTTGCTTTTTGTTTTTATAACCGGAGACACTAATGTTCTTAATCTACACCGTTTTTTATCTGTTTAAATCATCTAAACGAGACTCTTTAAATAATTGTTCTTAGCTTTCTAATATTTTTCTCGAATCTGTTTGGCATTCTTGAAGTGAGACTTTCTTCCAGATATTGCTTTGCGAAAGTTTTCAATTTATATTTTTATAGTTATCCGATTGAATGTGAACGTTCTCTTGTTTTCCAAAATAGTATTTTTATCGGCTAATAATGTACAAAATCTTATTCAATTTTTGACATTGTGTATTCCTTACGTTCCATATTATATATACCGGATATACTCGCTTCGCATGGGATTTTCGAAAACCTAATTTTGATGGTAATTTTAAGAAGGTGGCATTATATATGAGATATAAAATTAAAGTATGTACTGCTGGCCCCGGCTAGGCTGTTGACCAAACTATATCTCCATTTACTGTAGTCAAATTATCTTAGAAATTTCGTCTACAAATATCGCATAAGACGCTTTTATATACAGTAGATGAAATTAAGAATATATATATATATATATATATATATATATATATATATATATATATATATACACTAGATACTAATATATGCGTGTATATATATATATATATATATATATATATATATATATATACAAACACACAAACATACATATATATACGCACAAACGTATGTGTGTATATATATATATATATATATATATATATATATATATATATATGTATATATATATATATATATATATATATATATATATATATATATATATATATATATATATATATATATATATATATATATAAAAGGAAGACGTTATAATTGTTCCAACAAGAGAAAGTGTATATTTTGAACAGAAGTTATATATTATACTTTATTTTGCATATATTTGCTACACGAATTTCTGGTCTCGCGACATTCATCAGGGAAAGAGTGGATATTTCGACATATTATTAAAAGGAATTATTTTTTCCTTATATTTTTTCATGCTTAACCATTGTCTTCTTGTGTAGTATTAACCCAGATGTTTTTTCTTGGACTGATGCCAAAAGCGTTTATATATATATATATATATATATATATATATATATATATATAAAGAACATAATACATTATATGATAAGCTAAACACAAATAGAGAACATTTAACAATCTAGCATGTTTACTTGCTTAAACATGTTTCTCATGCCTTCGAATTGTTAAACAAATATTAGTATAACTTATGGCGTTCCGAACTCAATCAGAGTCGGCGTGTTAATTTGAAGATCCAAGATAAACGGATTCCGAACCTCAAAGAGAAACCGTAAATATGGCTTCATGTATCTAAGTGTATAATAATTCTAATATATCTATATGGGATTTAGCTGATAATGTATATTCTTAAATCTCTATGTGTGTGGGCTTATGTGTCCAGCAGACATTATATTTGGTGTATTTTCGCATTTACATTTGAGAACGTTTTTACGTACACACCGTTTGTTTTAAATATCAGACGCTAGAGTCTTCAAGAATGGATTTAATAAAGGTTCATGATGAAATAAAATGTTTTGACGAGGGTTTATAGTTGATAATATATTAATTAGTAATCCTTCCATGTACTTTCAACGTAAATAATTATGGTGGTATTGGTAAAGTTGAAGTTATGGCCAGTTTGTTCCTACGTATTACGAGCGATCTTGAAAGTAAAACGTAAATCGCCTGTTCGTACTTACAGGCTTTTAGATTTCATGATGTCTCTCCGATATAAATGAGTTTACATTTTAAGAATTTTGTCCATATGTAACGTCATCTGTATTGGTGTTGTTGTTTTTTTTCTTCTTTTAATTATTTATTCGAATGTTGGACGTGGTGGTAAATATGCTACTATTAGGGATAACTAATTTCTTTAAAAGTTTTATAGAAAGACTGAGAGAGAGAGCAGGATTTGAGTTGTTAGAAGTTCTTTCGTTTGGTATCTATTTTTTATTTATGGATTTTGTAAGCTCGATTTCTAGCGTTGAAGATTAAATGATGTAGGTAGTGAAGAAGGAGTTCGATCCATATTTGTTCTATATGAGATCCCAACACTAAGATTTGAGGATGAAATTATGTGGAAAGTGAAGAAGTTTAAATATATTCTCAATGTATTTCTTCTCCTCACCTACCTATTCTGGATTACATATTTTAAGAGCTCTGAGGCAAAATCCTATGACTAATCCTGATTTTATTTTTTAATTGGGGTGGGAATAGAGATCAGGTCGGTTTTGTTATTTGGTTTACGATAAACTCTAAAATTAATGAATAAATTTTCGATGAAAATTAGAGATATGTTTATTTGAAATTCATTTGTTAACTCGATGGTTGGTTCTTTGCCTTGGTGTATATAAAAGCACAGTCATGACGTTGCTCTGGAAGATGCTGATCTTAGTTTGGATACTGAGGTTGTTTGATTTCCATTCTTCAACATTGCCTGTTTAATTTGGTAATTCTGTTCTTGATTCCACTTTTACAGTCGTTATGCGGCGAGAACTTGTTGCTCAATTAAACAAACTTGGCCATTTCTACCAGTGTTTTAACATTTATTGAGATTAGTACCTTCACTAGTATTCTTCACCATGATCAGTGTCTTGTTTGTAATGATCTTCAAACCCAATATTTTACTATTTCTGTATTGTATCTGTATTTTTTTTTCTTTTGAGATGACCTGGGCGAAGTCACGTTCAGACGATATAACTCATCATGTTTTTTAAGATGACCTCCATGCAATAATTTTCAAACAATTTAACAATATTATAATTAGACTTAATGTTTAAAGTATGTTCCCTTTTAAAGTATGTTCCCTTTTCCGAAATTTCTTGAATTAAAAAGCATTAGCTATAATATTCTGTTCAGATTTGAACACACGACATTAAAAGTTATCTAAACACATTGTCTTCTACTATTAGACTAGTGAAATTATCTTGCAGATACTTAACCAGAGTACACTGATACTAATCTAATCTATGGAGTTAAATTTTTATTTTCGTCCACAAACACAGATAACCTTACCCTAAAGCAGATAAACCGATTAACACGTAAATAATATCGCCATGTTTTACAGATTATATGTTTGCGAAAAAAAACAAAAACAGGAAAGAGCAAAATAAAAATAAAAAAATGGAAGAACGTAGAAAAATTAGAAAGAAAAAAATGTTTTACAATTATTCTCTCATCCGCCAACGAAATTCATAAAAAAATACTAGTGAATGATTCATGAATTTCTAACATATTTACACCACTGGGTTCAAGTCATCCTCTACCTCCAACCAAAAACCAATGTTCATTATTTCCAACTCATTCTGAAAATACTTTCAATGAAAATTATTTTCCAGTTAATAGCACCGTGTCAATAAGGGTATTTCCCTTTTCAATAATATCATCGTGTAATAATATCATCGTTTAATAATATCATCATGTAATAATATCATAGTGTAATAATATCATCATGTAATAATATCACCATGCAATAATATCATCATGTATTAATTTCATCGAGTAATAATATAATCATGTAATAATATCATAGTGTAATAATATCATCATGTAATAATATCACCATGCAATAATATCATCATGTAATTATACCATCGTGTAATAATATCATCATGTAATAAGACCATCGTGTAATAATATCATCATGTAATAATATCGTGTAATAATATGATCATGTAATAATATCATCATGCAATAATATCATCATGTATTAATATCATCGAGTAATAATATCATCGTGTAATAATATCATCGTGTAATAATATCATCGTCTAATAATATCATCATGTAATAATATCGTGTAATAATATCATCATGTAATTATATCATCGTGTAATAACGAAACGTTTGGAAATAATCACCAAATGAACTAAATATCTTCCTCACTATTTCTCTTTCAAGAAAATAATTTCACGAATAAACCTTGAAAAATTAAATTTTGCAATTTCTCCGGAACGCCTAGTGAGGAATGATCGATTGATTGATCGATTTATTGAGTGATTCGTTTTCTCCAGCTTATCAAACATTTGCAGGTTATTTGAAGACAGAATAAGTTTTAGATATTGTGCAGCTCTCTTCTGACTCCATGCAAAAATTAAAAGATTTAAATGCAGTATCAATCGCTTTCTCCTGTCCGCCGTTTTTAATTGCTGTTTTCCAGGTCCACCCTGCCCCGCGGTTGCACCACGTATTAGGGTCCTGGATATGGTCAAATAGCTAATCCAGAGTCTGGGGTGAAAACACCATGGAAGTATAAACATAGATTTTTAAAGTAAAATTACCAGTAATACATTTTTAACAAAAAAACAAAATTTACGAGTAATACATTTTTTAAAAAGATATTGCCAGTAATAGATTTTAAAAAAGATATTACCAGCAATAGATTTAAAAAAAAAAGGATATTACCAGCAATACATATTGGAAAAGGAATTATTACCAGGAACACATATTTGAAATGGAATTATTAAAAGCAATATATTTTTGAAAAGGAATTATTACCGGCAACACATATTTGAAAGGGAATTACTACCAGCAAAACATTTTTGAAAAGGAATTATTATCAGCAATACATTTTTGAAAAGGAATTATTACCGGCAACACAAATTTGAAAAGGAGTTTTTACCAGCAAAACATTTTTGAAAATTAATTATTACCAGTTATACATTTGGGAAAGAATGCCACATTATTATTGTAAAAAAAAAATCTAGCAATAGATTTTACTCTGGACAAAAACTTTCTTCACAAAACTACGTCAATGAAACCTGATTTCCAAACTGATTTCTTACAAAGAATACATATTCTTTCATACCAACCTATCCTAAAATCTCGTCAGCATTAACTAATCCATTGAGATTGATATGCCGTAACGTAAACCAATGTATCGAACTTCTGATTACTTTCTTTTCTTCTCGCTCCTTAATAAAGTTTCGGTTTTCTGATTCTTCTAAACGTAGTGGCTGGGCTTCCTTATTTGGATTGAAATCGATAAAAAAAAATAGATTCTAAGATTATTTCTTGTTCTAATAGTAATAATTTATCGATACAAGTCTTAACAATTAGCCCATTGCTGGAGGAAGTCAATACAACGATCGTAACGGGATTTGTAACTCGACTCTCCGATTAAAAATTCCAAGCCATTATCGATTACAGCACCCGTACATCTAAGCTATCCTACCTGATGTTCCTAGGCGGTCACCAATGTAGGTATTGACTAGTCTCGACGTTGCTTAACTTCAGTGATCGTACGCTAATTGGTGTGGCTGTAAGCGTAATGAGGAATGAAGAACGAGAGAACTTGTTAAAGTGAGTGAGAGAGTAAATTCCGATCCTTTTTCTCTTCGTTTTTCTTCACTCATTCATAGCAGTTTCAGTCCCATGTGTTGGCTAAGAGGCCTAAATCGTCAATGAAAGATTTGAAGGAGAAATCCATAGGGAGGGGTGCTCTATAAATGTGTTTCATGCTCACATCTTTTTTTACCTCGCTATGGAAAGGTCTTTAATTAGGTCAGACAGTTAATGATCGGTTTATATGATGTATTGTCATTATTTGCACTATTTGCATTGTTCGGAGTGTTGTGCTCATCTTTATTGTCATATACACAACTTTTCGGCCGTTGAACGCTCCGTCCTTCTTCAGGATCTGTCTATATATCTTAGATACGGGGTTGTAATTATCATGTAATAATATCATCGTGTAATAATATCCTCATAATGTCCTCATCTTTGTCGATGTTTCGACCAAAATACGTTCCGGCATTCTTCAGGTGATTGCTTTTTTGAATCGAATCCTTCAAGACAAATGGCCCAGTGAATAAAATCGTTGGTGAAAGTGACTTGACCCAAAGAGTTTTGAGTTCAATACCTAGTTACAACAGAGATTAACCTGAACTTGGATGGTTGAATTAAAGAGAAAATAACTGATACTGATATAGCCAGAAGAGGCCTGGCATGTTAATCTAGAACAATCTACCCGAGTGGACGAAATAAATGTTTCGGTTCGAAATTCCAATCACCTGAAGCAGGCGAGGGCGTACAACGGCCGAAACGTCGTGAATATGCCAACAAAGATTAAGACAACTGTCCGAACAATCTAAATAGTATAAATAGTTAAAGATCAAATAGAATTTGAAAATAAAATTTACCCCTACCCAACCGAGAAAAAACAAAACAAAATAATCTCAGCTTTGATCTTTGAGACCAGATCGATGGATGTGACCCTGAGATGCTCTCGCTATGTCCAGTACATGATACGACGTGGTTTTCTTTCGTGTCGTTAATGTTTATTCCAATGCAGGTGCAATTTCTACGATGTCGCTTCTGGACATCACGAGGCAGAACAAAGGTATTATTTCAAGCGCAAGAAACGAAGCCAATTATTTTTCATCGTTTTCACGGCATCGTTATCGCACCTTTGTCTCTTCTCCTTTCTTTATGAGTTAATTGTTTCTCTTAATAATTTTTACATGTCTGCCGAATGGCGTTCATTTTACGACGTGCTGTAAAATTCCTGAGAGTCCATATAACATTTTGCAATAATTGCAATATTAACAATTTCCATTTATCGCTTATCCGTGTTTCAGTGACTAGCAGTCAGTTCTTTGTCTTCTGTTTGTTGTAACCCTACATAGAGTAGACGATCATGGCTCTCCACAACTTCATAGATTTTAATAAAATTTGTCTTTTTTGTTATCTCTCCTAAACCTAGCACAGCCATCCACCTACTCAAGTTCATTATTCGGATTATTATCTTTGACGCCATATTTATTACAACGTTTCGGTCGTTGTACGCCCAGCCCTTCTTCAGTTGGTTGTTCTAGTTCCACGTGACATGTTTAATGACACATGGCACAGTGGATAAAGGCGTTGGTTAGATCTAGTGACATGGCCCAAAGAGTGTGTGTTCAATACCCGGTTAAGGCAGTGGACAAATTGGAGAGAGGGGATTAACAGGAGATAACTAATAACTGACATCCATTAAAAACATGGCACGTGTAACTAGAACAGTCTACCCCAGTGAGCGAAATAAAGTGTTCAGTTCGACAATAGTACGAATAATGAACTTGAGTAGGTGGATACCTGTGTGAATAATGTAAATAGTGTACATAATACCTCATCTCAGAAATATAGAGATACTGAAGGGCCAAAACGTTGTGATAAATATGGCAACAAAGACAAGGACAATAGTCCGAATAATGTAAATAGTGTATGTAATACCTCATCTCAGAAATATAGACATATACAAAATGGCGAAACGTTGCGACAAATATGGCGACAAAGACAAGGACAATAGTCCGAATAATTTAAATAGTGTACATAATAGCTCATCTCGGAAATATAGGCAGGTACAGAATGGGCGAAAGGTTCTGATAAATGTGGCAACAAAGACAAGGACAATAGTCCGAATAATGTAAATAGTGTACATAATACCTCATCTCAGAAATATAGACAGATACTCAAGTTCACTAATAGTTATTTCGTTTGTAGCTCTTACCTTCAATCTGTCGTATTTTCAAAGCCGTATTTCCTCATTATGTAATCTTAACTGTGCCTGAATTTGATTCTAATCACAATCATGAAATAAACAATTCGTAAATCATTCTTAACAGTACCTACAAATTTCTACTGAATGTGTGAAAGAATAAAGAAAAAGGGAAACATTATTAAGGAGAGTGGACAGCAGACGATTAATCAAAAGGACTGAAGATAACGATTGGTACTGAATTTGACATTGCTTTGTTCGAAGAAGGAATTTGCCAGAAAAGCGTTCTGCAAGGGATAAGTGCGAGAAAAGAAACTGTTAGCACAGGACTTAAGGTTATATCTAGCCAATTAATTTGTAAAAAGATGAGAGCTTGCCGCCAATCTAGTACTGCGCTTACATTCTGGGTACGGAGAGATTGTCCGAACAAATACCATGAGAGTATTTATAGAAAAAGCACAGCGAAGTTACATTATGGCGGTGGGAAAATGACTGAGGGCGAGACGCCAGGTTAGGACCAATAATATTGCTTATTCTTGTTTTTATTTTATTAAAAAATCTGGAAATATTTAGCCAAAAGCACCGAACAATCAGTAATATTCCAATATGGACGGATGATAGACGAATTAATATGAAAATGGATTCTGGCTAGAAAAATTCTTTACTACGACACAGTGAACCAACTTTATTAGCAGAAGATGAGCTCAAGAAGTCGCAATGAGTCACTCACCTTAAGGTTAGAATCAGCCATGCTGTTAGGAGGAAAACTGGATCCCTTCAGATGATTAATAAAACGAAGTTTCGTTTTGGAGGCGTTAGGATTAACAACCTATTTCTTGTCTCACTTAACAGCAGATTGTAGCTTTTTTTAAAAATCAGCTTCTAATTTCGTTGTTGTTCCTATTTTTATTGAAGCGTCCATGTTGGTTATATGTTTTGCCCCTTGGTTTTAGCACGTGTCTACTTCCTACTCCGATATCTATCCTTTCAATTCAATCCTTATCCACGATGAAAATTGTAGACTGTGTTGTCATGGTTAAATGTAAATGAATGGCAGAACTGCCCAACAAACAGAATTGACAAAGTTTGCAATAAACAATGACAAGAAAAGGAAAAGAACAGGACAGATATAATACAAAACAAGCAAAGAATATATGCAAGACAAAGTTATAGTAATCAAGGAAAGCAAATAGTATAGTAAAAAGATCACAAACTAAGAATTAGAGGTTGATACACAACAACAAATTTGGAGGAATAAATGCATTGTTCTTCAAGGCAAGACAGACTGCGACTGAGTCATATGAAACCAAGAACTAACCTATTTTATTGGCTCAGAAGAAATCTCAGGACAAAAGAATATAAAGGAAGACAACAATATATGCAAGGCAAATCAACAATAATAAAGCAAAAAGTTCCCAAACTAAGAATTGGGGGTTGACACAAAAGCAAATCCGAATGAACGAAAAGAAAAAGGGCAAAATAATATAAAGCAAGCAAAGAATATATGCAAGGTAAATTAACCGTAATTAGATAAAGCAACAGTAATATGGCAAAAAAAAAAAAAAATCACAAACTAAGAATTGGCGTTGATAAATTTAGTTCGGATAAGCTAACGTAGCGTTCTGACATCAAGACGAGACAGACCGGGACGGAGTCAGATGTAACCGAGAAGTGGCTAATTTATAGGAATAAATCCCAGCATGCACTTGTGTGCTTCAGACTATAAATTAGAGAGGAGAAAAGTTCTTTGCAGTCATTTCTACTAGGATTAGAAATAACAAAATATCGCCAAAGCTCAATGTCATATATAAGATTAAATATTAACTCTGTGTTTCCTCACACATTTTTAATTATATTTACTTTGCTGTTGTCAGGCCTCGCTCGCTATACACTGCGCTTTCCTCTGTCCATATTCCGTTCTTTGTTACAACATTAAGCAGGTAGTTATAGTTCTGTATCTGCGGGATTTTGTCGTCCCCATTTTTCTTTGTTATGTCCCTTCTGGCCGTTGGCGGTCATTTGATCTACACGATTCCTTGTTGATTATATCGCTTAGTAAGTTTTGTCTTTTTGCTATCTATCCAAAATTCTGTTCCGCCAACCATTTTCAAAAGTTCGTTACGTGGGTTAATCGCTTTTTTTTATTATCAGCTCGTATTTTGATTGGTCACTATTGAAACAGAGATTAATTCTGGCCCTCTATGCTGTAGAGCTATTCACCATAGTTAAATGTTATTGGCAGAAATGCCCAACAAAACGAACTGACAAAATCCAGAATAAAGAATGAGAGAAAGTAAAGAAAATAACTGTGAAAAAGTAATCAAGCAACAATATATACAAGGCAAAGCAAGAATCGTGTTGACAGACAAAAATGAGATACAAACTAGCGATCCCAGCGTTTTGATTTCAAGTCAAGAAAGAACAGAATTAAAACAGGTAAAACCGAAAAGTGAACCTAATATTTTTGGTGAAGAAAAAAGCCTAGCATACATTTGTCAAGTTTTGTCCATATATTGGATGGATGGGGATATTTTGCAGACATTCCCATTCTGTTTGGAACAAACTGGATTTCTTGCCTTTAATATGTTCTATGAGTGTAAGAGGTTCTTACTGACCGCATATTGGGTGAACATCTTATGTAGATATTTTCTAGAATTAACTGATATCTGGGAGAGATTGCAAAATATATCGTGATCTCTAGTTGAAAAAGGACAAAACAGTC
This sequence comes from Acanthosepion esculentum, assembly GCA_964036315.1. Taxonomy (NCBI): domain Eukaryota; kingdom Metazoa; phylum Mollusca; class Cephalopoda; order Sepiida; family Sepiidae; genus Acanthosepion; species Acanthosepion esculentum. The sequence goes on along the minus strand of OZ038496.1, from coordinate 11,309,515 downwards.
GAACCATCGCTCAATATTATTTGTGACTTCGTAAAAGTGTAGTTTTTCTGAATTCATCTATACTCTATATAAGTAGCCGAGCGTAGTTCAGTAGTACTTCTGGTCATCGATATCAGAGGTCGGCAGTGGATATTCGGAGAGGAAACAAAATGTCCGCCTTTATACACGTCGGATTGAAAATTTTAATTCTTCTGGTTGGTTAAACTTCTATTGGCGAACTATAAAATAAGTCAGATCATTTTGGTTGGCTCACTAGTACATAAGGGGACCCAAAAAAACTGTAACAGATTGACGTTACATTTAAATTTTTGAAGATTATTGTTATCAGGGAAGCAAGTAAGTGGAAGGGAGTTCCACTGACCGGAAATGTAAGAGAAGAATATTTTAGAGTAGAATAGGCGGTTACATTTAACTGTTCTAACCATAAAAGGGTGAGATCGTGATGCCAACCTAGTAGCACGCTTAAATTCATGACGTTCGGGCACCAGTAAAAAATATCTCGTCTGAGCAGTTGCCATGAAAATATTTGTAGAAAAGACAGAGTGTATCAATATCACGTCTGCAAGAAAGTGAGTGGAGTAGAGATGACAGGTCAGGACCTATCACATTGCATATCCGTCTTTGGCATATGTCAAGAACCACGAGATGAACAGAGGGTCACCATACCATACATGGCAACAGTATTCAATGCAATGACGAATGGTAGATTTGTAGATTTGAAGGGTGGACTCAGACGAGTAGGAAGCAGGAGTAGGAGGTTCTCGGCTAGAGAGGGAGTGGAAGATGTTAATTGACACTAAGGCATGATACGAGTTGCGAAGGCCAGAGCTGCGTAGGTAAAACAGAGATCAAGAAGGGAAGCATTACTGTCAGGATTACTGAGGAAAAAGGTGTAGGAAAGTCAACCACTTGTGTGAGGGTTTGAATGATTGAACAGATTGTTTGAAAAACGCGGCAAAATTAATTTCCCGGAGATTTCAAAAGACACACGGAAAATTGTCGTATGACGATCAGGGGCACATAATGTAGAAATGAGGTTTGGAGAATTTGATACTCACTGGGCATGTTGATAGTTAAATTGCAATGTCACCTACCTAACAATTCTGTGAATATATAGTAGGTCAGGACTGTGCGCACTAGTAAGAAGACAATAAATACTTATATTTAAACGGATAGGAAGATGTGGAGAGCTATGATCGCTAAGGTTCTGAAGAGGCATGGCAGATAAAAGAAGAAATTAAAAACACACTGGAGCAAAGAATCAGAATCCCTAGAAATAAAATGTCAAAACAATTGTTGTAAAACGAATTAGATCAAAACAACATCCGTCTAGACACAATAAGGTAGCGAAAACAGAAATGACACTGACATAAAGTTAACTCTGAAGGAAGACATAAATAGACACGACTTGATAGGAAAGATTATTTATGCCGAGCAGAGTCCAGATAAGAAAAATAGAATGAGCAAAACACAGATGTTGCCCTGGAGAATTAAAAAATAGGAAGTAATTTGGCGATTAAAAAAATTAAAAGGAATGCGCGGTAGAAACAGACGTGTTATAATCGGGATATCGCTTTTGTTATAGATTTTAAAGCTAGGCTAAAAATATCATTTTTTTCGGAAAGTAATTACTGCGATTCATAACTCAAGCAACAAAGGCAGAACCCATCATCAATAATGAATGGCGTCTGCTCCTGAATGTACGAAAAAAAGGGCGAGAAATAATTCTTCAAATACCCTCGCAAGCTGGATATTAAAAATAAAATTATTCGGGGATTGAAAATTAAAACAGAATGCCCAGTGGAGACTAACTGGCAGATCAAGGCTCAAAAACATAGATGTTGCCCTGGAGAATAAAATAATATAAAGTTATATGGGGATAAGAAAGAAACTAAACGGAATGCGCAGTCTAATTGAACCCAATAATGAATAGCGTCTGCTCCTGAATGTACGAAACTGGGGCTAGAAATAATTTGTCAAATACTCTGTCCTGGACAATAAAAATGTAAAGTTATTTGGTGAATGAAAATTTAAACGGAATGCATAATAAAGGCTAATTGATTAGATATACGTTCAGAAATAGAAGATGTGTTATAATGTCGTGAACAAAACAAGATCTAGATTTAAAATTCAAATGCTAAACACTGACTCATTGATTTTGTTAGAAATTATAATGACTCGAATTTACAAACTTTGCTTAACACACACGCAAAAGTGAATCCAAAACTCGTGATATTTCACACCTTGATGAGAAATTTTTTTCGCACAATAGAAAACTAGAAAACATTTAAAAACAAAATTCAAATAATCTTCAATTCTCAGAAACAAATTCTTTTACGGACCTTTTCGCGAGACAACTCAAGTTTGTTCGTCGTCTAATGGAAAGGTCTGGATCATATCCGGGAGTGAATTCCCAAATGACCATTTCAAACACCACAAACAAAATAAAAGACGGCCAAATTCGTCTGTCACTAGAGAGAAGGAGACAAGCGTATTAACACGTCCGTTGACAAACGTCCAGCGATCGTTATTATTATCTCTACCTTTCTTCCTCACTGCTTTTATACTTAATAAACAAACGGAACATTTTAAGACTGAGTGATTACTTCAAAGTCATTCATACACTATGATAACGCTCATACATACATACATCCACACATACGTTCCTGCCTGCGTACACATAAACTCATTCTTGCAAGGACTACTACGAACATTTTGGCAACCTTGTAAAACCAAAATACATTCATTTTATTTGTACAGACCTTGATTGATTTATATATATATAAATTTGTTGTTTCACTTTACAATTTGATTTTCTTGTTTTATACCCCTCATGTGGTTGGCTATCTAACTAACAAGGCCAAATCAAACTAATCTGTTTCAACACACATACACTTCACTATAACTGATAACCCACTATAATAAAAAAACATATCTTTTTAAATGTAGATTTCAAAGAGAGGCTAAAAATGGTGTTCGGAAAGAAATTACGTATTTCAGTACTAAAAATAATGAGTCAACGAACAAAGGCAAAACCGTGGTTTAATGGTACGAAATTGTGGCTAGAATTATTTCATCAAATACGACAGTGTATCGTTTAAAGTGCATTCCAGACTTTAGCCTCATCGTGGATTATAAATTTTAAAAAGTTATGACAGTTCACGAAATATAACGGCAAACAACGAAAAGATAACATGTAGACATATAGTAAATAATTAATGGCGGACAAATATCGACAATTCAGGAAGAGACAATATACATTATTGCTGATTGGTTGCAGCTGTCAGTTTTTATAGAATGAAAGAAACTATTTTTTGAAGACTATTTTAGTAAGATAGCATTTGATCATGGGAATTCCGACATAAACAAATTATAAATAATATCATGTTCTGTTCTTTGTCTACTTCTCGTCGTGTTTGATAGTAATATGTTGTACACGGATATGAAACATCAAACTCATTTACAAAGTGAATGAACATATGACAATAAAAAATATATAGAAGTTCAAATAAAACACAAAGGTCTTCGAATAAAACACTTGAATATATATATATAAATTTATATATATATATATATATATATATATATATATATATATATATATATATATATATATATATATATATATATATATATATAAGAATTAAACACTAATATATCATGGTCATAATTTATTCCATTGGAATCGTGAAAACGATGCAATTCAGCAGACCTACATTTTTTTTGAATTTGTAGTTCTGATGAATTGGATCGTATTTACGATTCCAATGGAATAAATTATGACCATGGAATATTAGTGTTTAAGTCTTTTTTTATGTCCTAGACATTGAGTTCTACCTGGATTCTATCCTCTTGGAATTATTTTTTATACACATAATATACACATAAATAAATATACATATCTTAGATATATGATTGCATATTTTCGACTAATATTATATATTTATATATATATATATATATATATATATATATATATATATATATATATATATATATATATATATATATATATATATATATTTTGAACGATAAAAATTATTAAAAAAATTAATTAAAATCTTCAGACATACTGGGTTGTAGATTAATATTCTTATGTTTTTATTATTATTATTTCATTTAGATTCCTCGACTAGTTTCGACCAACATGGCCATCATCAGGAGAAAAAAATGTTTCTGCTTGCTGGTGGCAGTAAACTACAGAAATGAATGTCTTGATGGAGAAAATGAACTTTTGTCTGTAGTTTTCATTTGTTTTTTTATTTGTTTTTTTTATCTTTTTAACATGAGTTTATTAACATTCCTTGTGCTGGTTAACAAAAAGACACCGATCAAAATAAAAATGTAAATAAATAAATATATAAGATAAAAAATAAAAATAAAATTAAAACAAACAAAAAAAAACAAGCAAAATAATTTGACATAAATAAATAAACAAATAAGCGACCCCCGGTAAAAGTAACCGCAAAAATAGACACATAATGCACCACTGACCCTTATATATAAATAGCCGAGAAAAATAACAGCACTAGTTGCCTGACGATTGCACTAGATATTTATCAACACTCCCACATGTGTCGAATGTGGCACAAGGCCGGTTTAGTGTGGGTTCCCCAAGCCCGTAGGCTAGGCCAAAAATATGCCCATTATACACGGGTTCTAGGGACTGTCAACTTCGTTGGACGAAACTGTGCCCTGCGACAAAGCCCCGTCCGAGTTCGACAGCACGGCTCCCTAATCTCCGAGTTTTTTGCGGAGACTTAGCATGAAACAGACTGTCGCCTCTAAGTGCTGACTTCCATGTTCACTTTTATATATATATATATATATATATATATATATATATATATATATATATATATATATATATAATACGGATAAAACAACTGAAAAGTTGCAAATTAAAAGAATATATATATATATATATATATATATATATATATATATATATATATATATATATATATATATATATATACAGGTGTTGGACAAAATAATTGAAACACTTGTTAAATTCAAATTCAAAGATAATTTATTTAATATTGAGTTGGTTCTCATTTAGCCTCACATACAGCTTTAATACGTCTAGGAATGGAATCATACAGCTTCCTGACATCATCCACATGAATTTTCAGTCATTCTTCCATTAACACCTGTTCCAGCTCTTTAAGACACGACGGTGGAGGATAGAGGCTCCTAAATTGTCGCTCCAAAATGCATCACAATTGTTCAATAATATTGATATCTGGAGATTGGGGAGGCCACTCCATGTGGTTCTAGCTCACTTCCATGCTCTTCATACCAATTCTTAACCACTCGAGCGGTATGTATTGGAGCATTATCTTCTTGGAAGATGCAGTCACCATCAGAGAATACAGTCTGGGCCATTGGATGAATATGATTTCCCAAAATGTTCAGGTAAACTTTGTTGTTGATTCTACCCTGCAGGACAACTATTGGACCGAGGCATTTCCATGATATGGCGGCCCAAACTATCACTGATCCACCTCCATGCTTCACTGTTGGAAGAAGGCAGTCAGGGTTGTAAACTTTGGGATGCCTCCACACATAAACTCGCCCTGAATTTGAGAAAAGAGAAAAAATGAACTCCTCTGAGAATGTGACTTGCTTCCATTGGTCTGCAGAGCAGGCATTGTGATCTCTACACCACTTCAACCTCTTCTGAATGTTGCAAGTGGAGAGAAGAGGTTTCCTTACGGCGGCTCTTCTATGATATGCAGACTTATGGAGCTCACGACGAACAGTTTTAGCAGAAACTACACTATTCAGATGATTATTCAACTCAGCAGTCACTTTGGCCGCAGTAGTCCGATGATTGTTTGCCACATTGCATTTCAATGCTCGTCGGTCCCTGTCAATACGTTTGCAAGTCCTGTCCAAATTGCTACGGTTGCTAGAGGTTTGGTCCTACTTCTCGAATTGCATCATAGTTCTTGATATGGTAGCTCTTGGAAAACCAAACCGTTCAGCAACCATAGTCATCGAGGCTCCTGCTATGCGAGCTTCAACAATTTGCCCTTTTTCGAACTCGGAGAGGTCATACATTTAACTTAAATTTTAATAAATTCTAAAAATAAATAAGACAAATAGAGTAAATTGGATGAATTAACGTATTTACAATAGATATAACCTGAAATTACGAAGTTTTAGTTAAAGTTCTTAATATATAAGGTCTTTGAAATATAGGAGTGGAATTTGCACCTGTTCCAATTATTTTGTCCAACCCCTATATATATATATATATATATATATATATATATATATATATATATATATATATATATATATAGTAAGAGAGAGAGACAGAGAAAGATAAAGATTATGTAAATATAGGTTGATGGTTGCGTATGGCAATAGTTGTGTAGAATGTATAGACGAATAGAGGAATATACTTCCTGTTTTCCATTGAGCAGGAAGTTGCATCCGACCATTTCACAATAATCGAGTAGACAAAAGAATGGCCCCCGGAGAGACTGGGTAACGCCCTGCACATGTGTTGACTCAGAATCGACTTGAAGAAATGAAATACGGAAATCAATGTTACCGATAACTTGGATTATATTCTTGTCCATTTTGTCACGTATTTTCTTTGAACTCGTCTGCAAGTCACCAGAAGACACCTGCCTCGAAAAAAATTCATGACAGTTTAATATGGCCAGAAGTGATATTGTGGACAAGAAGAACGACTAACTTTTGTTTACCATTGTAAAATACGAACGCTTGATAGTTATGAAAAGAATTCAAAACTTTTGTCGTATGTCATTTTCGAGTGTATTGAATTTTTATTCTTTTTTTTTTATGTCATTTAGCCCCAAGCAAACCAATGAAGCCCCTAAGACAAAAACCGTTACTATGTGTGAAAACATAAAAAAAACGTAATTGGCCCTGATCTGTCATCTCGTCTGCAGTCGCTATCTCACAGACGTGCCGTTGCCTCGCTGTGTCTTTTTTTTACAAATACTTTCACTGTAATTGCTCCGATGAGCTGCTTTTGCTGGTTCTCAGGCCCCATGAATTTAAGCGTCCTACGAGGCTGGCATCCCGTTCCCACCCCTTCACTGTTGAAACTGTTAGATGTAGACGTCTCCAATAGCTTCATGTCTCGCACCTCTCGACTGTGGAACTCCCTTCCTTATTCCTGTTTCCCTGACAAATATAATCTCCAACTATTTAAGTGTAACGTCAATCGACATCTCCAGTTGCCTTGATCTATCCACTTCCCTTCTCCACATCCTTTACCTTTTCATTCCTATCTGCTCTCGCTCCAAATCTTCTGTAACCTCCTTGCCTTGATCGATCCACTATCTTTCTCCACATCCTTTCCTCTACCACTCCTATCTGCTCTTCCTCCAAACCTTCCGTAACCCCTTGCGTGCTAGTGGCCTCCAGCTGAAAAGCTTAAAAGAAAAAAAATTAAGTAGAAATAAAAATAAAAATTCAGGAATTAAGAATGTATAAGATAACGATTGACATTTCGTTTAAATCATTGAAGGTCCAAGTTGACTAGAAAACAAGATGCTGGAACAGAGATCCACAAACAAGACGCGCGATAGAAAAATTTAATAGCATAGAACTTAAAACTTTATCGATAAATTTAAAATATAATATGAGACCTAACTGCCAATTTAGTCTCTTGCTTAAATTTCCAAACTCTAGGCACCAAAGAGGAAAGCTCATCAGAATAATTACCATGAAAATATTTATTGAAAAGGCACAGGGAATGTACGTTACGGCAGTGGGAAAGGAACTGAAGCCGACTCCAAGTAAGTTGGGGTAATATGTTGTCTACACTGGCGGCGTGAGCTTTCAGCGTGGGAAGCTCTTGCTGTGTCGAACTATCTACCTTCGGACAGAGAGGAACCAGGACGAGGCTGTGCCGAAGGGCAGAGTCTCGGCCAGGGAGGTATCCGATCCCACGTATGCGGGATGTACGGGCAATTTTTTTCCCGAGCTGACGGGCTCGGATTTCCCCACATTAAAATTTGCCTTGTGCCACATCCTACTTCCTGGGGAGGCAGGTAAATATCGTAATATTCTATATCTCACTCTATATATATTATATCATAAAGAAACAATTTTACAAGGAATTAAATAGAATCTTTAATGTGTGATGAAATCACTTCGCTAATAGGACTTAATGAGATATTAACTTACTATTAATTCCTTCAATAATGAGATCCTTATATTCGAGTTGTTGTCAGATAGATGACACATGCCAAGCACTTTCGATAATTTCAATTTGTCATCTTCAGGGCGCAATTTTCCCATACATAGGCAAACACTAAAAATGTGTAGACCGAAATTTGCTTTATTTAATTTATTCTATCTATTGACAATCGAATATATGTTTTGGAGCGTGCGATGCCCGACGCTAGAGTTTTTGTTCAAATCAATCAAGTGAGAATTTTGTTTGAATTTTTATAAGTTATAAATCCACGAAATATTCTTCTTATATGTATTTATCTGTTAAAGTGAAATGGACTTAGTATAATCCCATTAGTATAGTAAAGATAATTACATCGTTTATCCATCACACACACACACACCCACACCCACACACACACACACACACATACACACACACAATCTCTCTCTCTTTATATATATATATATATATATATATATATATATATATATATATATATATATTGTCATCCACAGACAGACTGTTTCGCTGTTTCACAGTGTTTCAGTGTGGCTAGACGTCCGGTTGCCTCTAGCTAGGATCGAAACCCGACTGAATTTGCGTCAGTCGGAACTTCTCCCACTAAGCCATCAGCATACGGTACGGGATGAAGGTATATTCATCAGAAGAATGTCTGTTTCGCTCTAACACAGCTGATCAGTGTGGCTAGATATTCGATTGCTTCAAACCGGGATTGGAAATCGACCGATTTCACATCAGTCAGATACTCTTACCCCTAGGCTCTCGTTGCAGAGCAGAGACAAGGAATTTTATAACGCATTATAAACGTGCTATATAAAAGCCATGTCGGCTGCCATAGCGCTCAATTCTTACGAAGAGCGATGTATTAAAGCGTGGCAGCCATTAAAAATATTTTTTCTCTATAGTGCTCAACCGCAGGACGAGAGCATATGTTCATTCGGAAAGAGATTCAGTAAAATAGCGCTGACAAATTTACAAATATTCAGATTACCAACTTTGAAACGATTCATGCAACACCGTTTGTTAGTGATTCATCAGTTCTAACACCGTACAAGAGATAATATTAACGGATTGTTCAATATCATTCAGTAACCAAAAGGTTTATGTTGTTGCAATTTGATCGTCTCAATGTGTTGGCCGTGGTTTTAGCAATTTTTTTTTGTTGCTTTTCTTGCGATTATTTAAGTTTTGACAGTATCTTGTTTGGTTGAATCTCCGCCATATTTGGAGGTCTTTTTCAATTCTTGTAACTGAAAAGCAGTATCCCTTAGTGTCTATAATAAGAAATTCTTCATAAGAACGTACTTTGTAACCAATGAATGGAGGAATACAAAGGGTAAAAATTGGTGATAAGACCAATAAATAAGTAAATTAACATACTATATGGGCAATAGCAGACGACATTTAATTTGTACAATCATATTAAATAAAATATTGCTTCATCCTAACAGCCTAAGGAAATGAAATATAGCATTTGAGTGGAATAAAATGAGTACCCGTAAATTCTAGATATCTTTCTTTTATTTCGTTGTGAAAATTAAGTCGCCGAGGAAAGAATGCTGTATTATTTTTTGTTCTAATTTTTATGATTACATTGTCTAATTATCATCTATCTATCTATCTATCTATCTATCTATCTATCTATCTATCTATCTATCTATCTATCTATCTCATTCTTTTCGTATCTATCTATCTATCTATCTATCTATCCATCTATCTCATTCTTTTCGTATCTATCTATCTATCTATCTAGCTATTTCATTGTGTTTTATTCGATAACATTCTGTTTAGTTATATTTTCCACTTCTTATAATGTCTATCTTTCTCCCCATATATATATATATATAAATATATATATAGAGAGAGAGAGAGAGAAAGAGAGAGAGAGAGAGATTCATATATATCTATATATATATATATATATATATATATATATATATATATATATATATATAGAGAGAGAGAGAGAGAGAGAGAGAGAGATAATGGGCAGACTGAGATAGATAGATAGATAGATAGATAATGGGCAGACTGGGATAGATAGATAGATAGATAGATAGATAGATAGATAGATAGATAGATAATTGGCAGACTGAGATAGATAGATAGATAGATAATTGGCAGACTGAGATAGATAGATAGATAGATAGATAGATAGATAATGGGCAAACTGAGATAGATAGATAGATAGATAGTATGTGTGTGTGTGTGTTAAAATATAGTTTTACGGTCTTCTATATTTATAGGTTAGAATGATCAATAGTAGGTGTAGATCGTATGTAAATATAAAGTAGACATTGAAGCTAACAGCCAGCGGTGACACCCTGTTTCACGTTTATACGCAGTCGTCGGTTGCGTACAAGTATGAAACAGATTGTTGCTATATATCTATATTTATATATATATATATATGTGTGTGTGTGTGTTTTTAACTATTGAAATATTTATACAGTTTTTTCAGTTCCATATACACACGAAGAAAAAAAGAAAAATACTGGATTTTAAAATTAAACATGTATAAACTAGGTTTAAACAAAGACTTGGGAATTTTAAATCTGTATAAATATTTCAATAGTTAAATTATTTTTTTAGATATAGTTAAAAACCCATTTTAAACAACATCTAAAATGTTATTATCGTTAGATTTAAGGTAGAAATATTCAAACACAGTTGCATTCCGCATCACGTGACGTCCGCGTCTCGCGACGGACGCTACTTGAAAACAAACTTCTGAATACAGCTATTTCTGAAGAAAGATCAAGGCAGATCTGAAATATCAAATATATATATATAAAAAAAAATAATAAATACTTTCACAAAAAACATTCAATTTTTTTAAATTTGCAACTTTTCAGTTGTTTTCTCCATATTATGTATATATATATATATATATATATATATATATATATATATATATATATATATATATATACAGACTGAATTCGTGGGTTCCTCGCACCAAAATAAAGACACTTAAACATACATCGCCAAATCCTTCGTTATTGAATTATTAAATTTAAAGAAAGTTTACGGTAAATATTGCTGTTTGCTATATAAACTAGGTTATATTTGACATTCGTGTACATTTGCGGCTAGTCGGGCTTCAACGTATAATGTGTGTGCTAGTGTCATATCTGAGAAATGTTTTGGTTAATAATGACAAGATATTCATATCGTGGGCAGATTTTTATATACGTCCGTGCGAATGATAATGGACGCAAGGCTACACAGCTGTATCAGACTGCGTACCATACCAAAGGCAGCTGTATTCTCACTAGTTCTCCTGGTCCGGAAATAGCAAAACATGCTTCCACCACCGTGATTAATTGTAAGGAAGGTATTTCTTGGTTTGTGATCTTCATCCATTTTCCTTCATACATAACGGGAGTTCATGTGACCAAATAATTCTATTTTGTTTTCATCTGACCATAAAACAGAGTTCCAATATTTACAGCGATGTTCTAGACGTTTTCTACTGTAAGTTAAACTGCATTTTAGGCGTTTAGTCTTAAGCAAGGGAGTTTTCTTTGGGTGAGAACCTCGAAGTACTGCTCGATGAAAGCATCTAGTCGTGGTCTTCGTCGATACATTCAACCTTGATGTCATTACATCATTGACAATGTCCTTGGTAGTTAAGGGAGGAGATTTCAAGACATCTCTAACAATTCTTCTTTCTATTCTCTGAGAAATTAACCGTTTCCTGTCTGTCCTGAATTGATTCTCAACAGAATGAGTTTCGTTGTACTTCTTGAAAATGCTACGAATTGTCGAACTAGGAACATTTAAACGCTTGCAAATTATTGTATATACTCCACCTTGCTTGTATACATCTTCAATCGGAGCTTCTTGTCAATATTATCCGTCTTCGCCACCATTGTAAAACGAATGAGTTATCGCTGTATGTGGCACTCACATATTGTCTCCTTCAATGCTTTTTAGAATGTTATAGATTCAGATCAGTACTATTTAATTTTCAAACGGTTTTTGCATTAAATGTTTTAAAAAAGCAGAATCTTTACAGTTGCCATAGAGCAATATTATTTCAAAATAATTTTGAACTGCACCAATTTAAAAAAATATATCTATATATTGAATGATGACACTGTCTGTCTTCAACGGGTTTTGACTGAACTTTAAATCTTCTGGTGAACATTCATGACTGGTTTCAAGTTTAAAAGCCTTGAATAAGCAATGACATCCTTGCTCTTGTATATACACACGTGCAACAAAATAAATCCTACATTCGCCTCAGAGGAAGAAACGCGTTTGCTAAGGATAGCTTTTCTTCATCTTTTTAGTAATTTTATTCCTTCACAGATATACTCCATCTGAAACTAATTTACACACACACACACACACACACACACACACACACACACACACACACACACACACATATATATATATATATATATATATATATATATATGAAGAGAAAGTGGTTTGACGTTATAAGCAACGATAAAATAATTTAATCGGTTGAGCACTGTAGAGAGTAAGGAACGAATTTGTAAACAATCATTGTTACTGCTGATAATTCAAGACTCCTAGCGATTGTGTTCTCTGAGCGACTTTTATAAAAAATAAATACGCAAAAATTCGCCGTCCTCTTTGACGGACGTCGATGGCCTATGGGTTAGAATCGCCGACTGATACCAAATCGGTAGGGTTTCGGTCCCGGTCTGAAGCATTCTGATGCCTAGCCACACTGATGAGCTGGGATACAGCGAAACAGTGCGTCTGTTGGTGATATATAAATTATAAATAAATATACTCTGAAGGTGTGATATATTTATTAGATAAAGTGCTTAATATCAGAATGAGCGTGTGTAAATATAAAAGTGAACATTGAAGTCAACATTTAGAAGCGACAGGCTGGTTTACGCTATATACAATCGTCAAACCTGTATGAGCAAATAATAATTAAGAAAGAAACAAACTTATGGTTTCATGAGTATAATTTATTTCTTCAGAAAATATATTCTTCCTCGCTCATCAGATCAAAAATATTACTCCTCTTTTTTAATGAGGTTATATATATATATCCACAACAGATCCTAGTAAAAGAATTAAGTTAATTATATACTACACTAAATCTAAAATATCCAACTCAATTATTCGAAATGATTCTTCTCCCCCGGTTAGCGATTTGAAAAAAACCAACATAGTTTACAAATTCAGGTGCCCTTTGGGAGATTGTATCTCCAACGAACTAAATAATATCTATGTTGGTCACACCACAAACTCGCTTTCACGACGCTTGACACTACATTTGAATGATAACTCTAACATTTTTAGACATTTAAAACAACATGCCTGGCCGCATACACAATTCCGGAAAATCCTCGTCGAAAACACAACTATACTTAAACATGAAAACAATAAACAAAAACTAAAAATTCTTGAAGCTATATACATAAAACAGTTGAAACCTAACCTGAACAAAATAAACTATGAAATCTCCAAAAATATCCTTAAATGCCTATAATTAGTAAGAACAGAAGTCATTGGTTCATACCAACGGCTTTCTATACTCAATACTCATCGGATTCACTCTCGCGTGGTCATGTGTGACGTCATGAGCTGTCGTGCGATTTTCGCTTTCAGCGTTTTATATGCACGTGTTTATCGTTGCTTGGAAATCATCCATGTAAACAAATAATACTATCATCAATTTCTTGTTCGTGTATTGCATAAATATATTGTGTAATTGTCATCTTTGATAATGGCTTATGTAAGCCGAAAGCTCAGATTGGATTAAATAAAAAAAAGTATGTATCAATATTGTGATTTTCTTTCATTATTTAATGATAATGTTATTAAGATTATCAGACTATATGAAAAAAACTTACATAAAATATATAGACAACGCTTATCTATATTATTTAATGAGACATGTATTAATGAAAAAATGCTGCCTAAATACACACAATATATATATATATATATATATATATATATATATATATATATATATATATAAAATTAAGTAAACTGAGTTTTTCTTTTATACCCATAAGAATGTGCCCCCGGAGCCACGACTACTATCACCAAGCCGCGCCAACTGGGGCATTAGAAGCCGATTCAAGCAATGATATACAAATGATAGAAATTATTAGGAGGATTTGATAATTATAATTAATTAATTCATTGAGTCTGAATTAAACTTCAACAGAATGCAGAAAGCACTGGACGGCCGTTTCGCCCTATATTTGGAACTCATCAGCAGTGCGCATCCACTACCGAGAATTGAAACCCGGACAGTTAGGTTTTCGGGCAAACGTTATATCAAGTGTTCCAACGGGCCTCGGTGACGAAGAGATGGCAAATCAGACTCAATATAGCGCTCTCGCTCACATATTCCGTGGTGGAACTCAACTGAAATTCTCTGTAACCATAGGACTGTGCCGCCGGGAGCCACAACTACTATCACCAAGCCGCTCAAACTGAAGCATTAGAAGCCGGATCAAGCAATGATATACAGATGACAGAAATTGTTAGGAGGATTTGATAATTATAATTAAGTAATTCATTGAGTTTGAAAGAAACTTCAACAGAATGCAGAAAACGGCTGTCCAGTGCTTTCTGCATTATGTTGAGGTTTCTTTCAGACTCATTGAATTACTTAATTATAATTATCAAATCCTCCTAACAATTTCTATCATGTATATATATCTATCTATATATATCTATCTATCTATCTATCTATATATATATATATATATGTATATATATATATATATATATATATATATATATATACCACATTCTGATCATATCTATCTGATCACTACTCTAGAGCCAATGTATTTTTCCTGTGTCTCTTTCCATTCGTCTATTCACTTCCGTTCACACATTTTGTCTGAGGAAACACATTTTCCTAAAAGGTAAAGACGATGTTCTTTTTCTTGTACTCCAAACTCCTGACCACGTCTCTTTTTTTTTCGACACCATCTGCTACTCAGCTGTGCCGCTCAAGATAATAAAAACCCGTTTCGCAAAATCCTGTCTTGTGTGTCCAGCCATAAATCACTTTGCCGTTAGCTTCTTTACCGTTTCTTTCCCCGTCCAAAAGCTGATACTAAATTATCACGCTGCATCGATAGACACGGAACAACGAACGTATTGCGAGAGAACCCTCCCTCAAACGTGCTATTTTGTTTTACGCTTCAGTGCAAATATACTTTGAAACGAGTCTGCTCACTGTAAAATAGATTTCTCTGTTGGGCCTGGAAATACGTTTTCCCTTTTCTTTTTCTTATTTTAAAATGCAATGAACGGGAAAGTGAATATTCGAAATATATCATAAAATATTTCGTTACTATTTCAGGACGTCATATTTTTAAAATCATTTCACCTCATGCAAGGCAGTAAAGCCACTAAGACACAAGGGGTTACTAAGCGTTAAACAATAATAATAGTAAAAGATACACTTTATTAAGGAGCGGGAACAATAGAAGAGTAATCAAGAAGGCAGTAGATAGCGATCGATATTGCATTTAAATTGATGAAGATCAAAGTTGGCTGGAAAGCATGGAGCCGAAACAGTAAAAAGTGCGAGAAAAGAAACTGTTAGCATAGAACTTACGGTTGCATCTAGCCAATTCAACTGTGAATTGATGAGACCATGTTGCCAGGATAGTACTGCGACTAAATTCACAAAGCTCAGGTGACCTTGAAAGCTTAATATTTATTTTGTAAATATGCTAATATGTGGCACAAGGCCAAAAGGAGGGATAGAGGAAGGCTGGGCATCTTCAGTCTTATAATTAAACTTAGCTTGCCACAATCACTGACCCCAACATGCCACAATATTCCTTCCATCAAAACAACAGATTATTACTTGCCATTCTTACTTCATCTACCATAATACCTCAGAATCACTATGAATCCTAACTAGTACCCATAAGTAATTTTTTTGTCTGTGAGGAGAGGGGAATAAAAGAAACATTTTGAAAACCTTACTCCCAATCTGTATTTACAATATGTGTTAAACCAATTTACCTGAGACTAAAGAAAATCCTGTTAATAATAAAAACACCTACGTTTTCTAAAGAAACGTCAGTTAAACGGACGGAATTAATGCTGGACTAAGTTTCTGTTATGGTGCAAGTTCCTTGTACCACGGTGATGGTCCACGGTAGAACCAATGAAGAAATAACTCGAAGACAGGTATGGAATAACACAGACATATTACAAACAGAAATATGTACAAAGAAGTAGAAGTATTAGTAATGAATATCAGATTTGGTTAGAGTGAACTATGTTGTCTCGAACAGTATCACTATTCCAATGTCTTACAGTAATCGTCTGACTCGACTCAGTGTCTGACTCTGACTCTGACACCTGAACGCTGTATTTATGATGTCCGGAATTAATCCATTATTCTTATGGGTAAGTTCCCATAACAGTTTCATAAACAATCATTCGTTCATACACGCAAAAAAGCAGACACGTTAAAAAACACAGAAAATAATGGAAATGCGAAAAGCGTCCCGCATCTACCAGAGAACAGACATCCCTGGTCAAATCATTTGCGTCTTAGTGTCTTTGTTGCCTTGTTTGGGGTAAACAAATGATGTAAAACGTGTACACATACTATGGAAGACACGATTGAAAATAATGGAGATTATGCTGATGTCTAGATTTGGAGTACTTGAAGATGTATTCTTCTGCAATATTTGGGGTTTCTGCGATGCGATGTTATTCCAATAAATGAAAAGAAGACATTAATTTTTAACCAATTCTCGTGTGAGAAACGCCAGTGGTTATTCTGACTAATAGAATTCCTCTAATAATGCATTAACCAACATATATTCTCTTTCTATATGATGTTCTCCTGCAGGACGTGGAATAACAGGCTCACCGCAACTTCCCCTTCTGTGCAACTAAGCAATCTTTACTTATTGTTATTCCGTTTCTGTCATCTGCTATCAATTTCCATGTGAGATTCTTGCGTTTGTGATGATTTCCAGTCCCACCTTCCTCATTATTGTGCTTTACTATGCGAAGATTATACGTGGTACAAGGCCGGAAGTATGGAGTCCCGATTGAGGATCGAACTCA
This sequence comes from Acanthosepion esculentum, assembly GCA_964036315.1. Lineage (NCBI taxonomy): Eukaryota > Metazoa > Mollusca > Cephalopoda > Sepiida > Sepiidae > Acanthosepion > Acanthosepion esculentum. The sequence continues at coordinate 11,292,261 of OZ038496.1, read as the reverse complement.
CTATTTACTTATAACTGATATAATGAGAGAAACTTTTTACATAAATCGGACTATTGTCCTCATCTTTGTTGCCATGTTTATCACAACCTTTCGACCGTTGTACGCTCCGGCCTTCTTCAGGTGGTTGGGATGTCGAACTGAACACTTTATTTCGCTCGCTAGGGTAGACTGTTCTAGTTCCACGTGTCATGTCTAATGAATCTCCTTAAGGACACACGGTACAATGTATAAAGGCGTCGGTTAGATCCAGTGACATGACTAAAAGAGTTGTACGTTCAATACCTGGCTAATGCAGTAGAGAAATTGGAGAGGGGAATTAACAGGAGAAAACTGATAACTGACATTCATTAGACATGGCACGTGGAACTAGAACAGTCTACCCCAGCGAGCAAAATAAAGGATTCAGTTAGACATTCCCACAACCTGAAGAAGACCGGAGCGTACAATGGCCGAAACGTTGTTATAAAAATGGCGACAAAGATGAGGACAATAGTCCGAATAATTAAAATAGTGTACGTAATACCTCATCTCAGAAAAATAGACAGATACTGAAATACCGAAACGTAATAAATATGGCGACAAGGATGAGGACAATAGTCCCGATAATGCAAATAGTGTACGTAATACCTCATCTCAGAAATATAGACAGATACTGAAGGGGCAGTACGTTGTAATAAATATGGCAAAAAAGATGAGGACAATAGTCCGAATAATGTAAATAATGTACATAATACTTCATCTCAGAAATATAAACAGATACTGAAAGGCCGAACAGTTGTAATAAATACGGCAACAAAGATGAGGACAATAGTCCGAATAATGTAAATAATATACATAATACTTCATCTCAGAAATATAGACAGATACTGAAAGGCCGAAACGTTGTAATAAATATGGCGACAAAGATGAGGACAATAGTCCGAATAATGTAAATAATGTACATAATACCTCATCTCAGAACTATAGACAGATACTGAAAGGCCGAAACGTTGTAATAAATATGGCGACAAAAATGAGGACAATAATCCGAATAATGTAAATAATGTACATAATACCTCATCTCAGAAATATAGACAGATACTGAGACAAGCTTGCTAAACATTACACCATGTCGAATTTCCTTAGAAATTTCAAATTTCCGATTGTGAGTACCAGTCTCATATTTTGGGAATACTGCCCTAAAACAACCTCGTTAGTCACATACTTCATCCATCATATTCTCAGCATCCTTCTGTAGAACTAGTTCTTTGTTTCTTAAAGTCTCCCCTTCCTCTGTGAGGAAAGACACGGGCATTCACTGTCATAATGGAGGACAGATATGATGTAACGCAACATTTCACCAACCTTTTCCGTTTCTAACGATATTAACCGGTTTCTTTATACTTTGTTCAGCATTTTTAAGAGACCTTTTTGCCATTCCACTGAAGAAGGCCAGAGCATACAACGACCGAAACGTTGTGAATGCGGCAATGAAAATGAGGATAACAGTCCGAATAATGTAAATAATTCAAGTATTCCACTGCGCCTTTAGATAAACATATACCAGGTAAACATTGGATTTTCATAACAATAATTTTGGAGTTATATCCATGACATATGTACTGCAGTAATTATGGGATGTCCGATAGGAAGATTACAGTAAAATAGACTAACGGGAAAAAGGACGTAGGTATTCATTCGTTGTCCCACGTCACAACAGAATGTGACACAAGGCCATAGTTTAATGAGAGTTTTCCAGAAAGCCGTACACAAATTACTGAAGCCCCATTCGCACATCCCCGCCTGCCGTATCTCAGACGCCGGATAATGACACCAGCCCACTTACGTTGAAGATTTATTGATTCATTCGTTTCATTTACCGTAATTTCTCATGTATAACACGCCTTTTTTTCTAAAAAAAATAATAAGCAAAATGAAGGTGCGTACTATGCACAGCTACAAAAAAATCTTTAAAAAATTGCCGTTTCATGTGTCGATTTCGGTTGCGAAATGACTACTTACCACAAATATATGACAATTTGATGCTAACATTCGGCGATTGCGACCCCATAAGGATGTCAAATACAATCACATGTACCTAACAATACTTATAAATGTAAAATAAAATAAGAATTTTCATAAAACTAAATTAGAATAATCTTAATAAGAGTAGGAAACGCTGACCGTAATGTAATTGGAAGGGTACAATTTATAGGGTTTGATTACAAAACAAGGGGTGCGTATTATGCATGAGTCTAAGCATTTTCCCACATTTTCAGCACAACTTCAGGAGTGCATATTATGGATAAAGTGGTGTTATACATGGGAAATTACGGTATTTATTGATAGCATTTATGAAATATATAGGGAAAAAGCCTATGATTGCATCAGTTCTGTTGCTCAGTTATTTTGAGCGAGATACTAAAATACTGGACCTGTATTGAACGTAATGTTTTTATTGATGTTTTTTTTTAATGAAACAGAGAAAAACAAAGCGTCCTGGGTATGACGATAAACTAAATCCAGCAGCAAGGTCTTTGATCAGATTTTGAGGAGTGTGGAACCACATCTTACTTGTTAGTGATCCCCGGTACAAACTGTCTCGGGGTGGAGGCACCTGTTATTATCTCAGCTATGATAAATAGTTAACCGCGAACTGGGGTCAATAGACCATGAAAGTGTAAAGTTAGGTTTTAATACCAGCAATACATTTTTGTAAATAATTATTACCAGCAATGAATTTTTGAAGAAAAAATATTAGTAACAATATATTAAAAAAAAGAAAAATGCCTGTAATAAAAATCTTGTCGGCATTAAATAACTCATTAAGGTGGATATGCCGTAAAACAAACCAAAACCAAACAAAACAAAACTAAATATTTATAGAGCGAATGTTTTATCTCTGTCCCTCAGTTAGTTATAGCACCACTATTACTATTGTTGGGTTTCCAATCCCAGCATTATATTTTTAAAACGCAGAAGGGAAAATAATTATTGATATGTTATTACTGATTAAGATTGATTGCTTCATTTTCTACAACTTATCAACCCATTGAAGGCTATTTAAAGCCAGAAAATATTTTTAGATTGTAACATTTTGCTTTTAACAATAATGTTTTAGTGATACAAGTCGTACTAATTAAGCCATAGCTGGGGAGAGAACAGGTGGGTTCATACCTTTCCCAATGTTATGTGCGTATAAGGGAATATAAAGACACCAACGGGAATTGAAACTCGGTTCTCCGATTAACAATTCCGAGACATTATCTATTACACTATCTTCTACATCCAAACTTACACCAACTTGTATTTCCAAGCGGTCACCCATCCAGCTACTGACATGACTCGACGTTGCTTAACTTCGGTAAGTAATCCTACTTTAACTGGTTTAATACGGTCTGGTGCTCCTGCTGTACGTCTGGAGGTCCTTGACAAAATCCAGCGTCGAATATGCAAGATGATAGGTCCAGATCTGGCATCTAGTCTACAATCGCTATCCCACAGACGTGCTGGGGCCTCCGTCTTTTCCTTCTACACATATTTTTCTGGCAACTATTCCGCCGAGCTAATTTCGCTGGTTCCCGAACTGCATGAATTTAAACGAGCTACCGGGCTGGCATCTCGGTCCCGACCCTTTCACCGTCAAAACGGTTAAATGTAAGCGTCTCTTCTTCGGAAACAGCTTCGTCTCCCTCAATTCCCGTCTGTGGAACTCCCTTCCTCTTGCTTGCTTTCCTGATTACTATAATATTCAAATGTAACGTCAATCGACATCTGACACCCTGAGCTTGTTCCCGGTCCTTCTCTGTACCCTTTCCTCAAACACGCCTCTTTACTCTTGTTCTTAATCGTCTGTACCCGCTTTGCGTGGTAGTGGCACTCCCGTATCTTTTGGTGGTGAATAGCCTTAAAAAAGAAAAATGAGAAGATATTTTAGAACTTTGCCTCATCTTATTCAGTGTATCAGCTAGATTTATCGTTGGTAAATAAATGCTAAAACACTATGTTTTTTTTTTTTACTGATATAACAGTTGTAGGGAATAGCATACGAATGAATAAAGGACTCAACATAAACCTAGTTTTCTGGATGAGACATATGCCACCTATGCTCGTAGTTCGTTTAACAAGTGCTGTGAAAAATCCAAGACGTTGGATACTGTATTTGTAAGGCAAGTGCATTCTGCAGACATGATAAACTCCACGCAAAATTATCACTTCTGTTTGGTTTTGCGTTGGATAACTCTAATCTTAGGCAATAACAAAAACTAAGAGGAATACCGTTAAGTAGAATCTTCTTATTATTCGGCGTTTCACTTCCATTTACGGTGAGGAAATCCTTATTTATTGACGAAAACTTAGAAGTGCGCCAATAAAAGAGTAACAGAATAAAAGAAATAGGAAAAATGATGTTGGGTTCACGCAATATAGAAGGATTCTACTTTAGCGATATTTTTTGAAAATCACCTGTCTCTGTCTCTGTCTATATATATATATATATATATATATATATATATATATATATATATATATATATATATATATATATATATATATATACATACATACATACATACATATATATATATATATATATATATATATATATATATATATATATATGTGTGTGTGTGTGTGTGTGTGTGTGCGTGTGTGTGTAAAGTGGTCATTGAACTCAACACCCAGAAGCGACAGTCTGGTTCAAGCTAAACGCAATTGTCAGGAAAGGTGCGGACTGTTTTTACTCGAGTTTTGTATATTTTTTCAGGTTAGTGATGCATTGTGGGTATTCTATTGTATTGTGTGTAGTCTATTGCATTATGCTAACGCTTATTTTGGTGAGTGTGAATTATCTTCCCAGGCAAATGCAAACTACTCTAGTAAAAAGTAAACGGCTCTCTAAGTTTAACTAGTTCTGCGCTACTTACTGTATTGAGCACTTTATTTAGTTAGTTGCGTACTCGTATCGGCTTTTTTTCTTTGGACTTTGGACCTGCATGCTGAATGATTGTTTTCGACAGGCGTTCATCTTCTCGGCTCTTTCTTTTTTTATACCTTTTTTCCGTCGATATTGATTTGATCATTTGCAAATCAAGAAACCGAAGGTTTTCCGAAACGAGTGTAGTTACTTATACTTATAAGACTACTACTACTACTACTACTATATATATATATATATATATATATATATATATATATATATATATGGTGGTGCATACTCTTTTTTTACTAGATGGACTCGTTCAAAGTATACAGTGAGAATACCTGCAGTTTGAGATACGTCGAGTCAGGGTGAGAGATACGGGGACAGTATACAGGGTGTTCACAGAGAGTTATACGAGAGTCCAGAGAGAGAGATAATTACGGCTTCACTTACACAAACTTGTACATATACTTTCTACTAACCCGCATTTCTGCACTACTAATCTTTACTTCAAGTCTGTATTCTTACGTTTAATACACTTATTTTTCTGCCTCAATTACTGGCGTTGTTTATTTATTTGTGCAGGATTCCATTCCCGGAATCCACAACATACACACACACACACACACACACACACACACATATATATATATATATATATATATATATATATATATAATTTCATAGAGACTTAAACTAAGTGTTAAAAACGTTTATACCTCAACAGCAGTCATTGTAGGTCGATAAAGATGCGATTTGGGTTTCAATGTTTATAATGAATTGATATATATGGACTTCTTTCTGTACCTTTCATAGTTACAAGGTAAACAGTTTAATGTTGACGCTTATAAATTCACCCTAGTTCGATTATTTGATGTCGAATATAATATTCTTTATCTTTGTAAATACAGAACATATGAAATAAACATAAGAATAAGAGTGCGGGAAAATGGTTCACTAGCCTTATAAGCTAGCGAAAGGATATAGGCGCAGAAAATGGTTCACTATCCTTATAAGCTAGCGAAAGGATATAGGCGCAGAAAATGGTTCACTATCCTTATAAGATAGCGAAATAGGCGGACAAAATGGTTCACTAGCCTTATAAGCTAGCGAAGGTATATAGGCGCAGAAAATGGTTCACTAGCCTTATAAGCTAGCGAAAGGATATAGGCGCAGAAAATGGTTCACTATCCTTATAAGCTAGCGAAATAGGCGGACAAAATGGTTCACTAGCCTTATAAGCTAGCGAAAGGATATAGGCGCAGAAAATGGTTCACTAGCCTTATAAGCTAGCGAAAGGATATAGGCGCAGAAAATGGTTCACTAGCCTTATAAGCTAGCGAAAGGATATAGGCGCAGAAAATGGTTCACTAGCCTTATAAGCTAGCGAAAGGATATAGGCGCAGAAAATGGTTCACTAGCCTTATAAGCTAGCGAAGGGATATAGGTGCAGAAAGTGAAAGTGACGGGACGATTTCGAATTCCGTGACAGTATGTTACGTTCACTTTTGCGGAAATACTGTAGGGAAATCAAGAATCCGTCTCTCCCGGCATCATTAATGCGTTCACTAGTAGAGTAGCTCGGATTGAGAAATCAAAGAGCCGAGTTCGAATTCCAGTCAGATCAACTACATTCACTTATATGCTAATACCCTTTAGAAGGCTATGAATCCTCTTCTTCCCCAGCTATATGTAAATAGCAGGAGAGACCTGGTTCTATAACCTGTGATGGCAACTGGTCTACCGCAGAAAGAAATGATAATGTACTACCGGGCAAAAAAATCTTCCTCGTCAGTTATGTATCGAAAGATACATGATCAGCTAAGTGTGTACCACGCATTGCATACAACTGACTGACTGAGTAGAATAGACTGGGTTATCTCTCCTTGGATAGCAACCAATCTTTGAAACTGTAGAGAGTTCAATGCGAAACTACTCATCTATCTTTCCCAAGAATGTAAGGGAGTTCTAATGTACGAAACGGAAACGGAAACTGTGGAGACACATGATCGCCAATTTCTGATGGGATTATAAAAACGGCAGTCAATGATACACTCTCTCGTATAAATTTCATTTTACAAAATATTTATATTTTTCTTCACATTTTTAGTATAGTCAAGTTCTTTGAGATGTCACATGTCGTATTTGTAGAATATTTTCCCGTCTGTAGAATGATAACAATAAGAATTACAGGGATAAAATGTTACCATTATTTACATTCGGACTAATAGCCCCATATTGTTTTTATTTTTTTAATCGCACAACGATTCTGCCATTTTCCTGCCTTCATCAGGTGCTAATCCATTCGGTTATCCTTTAGAATTTTGTTAACTAAATCTTTATTCATTATTTTTGTTGGTTACTTTCCACTGTCACGAAATATGTCGTCTAAGTTTCTTTTGTAAATCCGCCTCATCATTTACACCAGCATCAATAAGAAAAAAGAAATTTCCGTGGATGTTGACAAGCTTAACAAACAGTAACAATCTGAGAAGTAGATTTTTATGGATCCAAGTTCTACACTCAGGAATGTCCCACAGAGAATAGCCTAGTAGATGAAATCTGTTTATTTTCGCAAATTTGTTGAAATATTAATTCTTTGTTCGCGAATTTGCTGATATTTTTTCTAAGAGAATTTGTTAAAATTGTTTTGTTTTTTTCGCAAATTTGCTGATATTTTTTGTAAGAGAATTTTTGGTAAAATTGTTTGTTCGTTAATTTGCTGATATTTTTTGTAAGAGAATTTGTTAAATTTGTTTGATCGCGAATTTGCAGATATTTTTTTGCTAGAGAATTTGTTAAGATAGTTTGTTCGCGAAATCGCTGATATTTTTTTGTTCGCGAATTTGTTAAAATTGTTTGTTCGCGAATTTGCTGATATTTTTGTAAGAGAATTTGTTAAAATTGTTTGTACGCTAATTTGCTGGCATAGCAATCGTTTGCTCGCGAATTTGTTGGCATAAGAATTGTGAGATAAAACCCAGGTCCGGTTACTGCAGACATAGACTCAGTGAAAAGAAAATTAACGTATTAAACAATGAAATAATGCAACAAGACAGAGGAAATTGTGGTGAGTTATTAATGCCAATATCTTGAAGGGATTCAATGAATAAGTGAATAAGTATCTGGTAGCCTTCTTTTGAGTCCAAGCTGGAATCATTTCTCATATATACGTTCATTTAGTACAAGGCTTGAGAACTACTCAAATTAAAAGGTTACTATTAGAATTACTATGTTGAATGAGATGTGTGATTTGCTTAGAAAAGACGGGGTAAGGAGTGAAGATTACGAGGTTAAGACGAATAGATAACGATTGATTCTTGAGCTGAGGTTTACAATGTAGTGTTCTTGAGAGCATTATTTCTAGATATGCTGTATTCTTCGGCAAAAGATTTCTGGATTGCTATAATTATGCTTACGTCAATGCAATTGTCAACTCTCTGTTGCGTAGTCTCTGAGACACCCTGTTAAAAATCTCTAGATATGTTGTGGTCTCTTCAAATCTCAGGCCTTCCTTTATAGCAACATCAAGTAGATGAAGTATTTTCTCCGTGTTCCTCTGAGAATATTCTCTTCATCATTAATAGTAATATTGCCTAAAAAGTCTGATAAAGTTTTTAATGCGAAGCGTGACAGTTGCACATTCCCCGTTGGATAATTTTAATATCGAAACGAAGCAATGTTACAAAGACTATCGGTCGAGTAGTTCCGCCGTTGAGGTCATCCATCATTTCAAACAAAGACGCGTATGTAGTAAACGTTCACCGTTTTTTCTTCTTGATTTCATTTCATATTTTCTCTCCCGTTGCCAAACTGTCGACGAAGAGAAGGAGAGGAAGACAAGGTAGAAAATATAAAGAGAAGAACTATATACGTATTTATTTTTATATATTTTCTTGTAAATCTATGTTTTCCAGTTTATTTGCATTTTTTCTTTTGTAATTTCATTTCTTTATGTGAGTCGTCCCGTGGAAAAGCCTCACCAACGAACTATTACTTTTTGTTATCATCTAAATACTTTTGTTTTTTGCCGATACACAGACATTCTCACATCAAATGTTGATTAATTATGCATGAATTTTACATATGAATTATTAAATTTATGATTTATTTATTGGATTGAATTATTTTTGTGGCTTTCAACGCCTTGTGAGTTATTATAAATCTAAAACATATTTTTGATTGTTAGACTAATTATCTTTTCCCGAGTTAGTAGCGTCCTGATTATGACGATAAAATACATCCGCGTCCGGGGTAACACGACAAACTACGTCCAACAGCAAGGCCTCTAATCAGGAGGTTTTGAGGAGAGTGGAATCACCTCTTAATTGCTAGTGTATCCACGTCCACCATGACCCTGGGCGGTAGCACCTGTTATGGACCGAACTATAGTTAACCCCAAATTGGTTTAAAAACACTATGAAACTGTAAAAATAGGATTTAATAATGGAATAAAATTTTTGAGGAAAAATTATTACCTGCAATACATTTTTTTAAGAAAATAAGTATTATCAGCAATACTTTTTTGAAGGAAAAAAATATTAAAAGCAATAAATTTTGGGAAAAAATATTGCAGCAATAAAAATCTTCAGGGCATTAAATAAACCACTGAGGCTGGTATGCCGTAAATCAAAGTAAAGCAAATAAACCAGACTCTCTACAAACCCTCTCTACAAAAATACCTCAATTAAACCCTGATCTACAAATTGATTTCTTACAAAGAATACATATTCTATTCATACTAACAAATCCTCTGTGTGTATATATATATATATATATATATATATATATATATATATATATATATATATATATATATATATATATATATATATATATACAAGAAATGTGGCACAAGTCCTAAAAGGCGGATAGGAGAAGGGTGGTCTTCATTTGTCTTATAATTCAACTTAGCTGGCCAAAATCACTGATCCAAACATAACACAATATTCCTTACACAAAAACAACTCATTCTTACTACAATCACCATAATTCCTCAAGTCTCTACGATATCCTACTTTCCCACATACGTACAATTTGTCTGTGGATGGTGGGGGAATAAAAAACAACTCAAAAACTATACCACAATATATATTTACAATGGCTTCGACTTCGGACTGAGCAAAAGCTGATGTTATATAGATATTTCTCCCTTTATCGGGAAATGGAAGTCCACATTCAGCACAGCTAAGGTTAACAGGTCCGCTCTAAAAGAGATAAAGGATAATTTATTTTTAATAATATTTTATAGATTAACATCCACTAGTCCTTTCCCTACGTATGATATTTTTCAGAATCGAAAATTGTCGATTTATTTACTTATTTTTTTCATCTTAGATGAGGGAATCTAAGCATATTATAAATACAGTGTAAACTCGACCCTTTATATGGTACAGAGTTACCTGTACTTTATTATTATTTACAAATGTCAAGATCTAAAGTGAGATAATGTCATTGATAGCTGTCTACAGAAACGAATTCAGATAAGAACAACATCAGTAGAACACAGTTATCAATGATGTAAACAGAGTTTCAAATTTGGCATTCATAAATAAAAACAAAATACTGATAACTCTTTAAAAAATCAGGGATTTTAGAAGGGAGATCATCTCCATAATATAAATACACTGACAAATTAATCCCTGATTTTTTAAAGAGTTATCTGTACTTTCTTATTATTTATAATAATATAAATCTTATATTTATATTCATTTATTTTATTATTTATTTATTATTTTATCTTAATTTAGTCCTCGATAGCGGTTCATTTTATAAAGAATCCTACTTGTATTTTAGATTTCAATGTGACCTGGTTTTCTGTTTTGGCCAGGGCACACTCAGTATTCCATCTTAAGGTGTTGGAGACGCTGTACATCAGGTCCAGGCGACCGGCTCTTTGTAAACAAAGAGACTGTTTGCTTGGGCTTGCTGTGCTGTGTCTCTAGCATTTTTGTTGGTATTACTTTTATTATATATATATATTTTCTCACTTCACTGCCCATTTATTCATGTCATCCATTACAGCCATTTTGTTCTTTGTAATTTCTATTCCCTGTTAACAGTTCTGATGAGAGGGGACGAAACCAATCGACTGGTGTTTTTATTTTAAATCTATCATGGCCTATAATAAAAAAAATGTTTTTTTATGCCTTAATACGCTTTTGTCCTTTTGCAAACATATTTAAATATATATATATATATATATATATATATATATATATATATATATATATATATATATATATATATGTATGTATATTTAAATATTTATCTTATGCAGTGTTACATTATATATTTATATATTTCGATTCTAACAAATGCGGCAGGCGTATATTGGTTTATTGATTTGTTTTTTACGGCTTAGAAGGATTTTGCAGGTTATTTAAAGATATTTGAAAACCAGAATATATTTTTGATTGTTAGAATTGTAAGAAGCGATAATGATGACATACTGATAGAAGTTTTGCTAACTAAACCATAGCTGGAAGAACAGTTGAATCGAACCCTGCAAGAAGTGTGAGATAAAGGAAAAGAAATAAGACGTATACATTCATATATATAGTAAATAATCCAGATTAATTAATATTGTAAAGAAGTCATTCAAAGAATAGACCAATAAAGTTAATGTAATTAATGGCGAATTCCCTTCGCTAACATATTAAATAAGGCATTAACTCACTGACCACTCTTTGAATTACGCAATCCTTGTTTTTATTAATTGTAAAATGAATTAGATGTTCGGTCAATATTGCAAGTACTTTCGATAAATATATGCCATCAGCAAGCAGCCTCAAAAATACTTAACTGTTAATAATAAGGCACTTCAAAGAAAAAATTATCACATTCATTTTCGTCTTGGGATTTTACCTGAAATTACCTGAAATTGAGAAAAAACTAACATCTGTGCCTGAGGATGGTACATGTTTTGCCGAAAGTACTTGCAACATGGACCGAACATCTAATCCATTTTACAATTAACAAAATCAACGATGGCGCTATTCAACGAGTTGTCAGTGAGTTAATACCTTATTTAATCTGTTAGCGAAGTGTAGCCATTACACCTTAACTTTATTGATTTATTCTTTGAATGACTACTTTTTACAATATTCATATATATATATATATATATATATATATATATATATATATATATATATATATATATATGTATATGTATATATATATATATATATATATATATATATACATATATATATATATATATGTATACGTAAAAAAAAGGGAAAACCTTTTTAGACGTCTCATCAGGTGGGGATTACGGTCACCTGATGAGACGTCTAAAAAATGTTTTCCGTTTTTTTTTGGCGTTGAAACAAAAATGTACAATTTTGTAGTGTATATGGGCATGTTCTAATGTAACACTGCATAAGATAAATACATATTTACGGCTCTACTTTATGTATTGGGCACTATTCTTAAATTAATGTTTTGAACTCTCTAATCCTACTATTTTTTCTTCTACACTTTGATATATATATATATATATATATATATATATATATATATATATATATATATATATATAAATGAGTTAGTTTATTTTCCATTTATCTACAATTTTGTAACGGGGTTTCACGCACGTGTTAACGAATGCTATCGATTCAGAATCCTAAGATAGACGAGTTCACAATGAAATATTCAATATGCAAAACAAATTAATTGTTTTTTCTTTGATGCAGAAATGTCAATATAATTACAATAAGAACAAGTACAGTCATGGAAGCTATATAATTGTTAGGATTTTCCCATTCTAAATAACGATTGAGGGGAAGATAATCATCTCTCTGGAAAGAAAGATCGTAATAATACAGTCTCTTCTTCTCTATTTCATTATTTCTTGATCCAGGAGCGATTCTATCTGCAGTGCAAGATGATAATTCATTCAAACAACAATACGCACATCATTATCTAAAGGATAGAACTTCGAATTTAAGACTTACATTAACTCATGATACCTTTTAAGTGTGTTTGATCAACTTTTAGTAAACCTCATTTGAATCTTTAAACATTTTCTTGAATTTCATTGGTTGTTCAATAAAAATAAGCTTCGAGTAATTTCCATAACAAAACAATCAAAATTTGTACAAAAATAGACTCAACTGACATAAAAATAAAAAAAATTCTCAAATTCATCCCTAATTTAAATGCTTCAAGAAATACTATTGGCTAAAGAATAAAAAATACAACATTCGCCCACGAATTTCTCAGAAAAATTCGCAACAAGGTACCAAGCCGCTTGAGCCGATTTTGTTTTTAAAAAACTATGAATAGAAATGGCGAATGAATTTTCGTCGCATTTGACATTCACACACGCAAAGATACACACGGGAATTATGTGTCAAAATTGCCGCCAAACAAACAAACTTTCTTCATGAGAAATTGGACAAATTCATACAACAAACTTTTCCACTTAATATCTTTCATAGAAAAACCTTTTGCCTAAGTTAAATTCAACGTTTCAATCAAAGGCAGACAACTTTTTAGACATTGAACATTTCCGAAACAGCAAAGAATTTTTTCTCTAAAATATACCTTTGCACACATCAATAGAAACAAAGACATTGTAAATTGTGTATATAAAATTTAATCTGTTGTTTCAAACATATATTTTTGTCATGTTTGAATATCGTTACGATTTGGCCATTTCTTATAATTTATTTTTGTGGATATTGCATATTTTATTTGCAACAAAATCTTAAATATTCACGCATCCTTCTTAGATCCACTACAACCGCGCAAGTGAATGTAATGGATTCGAATTCCAGTTGAATGCATTACATTCACTTACTTGGTAATACCCTTGGGAAAGGTATGAATTATTTTCTTCTCCTCCTAGCTATGTGTAAATTGCAGGACAGAACGGGTTCTATAGACTTGAATGGCAACTGGTCTACGGCAGAAAGAAATAGCAACCTACTACTGGATAAAAAAAACTGCTCCGTCAGTCATGAATCGAAAGTTATATAATCGCCTAAGCGTTGAAAAAATCAGTTATGTGCCATGCGTTATACACGCATGGCACATAACAGATTTTTTCAACTACTTGATGACGTAGTTCCTTCTTTCACCTGAAAGGTGTGATCTAAGCTATCTAGAACGGGGTCTGTGTAAAGCTACCGCATTTGCGTGTGGATATCCTGATAATTTCTAGTACTATTCACAACTATGTTGTGTTTATTGGATTTTCTTAGGTTATGGGGCTGATTTTAACACTTAAATAGCGAGTACCATCAATTAGTATTTCATTTGAAATATTTGGATATCTGCAATTGATGATTTCAGTGTTTACCAAAGTATTTAGAAACAATTATATATTTACCAACATTACAGGCATCATTCATTCTAAATGACTAATTGACTTCTATGGAATTAATGAAGTAACGTCATTTCCGGCAGTATTAGCCTGCAAATCAATCAGGATGAAAGCCTCAAAAAACGTTTTCTATCTGTCTTTTCGAAGAGGAAAGGCCAAACATTCGGAAAACTTCGTGCTTTAAATACACGCGTACATTATGCACGGAATGTTTGAAGGGAACATCACACTGTTAGAAAATGCTAAATTTATGAACATGGCGTTTATTTGATATCGTTGTTTTCTTTATTTTTTCATAATTTAAATATTTATTTATTTTATTTGCTTAATCATTTGACCCTGAATAAAGCCATTAAGATGCACGGGTTATTGTGTGCGTGTGTTTCTGTGTGTCTCTGACAGAAAGAGAGAGGGTGGTTGGTAAATACAGAAAATAGCGATTGGCATCGCATTTAAATTTTTAAAGATCGAAGTTGACAAGAAAACAAGAAGGCAGTAGAGAGCACCGCAAGCGAGGTATTAAAAACTATTCGAATAAAGTGTAAGAATATATATATATATATCAATTCCAACAGTGAAATGATAAACTATATGCCAATTGAATACTGTGGTGAAATTCATGTAGCATTATTTATTCTGTGCTATACAGAAATGTAGCCGATGCGCCATAAATTTATGAAAGTTACATAAGTGACTAAAGCAGAGATGTCAGTTCAAGACTTCAGACATTGCTGATTCTTCGTTGGATACATGTCAGAAGAATCAGAATAGGTAAGGCAAAAAAATAAGTAGCTATTTAAAAATAAATTTCCTTGTCTTTACCTTTTTTTGCGTTCACATTTCTGAGATCTCTTCCTGCTGGAGGAAAATAAAACATTTAGCCCAGAGAGTTCGAGTTTCTAGGACAGGCGTGTGTACCTTATTTACATTATTTAGACTGCTGTCCTCATCTTTGTCGCCATATTTATTACAACCTTTCGGCCGTTGTACGCTCCGGCCTTCTTCAGGTGGTTGTAATGTCGAACTGAACACTTTATCTCGCTCACTGGGAATGGACTGTTCTATTTCCACGTGCCATGTTTAAGGGATGTCAGTTAATTTTTCTCTCTTTATCCACTGTGCCTCTAAAGGTTCTCCACTGCCTTAACCGGGTATTGAACTCACACTCTTTGGGGAATGTCACTGGATCTAACCAACGCCTTTATCCACTGTGCCATGTTTTCTTGATGACATCTATGCATGAATTTCTGGGTATTATAAGCAACCATTTTTACCAGTGATCATATTGCAATTTTTGCTGTTATCATTTCATGTATTTACCAGAGCTCATATTGCAACTTTGTTATTATTATCGCTTTTCTCCGGCACTCCTTATTACTGGTTCCCATATTGTATTCATTTCTATGCTTGGTCGGCTCAGGAGATTTTTGTGGCCTAGCATATGTGCCGATTCCTTAAGCTTACGAATTTTCCAATGATGTTCCTTGTCTATGATATCAACCTGATCCCACAGAGGGTGGTGATCTCCCTTCTCTCTCCATATGTGGTCAGCCACGCCTGATTTTTCCACTTCCCCTCGTGTTACAACTTTCTGGTGTTCTTGAATCCTCACCTTAAGCGGGCGGCCTGTCTCTCCTTTATATTTCTTTCCGCAGCTGCACGGGATAGCGTACATACAGTCTTTATTGATGTTCTCCTCTATGGGGGTCTTATTCGGGAGAGATATATGCGAAGTGTCGCCAGGCTTTTCAAGGTTGTCCTGTTGTTATGTGGACCGCAGATTCTTTGTATTTTCTCTGATAACTCCTTCACTTAAGACAGTCAGACTGTTTTCTGAGTGTTGTTGTTGTCCTCCTCCTTCTCTTGTACCCGCCAATCCCAGTTTTTGGGGGCTGCTGCCATGTACCCAGTGTTATACATGTTCACCGTAGTCTGAATGTAGAATCCAGCGCAGTAAGTAATTTGTTCAATGAAACAACACCAATATCTAGTAGCAGCTGTTCATTAATTCTTAAGGTCATCCATATCAGAGGTTGGCAGTGAATATACGGAGAAAGTAGCAGAGCGTACTTCAGTAGTTCTTCTGGTCATCGATATCAGAGGTCGGCAGTGGATATTCGGAGAAGAAACAATATGTCCGCCTTTATACACGTCGGATTGAATATATTAAGTCTTCTGATTGGTTAACCTTCTATTGGCGAACTGTAAAATAAATCAGCTCATTTAGGTTGGCTCACTAGTATATAGGGTACACAAAAAACTAACACCCAGGGTAGTTGTTACTAGTAGGATACTACTTATACTGACCAATTCTTCATCTAATGTCTCTGGGTCGCCACTTATGACATAGACAGGCGCGTGTTCCACGTTAAAACCATGTGTGGAAAATGAAAAAAATGCTGAGAAAAATACATCAGTGTTTTTGTACACAATACCGTCAAAATGAATATTTTTCGAGCAACAAAAAGCTCTGATTGAGTTTAGTGTATCAACACCAGTCGTCTTTTACTGGGGAGAAAATAAACAATGGCGAATTTAAATAGAATTAAATGTGACTTGAAAAGAAATATAGACGGCTTAAAAAACTTGATGGCAAAACGAAACCGATTTTGGAATAACAGTGAAATGTATTCAAAACAAACTGTGTAACGTCTGCCTTCTATTCTGTAGAGAGTGGAAAACATTCAACTCTCTGCCTTCAGGCTTGGAAATAAAGCACACAAAAGAAAGTTTGTTCACGTCGCATACTGACAGAAAGCTAGTCACACATACGTAACATAATATATAAGAACAAAATCAAAAGATTTGCGTGGGAGGCAATAGAAAGAGGTTAAGAAATAACGAGTAATTTACTGAAGAAGAAACGGAGATAGATTCCACCAAAAATTAAATAAGGCAGGCGAAAGAATAATAAAAACAAAGAATTAGGAAAAAAAAACAAGTGTCGTCTCTTGGCAAGATGTATATAGAGAAAAATAACTAGAAAAAAAAAACAGAAGAAAAGGGAATAACGTATAAACTGGAGAAAAAAAAGAGAAAAAAGAAAAGTAGATATCTTATTTATCTGGTGCACCAAACAAGAGGAAACATGTGACTATAAAAGAAAATTTCAAAAAACAAAACAAGATTAAAAACAAACAACAGCAACCAAAAGCTTACTAGTAAAGAAATGTACAAATAACTAAATGAATGCTCTTGACAGAAAATGACATCCGGAAGATAAGGTCCTAAGTAGTTTAGACAGACATACTCGTACTCAGAATGACCATCAAATTGTGTAGCAGTAACAAACTGCTCTCAAAATGCCATCTTTGATTTAGGTATACGGTGTCTAAAGTATGTATACGACATCAAAAAGTCTCAGGACTGCTTCAACAAAAGGAAAACTACAGCACATATCATATTCGGGATTTAATCTCCTTCAAAGAAGTCCTCTTCTTAATACACACACTTTATCCCGCTTCCTTTATAATGATGGAAACATTTCTGGAACGTCTTTTTGGGAAAAGTGGAAAATGTTGTAAACGGCTAGATATCGGAAATCTCTTGGCTGCCGGACTGCTAAAAGCGGCTTCAGAAGCAATGGTCACCGATAGGAATTCTGTGGTATTGTGAGACGAATACATTCTGCACACTTTCCTTCCAAGCTGTAAAAAAAGCGAAGTGAGCGAGAACGTTGAAACACCGCGTGCATGCGCGACAGCGTTCTAGGTCAGTGTGCGCCAAGCGGTTTGACTTCAAGTACTCCAGCCTCGTTACCATAACATCAGTCCCGATACTTTTTGATCAGTTCTCGTAAATTTCTAACATGTTTCAAGGAAGTTGTATTGTGAAAATATAAATTAGCTAAGGTGTTTATTCGGGAATGTGTATAATTTTTACCCCGAAGCTTTTCTTGCTTCAAATTGGACATTATCAATTTAGAAGCATCATAAACGTCATCATCATTATCGTAGATGATATTTAAAAAAAAGTGTTATGTCCTCACCGGAAGACGATATAAGACTCTATTTATCATGAACAAAAAATCCCCAAATTAAAGTCTCTCAAATTCACATTTCGTCAAGATTATAAAGTGCTTCCCTCCCTGAAGACGTTAGAAAGTTTCCTTGAATTTAAATGCACGTTTGAAACGGGTATAGTTATTTGTTTCTCACGCCTTTCACGAATACACTTGTACATTTTCATAAAGAGAATCCGCTGCCTTGCCGTCATAACCAATCATTTGAAACGCTTCCGGCTTAAACCCAGAGGACAAATGCGTAGGCGGAGCCCTTAAGACACTATGATGCTATGTTCAACTTCATTCTGGCAACTCCTGAAACGCCACAGGTGCCAAGCTGCAGTGGCTACTGGCTTTCACTTTGGACAATGTGGACGGCGTGGAGAGGAGAAACTTTTTGCCTGGGCAACCGCCGATCTTTCATGAAAATCTCTGCGCTTTGGAGAGAACAATCCAGTGTCTCAATAGCCCCCCTCCAATAAAAATGAAATAAAATAAAAAATAAAATCGGAAGCATCGATGGGCGGATTCTGTAATCTTTTCTGTATGGAGAACTGGCCACCATCTTCTACGCGAAGACGTCTGCAAAAAAATTATGTTTGCGATGGACATAGACAGCGAGGGGTCTGAAGACGTTGGCCATGATCGCTCAAAATAGAGACACGATTTACACCAAGGTTTGAAGCGAGGAGAGAAGAGGAGGTTTACTGTCGGTGTGAAGCGCGCTCGAAGGAAAAAAAACACAGCAAAATTAGGGGAGTGCGTGTTTACATGCATTGGATGCAATCGAGGCTATCACTCTTGTGCGACCCTGTACAGCCATAACAGAAGCTGTATCGGCAACGGTGGCATAACTTTTCAGGCGCAAATGCCACATATATATGTGCACAACTGTAATTAACGTACAATTAAACTGGATGCTATAATTTAGGGGCGTAGTATATTGTTTTTTATTTACTATTAGTTCACCCATTACAAGGCCAAAGCGCCATTCATGGTAGAGCTGTAAGAGAGAATGCATTAGAAAGTAAGTAAATGTGTATTATGAGTATGTTGATGACAGACATCGGTTGACCGTGGACATGAAAAGACCAAGCAAAATAAAATTACTTACAGACTATAAATGGAAAACACCAATACACTGCATTATACGGACACAGAATATTCATACGTATATCGTAGCAGCCATTCCTTTTGTTTACAAAGGGAAGGCTGCAAGGACTTAATAAAGGTTGTTTCAAGAACTTTGAGATTTTATTCCGTGTGCGACCTGAGCAAAACAGACAATCCTTTCTCCCAGTACATCGCTACGGCGACAGATAACATATGCAATTAAATCTGTTTCACCCTGTATCAAATGTCGCTTCCATAATTTTACCTTGGCTACGTATTCATAATTTTTTTATATTCTAGGCCATCATCAAATTTTGTACCGCAATGAATATCTTTAAATAAATGGATAATCATAAACCAATTAAGCAGGGAATAAGAAACCTTATTATCGTGATCATTGTTTCCAGGAGAGATTATTATTTCCCGACAAGCATTATCATCGAGAGTTAGAAAATCAGGTGTCATGGAACAGCTAATTGGATATGATGTATATCTTCCGTAACTCTCTTTGTTTTCATGTTAACGTTCAAACGGCGCGAAAGAATGTAATATGCAAGAAAATTCCCTTTGTGTACAATATTCTGTAATGTTTATTTTCGCTTTAAATTAAAGCAAAACATGTGAGAAAGATATTAAAAAAAAACTATGAAATTTTCGTAACTTTGTTAGATAGGAAAAATAAAGAAAGCAGAAAAATAAATGTTCAGTTCCAAAATTTAATATTTTTTAATAATTTTAATAATTTTATTAATAATTTAATTATAAATTTTAACAATTTATTATTTTTTCAACAATTTTAATTAATAATTTAATTAATAATTTTAACAATTTATTATTTTTAATAATTTAATTAATAATTTTAACAATGTATTTTTTAATAATTTGATTGATAATTTTATCAATTTAATATTTTTTAATAATTTTAATAATTTAATTATTAATTTAATTTATAATTTTAACAATTTAATATTTTTGTATAATTTTAATAATGTAATTAATAATTTTAACAAATTAATATTTTTAATTATTTTAATAATTTAATTAATGATTTAATTGATAATTTTAACAATTTAAAATTTTTTTCTCATAATTTTCATAATTTACTTAATAATTTAATTGATAATTTTAACAATTTAATATTTTTTAAATAATTTTAATAATTTAATTAATAATTTAATTGATAATTTTAACAATCTAATATTTTTTAATAATTTTAATTATTTAATTAATAATTTAATTGATAATTTTAACAATTTAATATTTTTTAATAATTTTAATAATTTAATTAATAATTTTAACAAATTAATATTTTTAATAATTTTAATAATTTAATTAAAAATTTAATTGATAATTTTAATAATTTAATATTATTTAATAATTTTAATAATTTAGTTAATAATTTAATAAATAATTTTAACAATTTCATATTTTTTAATCATTTTATGCTGCTTGAAGTACTTTCTGTACACTGGAGTTCTGCATCCTTTGCAAAAAGTTCTCAACAACATTTTTCTCTTCTTTTCTTTTCGAGAAGTATGCATGAAGACAGAAAACTATCGTTGCGTTGAAGAGCATCCTAATCAGGTTCTCAACTGCTTTAATTGTCGGGAGACCAAGTGCAGAAGAAAGAGACAACCTCCTCTAGGATGATCTGTTGATGGTGACTCTCAAGAGTTCCGCCATTGATGATGTATGACCAGCTTTTGCGTTGCCTTTCCCGTTTGAGTCGACCCTCAACAATGCCTTGCGTGATGGTTTGCAGAAGCTGCTATGCCGTGTGACGTGGCCAAACTATACCATCATCTGATGTTTAATAGCGGCGAGGAGACAATCCTGTCGGCCCATGAAAATGTTGATCCCGCTCCGTACGTAGCCATTGTTATATTTCTTCCAGTGGGATATACAGATGAGTTTTTCACGCATTTGTTCTCGAACGCCTGAATCCATTTTCCTGGCTCAACCAGGAATGTCCAGGTCACAGACTCGAATTTCGGTACTTGGATTTCACCAGTCACTTTTTGAGTTTGAACTTGATCTAGAACCTGATGTTGCTCTTCCATAACCTTTCCAGTCTGACCATCGCTATTGTGGCTTGTAGATCAGTCTACGGATTTCTGCGTTGCATCTTTTGACAGGCTTGTTCCCAAGTATTTGAAGACGGACAGTCACTTCAGTGGTTCATTGCCTTGTCTTCATTTTAAATTTACTAGTCACAACGTTTCGACCTTCTTCAGGAAACACTTACTATAAATGCGGACTTACGTTCAGAATGATATCAACGAAAAAAAAAGTTAAAGATGTTAGAAATATAGTCAAAACATAATAATAACGATTGCTAATACGCTACCTAAAAAATTTTTCAAAAGACCAAACGCCAATACGGAAAAGTACTTACTTAAAACATATTATTTTTAAGGTATGACCATCAAATTTTTGACAGAAAACTCCATCGGGAAATACGCAAGTTAAAGGAAGCAGCTTACATGAAATTATTGAAAGAGTTATATTTAAAATAAATAAGAACAACGTCTCATGGGATTCAAAACTTATATAAACAATTATCTTTTTCATCATTCCATATAATATATTAGTATTCTGTCGACATTTTGTCTCGTTTAATTCAACACATGCAGGTGTTGACAGAGTTAAAGTCTCGCAACGAGAACACAAAGAGCCGAGTTTGAAATTTTAAATTGCGATCGGTTTCTAAGTAGCTTTGGGAATGGCAAAAACCATCTATTCTCCTCTCATCTGTGAGTTAAATAATAGGGCAGACTGGAATCGCTAGCCGTGGTAGGCAACTAGTTTAGAAGAAGAACAATTCCTAATTAAAACTAGTGTGTATCCCTAATGGGAAACATACTTGAACTGTAATTAATTCTGCTCAGCATATTTGCAGTATATACCACAGGTTAGATTTGTGTGGGTTTTAGATACATAGATCAATAGCTCAACAACGAAGAACTTGCCAACATATGTTTATGTGTCCATGTTTAGGTGTGAGGAACCCGCTTCCAGATTTTCCAAACGTATTTTGATACACCCTTATATAATAAAATATATTTTTAAAGTATGCTATATTATATGGGTTACATTTTTAATATCTTATGTAAATATAAAAGTTGTCATTGAAATCAACACCAAGCAGGAGCAGTCAAGTTGTATGCTTAAACGCAATCATTAGGCCAGGCATGTTGTGTTTTTGCTCAACTGTTTATATATAGTGTGAGCAATCATTATGATAAGACCTATTGTATAATTATAACGGTATTTTAGGTGGGAGGTAACTAATTGTTATGGTCCAAGTTCCTTGTACCACGGTGATGGTTCAAGGTAGAACCAATGAAGAATGACTCGAACACAGGTATGGAATAACACAGATATATATTACAAATAAAATATATGTACAAAAGAGTAGATGTGTTAGTAATAATAATCAGGTTAGGCTAGAGAGAACTATGTTGTCTTGAATTATCACTATTCCAATGTCTTAATGTAATCGTCTAAACGCGACTATGTCTCTGACTGACTCAGAACTCTGACTCACACTGTCACTCACTGACTCTCTATCTGACTCTGTCTCACTGTGTGACGATGTTCATTAACACGCCCACGTGTGTCAAATGTGGCACAAGGCCGGTTTAATGTGGGCTTTCCGAGTCCGTAGGCTCGGGCAAAAATTGCCCGTAGAACCCGTATAAACGGGAACGGGTTGGTCAACCTCCCTGAACGAGGCTCTGCCCTTCGGCGGAACCTCGTCCGGGTTCCTCTCTGCCCAGAGGCAGAGAGTTCGACCGTCTTGCCGAGTCGTCCAAAAAGGACTCACTGACTGACTCCTGCTTCCTCTTGAGGCGCAGTATTTATGGGGTACGGACAAGTCCATTACTATTATGGGTAGGTTCCCATAACACTAATATATTTCGATTTATTATAGGGGTACTTCGTTGATTGGGCGTATCCGCCTTAATAGATTAATTAAAACTGAGTAGGTAGTTGAGTGCTCCTACCATTAGATGCATATGTATCAACCGACCGATTTGGTATCAGTCGGAGATTCTATTAAATTATCGAGAGCCAATATCGTAGTCCACAGATTCGAAGTATCACAGCTCATCAGTGTGGCTAGACATCGCTTCAGGGCGGGATTCGAAGATTCTAACCCCAAGGCCATCGAGGCTCGGCACAGAGAAAGGCAAAATTTTGCGTATTTATTTTTTCATAAACAAACCAGTCACTTAGAGAACTAAATCACTAGGAAAGGATATATATATATATATATATATATATATATACTTTTATATATAATGATACATTTATTAAAAATATTTTAAATTGCGACAAGAAATTACTAATTCGAAACTCATCCCGTCGCATTTGACCTAGCGAGACAAGTTTTCTAATCAATAATCGAACTGACCTATAATATTCTAACCCAGGCTTAGATGTTGAGTAAGTCCGAAAATCTTGGTACCCAGTGAGAATCGCAATCCTTATTCAATTGTAATTGAGCAAGCGAAGAAAAATGCCCTATGATTTTATTATTGTAGTTTAGGATGACGCTTAAGGCCGAAAGTATGGGGTCCCCAGTGAGGATTGAACTCACTACCCAGTTGTAATTGTTCTAACGAGACAAGCTTGCTCACCACTACGCATAATTAATTCCGAATATATCCGGCATGAAAACAGTTAATATTTAAAAATTTTTAGAGCCAACCCCCTTCAAGACGTAAAGGAATAACATTTTCTGTACGTTCTTTTGATTTTTATGTTATAATGTCTCCTTTTTTTTTTTAAATCTCATGCCTGTTTAGGACACATGCCGTCATGACATACCTTTTCTTCATTATGTGTGAATTGCCATACATTCTTGGGAAATATGGTGGAGTGGTTTGCCGTTACCTTCTCCATGGTTTGGAATTTAGCACTTACCTTCTCTGAGACTGATTGCCATCTAAAATTAGAGAACTAAGTCTACACGGATATTTAACCTGTGGCTTGAGTGGGAAGACACTGTTCATGCCTTTCTCAAAGTCCTGTGTGTGTAGGTGAAGCCAGTTTTACTCAACTTTTCGATTTCATTTTCTGCGCCGATATCCGGCACGATACCCGCAAATCCTACTTTTACAATTACCATCACTAGTATATATTTCAGCATTGGTTCCATCGGAAATTATTATAACTATTGACCTTCTCTACATAAATACTTTATATAATTAATGAGTGAAGTTTGAAATAAAATATACACAACTGCTTCTCTTTAACCAGAAGACGATATAACATTTACCAGTAGGGGGCGCTTTCTCTCTCGGGCTAAATTGTTGGTTTCCATATCATTTCCTTTCTGTTATAACATAAAATAGATTTACGCCTATGTAAGAATCAGTTTGGACGCGAGGTTCCCTACTAATAGCCTAGCAATAGGTTGTTGTTATGAAGGTATAGGTAACTTCCGAGATCGGAATTACTAAACTGATACGTTGCAATTAGGGCCGAAATAAATGTATCGGTCTTTGTTTCATATGACGAAACATTAAGATCAGAAATCCCATTAAATTTAATTATCATTTATAGAATAAATTGAAGTTATAAATATGTGTTTGTCAGTAAGAGGAACGGCGCAAGATATGGATTAAGAATTGGAGATGCCGAAATCAGAATGAAAATATTAGCAAATAGGAAGATTTTGTTATAAGCAAATAAAACAGCACACTATTTACATTATTCGCTATATTTATTACAGCGTTTCGGGTGGTTGGAATTTCGAAGTGATTCCTTTAATACACTCGCAGAGGTAGACTGTTCTAGTTCCATATCTAATGGATCTCAGTTATCAGTTGTTTCCTGCTTAATTCCCTCTCGAAGTTCTCCATCGCCTTAACCTGGTATTCATACTCTTTGGGTCATGTCACTGGATCTAACCAACGTCTTTAACCACTATGCCATGCGTCTTTTAGGACATCTGTTTATGAATTTCTGGGTATTATAAACCTAATGTCTTCAGAATCATTTTTTACCAGTGTTCATATTGAAACTTTTGCTGTTATCATACATGTTTTTACCAGAGCTCATATTGCAATTTTTGTTGTTATTATCGCTTTTCTCTGACACTCCTTATTATTGGTTTCCATATTGTATTCATTGCTATGCTTGCTCGGTTCAGGAGATTTTTGTGGCCTAGCATATGTGCTTATTCCTTAAGTTTACGAATTTTTCCAATGGTGTTCTTTGTCTATGATCTCAAATTGATCTTACAGAGCGCGGTGGTGTCCCTTTTCTCTCAATATGTGGTCAGCCACATCTGATTTTCCCACTTCCCCTCGGGTTCAGTTCTACATTCCAACCACCTGAAGAAGGCCGGAGCGGAGCGGGGAAGGGTTATGATGTTGAAAGACCCGAAACCCCTGAAGAACCTCGGCTAAAAAAAAATTCACTTATGACGTTGGGCCAATCTTATGCATTTCACGAAAAAATACACTGTAACATTTGATAACTTCATATGTAAAAATTTGTAAATGCCTCAAATTGCATATAAAGATTTTTCCATTGGTTCGTTTAAAGTTAGAGGAATCGTGAAAAAAAAAAGAAAGAAAGAAAAATAGAGATTATTGTCTAGGCTGTTGATCAGTATAACATTGGTCTGTGTTGTCTCTAATCACACCAAAATCAAAGGTCTCGATTTTGATATCAGAGTTAGAAAGCCTAAGTTAATACCTTTGGAAACAGTAAATATTATGGAAATGATTTTGCCAACAATACCAAATATAAGAATAATATCGATAGAGAGATTGCACGAACAACCAGTGTGTACATGTTGACCAAGGACATTAAACGGCCTATCAATAAAATAATATTATTCCTCGCAAAACTCTGAAGAAATTGGAAGACCTGCAGAACTTTCGAGAGTTAGCAAAGGACAAATAGGTTTGGAGATGCCTGATAGTAAATATTTACAACGTTGCTAATAGAAATCATACTGACTTGCAGTCAGTCTTCAAGTCGAAAAAATTCTCATCATCATTTATAAGAGCTTCATGACATGCTGAATAGATTTTATCGATTCTGAAAAAATTGAGGGATATTTTAAACTAATATTTGAAATAAGAAATCGTAAATTCATAGTATATAATAGCGATGAGTT
This sequence comes from Acanthosepion esculentum, assembly GCA_964036315.1. Taxonomy (NCBI): domain Eukaryota; kingdom Metazoa; phylum Mollusca; class Cephalopoda; order Sepiida; family Sepiidae; genus Acanthosepion; species Acanthosepion esculentum. The sequence continues at coordinate 11,265,773 of OZ038496.1, read as the reverse complement.
TTTCATACATTTTTCTTTTATTTAGTAAGAACGAAGAATGAAAATATTAATTTGATGAAAGAGATTCGACATACGTGGGTGGAACGAAAATCTGATAGGCTGACCATGATAGAGTGCCGCTAGATCTCTGAACTCTTGAACGTATTCAAAATAACTCCATTGTATCCCTCCAGTTAAACTGATATCTGATTGTTCAAAGAAAACTTCAAAAGTAACTTGTGGCGAGTTATCTTGAAAATATACAAGATTTCGCATCGTGCCGTTATCAGGTATCTGTAGAAATCGGTGTGGTCCTCAACGTAATTTATGATCACATTGTTGCTACATTAGAGTTTGGCGATCCAGCTTTTAAGCCGTGCAAAAGTGTGCAGCTGAATTTTAGGGACTGTCCCAAGATCTGTATGTCCTTCCGTTGCCATCATCGAGGGAAACAATGATAGTGTTCAGCACATGATGATGGATGACATGCGACGTACTATCAATCTAATAGCCAGTGCTATCACCATATGCCGTGAGAGTTGCGGTTATTCTGCAGAATAAACTGTCTGGGAACCAGTATCGCAGTGATGATAAGGTCATATCTTCAGTTGATGTCTTTTTTTGCCCACAAGTTGAAAACATTATTTACATTATTCAGACTATAGACCTCATCTTTGTGGCCATATTTATCACAACGTTTCGGCCGTTGTACATGCCAGGTCTAACGGATGTCCTAAAGGACACATGGCACAATAGATAAAGGAGTTTGTTAGATCCAGTGACAGGACCCAAAGAGTGTGAGTTCAATACCTGGTTAAGGCAGTGGAGAAATTGGAGAGGGGAATTAACAGGAGATAACTGACATCCATTAGACATGGCACGTGGGACCAGAAAAGTCTACCGCAATGAGCGAAATAAAGAATTCAGTTCGACATTCCAACCACCCGAAGAAGGCCGGAGCGTACAACAGCCGAAACGCTGTAATAAATATGGCAACAAAGATGACGACCATAATCTGAATAATGTAAATAATGTACATAATACATCATCTCAGAAATATAGACAGATACTGAAAGGCCGAGACGTTGTGATAAATATGGCAACAGAGATGAGGACAATAGTCCGAATAATGTAAATAATGTACATAATACCTCATCTCAGAAATATAGACAGATACTGTAGATGAAAACTTCTACAACAATGAAAAAACATTCATTGCAACACCAATAGTAGTGTGTGGACTACGTTGAAAAATAAACCTAACTTTTTAAAATTCCATGAGAGTTTCTCGGTCATCCTATGAACTTTTCAGCCTAGATTGTAATGGGAAATAATTGGAAATCAGGCTGAAAAAATCATGAAAAAACTTCTCCCTGAACCAAAAAAAAAAACAAACAAAAATACTCTGTTCTCTCATGAACAAACTGTATCTATCGAACAGCATACTGACTTCAATGAAAATGTAACTGCATACTACATTAAAATCTAAATAAAAAGAATCATTTTTGAATGGGGTCTGCATCCACATCCAGACGGTTAAACGATATTGAGGAATAAATATCAACTTGGAAAAAATGCGGAGAAACATCTGAGAACAAAGGTCAGCTCAAAGCAGGCGAGGGCTATGACCAATTTTTCTTTGAGCAATTCCTTGTTAGAGACGATACCTGCTATTCATTATTGTCTGTCGGAGACTTGCACTTCTGTGACAGTTGGGATCTTATTTCTGTTGCTGTTGTAAACACTGATTCTGAAATCGAAGCTTGATGTAAAGTTCAGTGTGAAGAAATAGAAACTAGATTAGCTAAAAATAGAAAGAGTAGTATGTGGAAAGGCCGACAAAAATGATGTAGATGAAATCAATATTAAAATAAAAAAAAATGATATATTGCTGTCCCTTCAAGAGATATCTAAAACCGATAAAAATTGGAAGTTGCTTGGCAGTGAGAATGAAAAAAGGCAGAAACAGAAAGTAAATACAGTCATATGATTACCAGTGGTTGAATGATAAAAATTAAATATTTGTTTGCTAGAACTTATTATTTTCTCGGGATCATTTCAATGTATTGTTGGAATAGGAGGGCCGACGTTACATCAATTTTAAAATAATTACTTAACGGAATTTTCACTTTTTACATATTTTCCTAAACTTTTGGAAGGCTAATTTTACTACTCTTGTGTACCTAAAATATCGTTGTCACATTTACTGGACTCTGTAAAGATAATTCCCAGATATTTTTGATTTTCATACCTAGGCGTGTTTAGTATTGCCAATTCGTTGTTCGCATCTTGGGATGTTCTTCTTGGTTACAGCTATTCTGATTTCTTACAATCGATATTTAGTCCTTTCTTCACTCTAACCTTTTCGACCATAAAGTGTCAAATTTTCTAAGCCCTCTTTTCCCATTATATGCTATTGAAATTTCAACTATATCTTCCTGTTGTTAAGTATAAGCGTCATTTTTGTTTCCATTTTTCTCTGAAACTTTCTTTTTGCTCAGGGTCCTTGGTATCGTCAGCATCATTCTGTAGAATCCCATTTTTGTTGATTGTCCAACAGTCACTGTTAAATAAGTGGATCGATATTACATGACAGTTCAGTTCTGCATTTCTAACGAAATTTTTCTGATAACACTTTGCTTATCTTTTGGAAGGCACTTTCGCTATCCCCATGCGTCACCGGATTTCAGTTTTGCACTTTCTGTCCTCTGTTAAAACACTTCATGGTTTCTGTCTATATTTCTGAGATGAGGTATTATGTACACTATTTACATTATTCGGATTATTGTCCTCATCTTTGTCGCCATATTTATTACAACGTTTCGGTCTTTCCGCATCTGTCTATATTTCTGAGATGCGGTATAATGTAGATTATTTACATTATTCGGATTATTGTCCTCATCTTTGTCGCCATATTTATTACAACATTTCGGTCTTTCCGCATCTGTCTATATTTCTGAGATGCGGTATAATGTAGATTATTTACATTATTCGGATTATTGTCCTCATTTTTGTCGCCATATTTATTACAACATTTCGGCATTTCAGTATCTGTCTATATTTCTGAGATGAGGTATTATGTACACTATTTACATGATTCGGACTATTGTCCTCATCTTTGTCGCCATATTTATTACAACGTTTCGGCCTTTCAGTACCTGTCTATATTTCTGAGATGAGGTACTATGTACACTATTTACATTATTCAGACTATTGTCCTCATCTTTATCGCCATACTTATTACAACGTGTCGGTCCTTCAGCATCTGTCTATATTTCTTAGATGTGGTGTTATGTACACTATTTACATTATTCGGACTATTATCCTCATCTTTGACGCCATATTTATTACAACGTTTCGGTCCTTAAGTATCTGTCTATATTTCTGAGATGAGGTATTATATACACTATTTACATTATTCGGATTATTGTCCTCATCTTTGCCGACATATTTATCACAACGTTTCGGCTGTTGTACGCTCCGGCCTTCTTCGGGTGGTTGGAATGTCGAACGGAACCTTTTTTTCGCACACTGGGGTAGACTTTTCCAGTTATACGTGCCATGTTTAATGTATGTCTGTTGTCAGTTATCTCCTGTTAATTCCCCTCTCCATGTTCTCCACTACCGTAACCGGGTATTGAACTCAAACCCTTTGGGTCCGTTAGTTTGATCCAGTCACAGGACCCAAAAGAGGACGAAGGCGTTAATTATATCCAGTGACAGGACCCAAAGAGTGCCAGTTCAATACCCGGTTAAAACAGGGGAGAACTTGGAAAGGGGAATTAATAGGAGATAACTGACATCCATTAAAAACATGGCACGTGGAACTAGAACAGTCTAACCCAGTGAGCGAAATAAATGGTTCAGTTCGACATTACTGCCACCTGAAGAAGGTCAGAGCGTACAACGGTCGAAACCTTGTAATAAATATGGCGACAAATATGAGGACACTAGTCCGAATAATGTAACTAGTGCACTTCAATGTTATCGAAATTTTGTACATTCTTGATTTTGGTATCTTCAATACACTGTTAGATTCTGCAAAAGTGGCCGCCACCAGAAGGAACTATGACTATGAATCCCTGGGAATATATAATTTCATTTTTCAAGGTCTGGGTAAAAAATTCACATATGTGAGAAAATTTTTGAATGAGAAATCTCCTTCTATAGGAGCTATCATTGAAATTTGACATGTTGGATATACATTAGACGATGAAATCTTTCTGCTAGTCTGTAAAGGCTTTTGAAGAAATCATGATCAGGCTTACTCTCCAGGTTTTACTTATATCAATCTTTGCAATGGTAAAGTAATGCTGCTTGTCATTGGTTCCCAAAATTCGTGTGACGGGGTTCAAGGTGATGTTGATGTTGAAATTCTGTCGATTAGAACCAATCTTGTGTTCAATCTCTGTTAGACTATGGATTGTTAAAGAAATCATGTTATTACGCTTCTCACCGGCAGCAAGCCTTCTTTTCTCCTCTCCACGCATCAAGCCTTCGAAATAAGTCTTGGCGAATTTTTCCTATATATCGATGTCCATTTGCAGCGCCCTCGTGTCTCTTATAGACACCCTTGAAGCGATGATGATGTGCGTTTTAGTCGGTGGACAGTTATCTGTATAGAAAGACCATGGGAATCATCCCATCCTGCATACGATGTATATGTTCAAGCCAGCGAAGCCCGTGCTGTTGAAGAAGGTCGTATAAGCTGGATAACACCAATTGATGGTCAGAATGAGATTCAAGCAGCGAAGATTAAACGGGACGACATAACACGAAAAGCAACAGTCTACCCGTTATATATATATATATATATATATATATATATATATATATATATATATATATATATATATATATATATGTATATATATATATATATATATTATAGCTAGACTATGAACACTGGCGGTGTAAAAAACAGATGATGCAATTTGTAAATAAAAAATATTACACAAACTGATATCTGGGGAGAAATCAATAAAAAAACCTAAAAACATCCGTACTGCTTGAAAATACTCAATCAGCACTGCAATGTCTACCCTAAAGAAAAAAAATAAACCACCGACACAGTAACCTAAGCTGATTCTTAAAAGTGCTCATTACACTAAACAGAGCAAAAATAGAATATCTAAAGTGCCAGAATCTCTCTACTCAGCTTTCACCTCCCGAATTATCAGGGTAATTCTGAATTATGAAGTCTGAATTATTCTGATGATCCGGTAGGTAAGACCTAAGTAGATAGGCTTTGATCTTTAGATATTCTATCTATCTATCTATCTATCTATCTATCTACCTATCTCTCTCTCTCTCTCTCTCTCTCTCTCTCTCTCTATATATATATATATATATATATATATATATATATATATATATATATATATATATATATACACACACATATATAATGAATATTGACATAATTAGAAAAGGAGACGTAGAAAATTGAATGAATCTTGATAAATATTTTAGCATCGATAAACGTACACGTGTTTATCAATGCTAAGACAATTTATTATATCACCAACATTTATAAACTCCATACTCAAAGAATCTAAGATCTGTAATCCTACAACCAAGACCGGTGTAACGTATTTTTTTCACTCTCATACAAAAAATTACCTAATCCTCATATGAACAATACCTGGCATAAATACAAGTGCCTACTAGATACTAAATCGCACATATATTATCAACAAATTCTGCATATACCAACTACATTGAGATAGAGAATCACACAAAATGTATACACATGAACCTGCGCTCTGCTTAGCCAATGAAAAATAAATAATATACGAATCTTTTTTCTACTATATATTTCATTTTCTGATAAAGCTTAAATAAAAATCGAAACATTTTTAATTTATAAACGTTACCCTTTCGTCCCTTATCATATATACAGGGTACGATGGGTAAATTATTGCCATTTTACATTATTAATTTCGCGCATGCGCGTTGTTTGTTTTTTTCATTTTGTTCCCTGAATATTGTAGTAGGGCCAGTTAGGCACCGTCTGTGAGAAAAAGAGCACGATGACGCAATTCACTCCGCCAGATATTTGGAAACGGCATGCTGTATTGTTTGGCATTTGTGTCCGAATCTTCAATGCGAACATTTCAGAGTGCTTTGGTGTCAATCTGAGAACAGTGCAGAAGATTCGGAAAGAGATGGCTGAGTCTAATGGTGATTACGAAGGTACGTCAGTTTGGAAAACCCACTCCGATCTTTTTGATTAGAAAAGAACTCGCGAATTTGTTGGTGAGGGCATCGGACTCAACATGGAGACCTACATCAAATGTCTTGAGGCGTTAGTGCTGCCATAGGTCAATAAGTTGCCTGTTGAAAGACCCGATACCTGCCAACAGGACTCTGCACCATGTCACACAAACAGAACCCAGGCATGGTTGTCAGAGAGTTTCAGTCACCACATAACCCTTTACATCTGGCCACCTAACCCCCCAGCCTGCAAATATCTTGATTATTATATGTGGGGAACAGTTAATCAAGAGACCAACAAAACTCCTTGGAACACCAAAGATGAACTGAAGGCAAGGATTATGGCAGCATTCGCGAAGTTAAACAAAGTGACCATCCAGAACAGATGCTGGAGATCCCGAAGTTGTCTATGAGGCCGTGCTTGAAGCCATGGACGATTTTATTGAATAAATTTACTCTTTTGTATTTGAAGATATTTTTGTGTAATTTTAGTAAATATATCTGTTAAAATGATATGTCAGTGTTATTTTAATGTCTGCGTAATTTAGACGACAATTTACCCATCGCATCTGACATGCGTATGTGTGGGGGGTGTCGGTGTGTGCATGCATATGCGTGTGATTGTGTTTTTCCAACAATGGAAAGTTGTGAATCCCAGCTAAAATAGACGATGGTCAGCCACAAATTTTAGGGGAAAAGTCAATAATAAAATATTTCATAACTGCTTCATTTAAGGAACGAGTACTCAAAAGTCTCTTTTTCAGTGTCTACCGCCAAAGATCTGGCAACATGTCGGCGAGGAAAACGACTGGAAGGAAACCTGTAATCGATCTTGTTCGCCGAACTTACAAACAATATTTGATTAAATCGTTCGTGTTCCTAACAATCTAATATTGATAACCAGAATTCAATATTTCACGTCATTGCATTGATAGATTTTGGTTGTTTTTGTGGAGAGCGGAGACAATTCAATAAATTTGCTGCTAATCAAAGAAATGGTCGGTCGGGTAAGTTAGCGGGACGAGAAATAATATTCACATTGACAAAACACAGATGACTGCTTCTTATGTCTTTCCAAACTCGTCGAATACTTTAGAGTCTAGATCTTAACACTTGACAGAGAAAATACGGCATCAATCAATACAGCTAGACGAGAGTTGTCGGAATTCATTTATGTGGGAACGAAATTTTTTGAAGTAATTGATTATCCACAGTTTATCCACAGGTTATGGTAAGACTTCCAGAAGAGGTTTCCCAACAATCGGGTCGCGGACCATTTTGTACCTTGACACGAGGAAAGAATAAAAACGTTTCTGTTTTTGTTCTTCATTTTATTAACTATGGCGTTCTTGTTTATTGTATTTTCTTAGCCCAGAACACTAACCATCAGTTAAAGTTACACCACTACTAACCATGGTTATATAATACCCGATTTTGAAAATATCAAAGAAAATATTAAATATCAATCTTTATTTGAAATATTTTAGATGTAGGCAATTCAAACTTTGTACTTTGAGTTAACATTAATAGGAACTGAAAAACATTATTTAGGTTAGAAAATCAGGTACTGAAAAAATTTGGATGGGTACTATATACCCATGGTTAGTGTTCTAGGGTTAAGCGCATAGCGGACACCGACACCGATTCCTCCCCCGACCCGGTTGGTGGAAAAATTGTCTTACCTGACACTAAAAAGGGTTTGGGACCGCTGCTCTATAGGTGCATGGAGCTATAATTTCACCACACTAGGTTTTATTATTGTGGATATGGTGGTATGTGTGGATGGCGTTGTATAATTGGATAATTTAGATATACATTTTATACAAAAATAGAAAGGGGTGTTAAGATAAGGACATGTCTTCTCACCGGATTTATTCACGCCATACAGCGAGCCAATTCTAAGAGAATTAAAAATCCTACCAGGATTGATTATTGGCGGTCACAATCTTAACAACATAAAGTAGGTAGATGACGCAATGCTGACACGGAAAAAGTTTCTACAGAATGTAGCGAAGGAAAGCGGGGAGAAGGCAAAAAATATAAACTACAAAATGACAGAATCTATGGTTGTCAGCAAAAAAGTGGGATAAGAAGACGTATTGGGATCGCCACAAATGCATTCCAAATGATTAAGAGAGCGAAAAATTTCGTTAGTATTGAGAGGTCTACCATTTTTACACAAATGGACTCTCTCGAGGTATACTTATACTACTACCAGTGAATACCTGGGGAGTCAGCAACAGATCAGACGACAACGTCTTCTCTGTTAGACGGTCGAACTCTCTGCCTCTGTGCAGAGAGGAACCCGGTCGAGGCTCCGCCGAAGGGCAGAGTCTCGTTCGGGGTGGTTGACCAATTATACGGTTATACGGGATCTACGGGCTTGGGAATACCCCACTTTAAACCCGGCCTTGTGCCACATCTATCCCTCGTGAGGGGACAGTAAATACTGTCTGCAACAGAGGAGATGGCGACGCCTTCTCGGTCAGACGGTCGAACTTTCTGCCTCTGAGCAGAGAGGAACCCGGACGAGGCTCTGCCGTAGAGCAGAGACTCATTCGGAGAGGTTGACCAACCCGATCCCGTTTATACGGGATCTACGGGCATTTTTTGGAATACCCTACGTTAAACCCGCCCTTGTGCCTCATCTGTCCCTCGTGGGGGGGACAGTAAATACTGTCTGTAATAGAGTAGGGTAGCACAAATGTCACAGTTAGCGAGCATGTAGATTCAGTAAGGAGTCATACCGCGATACTTAAATACCAAGACTGTATATATATATATATATATATATATATATATATATATATATATATATATATTAGCGCTACTAACCAGCATTCCTGGATCTACTAACCCGTATTACCAGTTTGTATTATTACTTTAATACATTTATTTTCCTTATCCATTCCTGGCGTTTCTTATTCATTGATATCGGATTTCATCCCGGAATCCACAACAGTTAGAAACAAAGAACATCGTATTGAACTCTTACATGACATCCGTCCTCCTGTATGGTAGCGAATGCAGAACTATCTCTCGACAGAAATCTGTTTCTACAGAAAGATGCTGAGGATACCATGGACCGAACTTGTGTGCAACAACGAGGTTTTGCAGAAAATGGAAACAAAAAAGAAAGCTATACGAAATATCAGGGAGAGGCAGTTAAAATTTCTGTGGCACGTAACGAGGAAAGAGGACTTGTAAAATCCGATCCCCACAGGACAGATGGAGAGGACAGTGAAATAGCAGCGCGTAACATACTTCATGCGCTTGAGTAAATGGATGATAGAACAGGGTTTAGGAGAAATTAAAAAAATACTAAACTTATTAAGCGATACAATGGAAAGGAAGGTGTGGAAGGCCATGGTCGCCTACATCATGAAGGGGCGCGGTACTTAAAAGAAGGGGAAATGTATTATAATGTATTGTGAATGAGATTTTTGGTGACTCAAATTTACGACTTTAAGTGCGGGTCTAGAATGGCAGCAAGGTCTTATCATTTACAGTTGAAACTGCTGGCTATAACGGTAAAGCTCAGTTTCTTTCACGTGTTCGCTTCCTACTTCTTACTTTCCATTCATAACTGATCTTCAAAATTTGAATGCAAGTCAACCGTTATCTTATGTCTTCGTAATTCATTTGTTGATCTCCCTACTTAATAATGCTTTTCATTTTCTTACATTCTTACACACTCAGTAACCTCTTGCATCTCAGTGGCTTTATTGCCATTCTTGGGGAGAAATGATTGAAAATAAAAGACACTCCTATCAGAAATAATCGTTTTATTTTCATATTACAATCGACTAAGATCTCCAGAACATATCTACCATTTTTTATTTTTTTTAAATTTTCATACGCAATGATTGGTTTTTACGGTTTGCCAACGCCTCATGTACTTTTTGTGGATTCCGGTATCAAATAATAACCAACGCCAAGAATGAATATAGGAAATAAATGTATTAATGTGATAATACAAACTGGTAATACAGATTAATAGTTCCAGTAATGCGGGTTAGTAGGAAAATATATATATAGTTTTTGGTATCGACGTATCGCTGTATGACTTCTTACTGAGTCTAAGTGCTCGTGACTGTGAATCTTGCCGCTACGTTATTCTACCGACCGACTCAACTCCTACTGGTACTATATTACTGACTGTCCGACTTGACTTAACGTACTGCCGGGTATTCACTGGCAGTAGTATATGCATACCTTGGGTGAGTCCATTTGTGTCAACAGTAATATTTGAAGCAGAAACATATTTTGGAATGTAAGAATATCATATTCTTGTCAGCATTTTTGCGATAACAATAATTTTTCCGGATCGAAATCTATGGAAGTCTAGGTTGTAAGTTGGTGTATATTGTAGGTGGGTGCCTGTTCACATGTAAACAACTGAAAAAGAAGAAATCGTGTTATTGCTATTGACAGTTTATTCCACTATTTATTTGAACTGTAGTGAAACAATGTATATTGTGTATATTCGTTTTTTTATGGTCCTGAATTAAGGGTAAGCAAGTCTAAGCATCATTATAAAGGTCGAGCTCAAGTCAGCCTTGCACAGAGATGGAACGACCAAAGAAAAAGTATTTGCTTCCTGGTTGTAGGACTGGTTTGGTATAATGGTCGAGCCCTAGTCAGCCTTGTAATGAATTGGAATGACTAAGCAAAATGTTGGTTTACATCATAGGTGGAGGTTTGGGGAGACACATGCATACTCCATGTGATAGAAAGTGGTAAAGCAAGTTCAGTCGTCAGTTGACCGGAGAAAAGAACTTGACTCATCAAGAACGTTTTTCCAACGCCCTGATACATATTGAAGCAAGAGGGAGAAAGAGACATGGAGGAATTTTTTAAATTTTTTTTTTAAAGAATTAAACAGCGGCGCCCAAAGGATGTTTGACGAAGCCAATTTGGTGAATATATTTCTTGTTCCTTTATTACTAGCGTCATGTTTTTCTTTTCCGTTTTTGTAGTCATTATTATAATTTTATTTAATAATTTCATTTACCTTTTCCACAAGTCCTTCTATTTGACCCATAGTTGGGTAACAGATATGGAATCCTAACTTTTCCAAGGGTATTTGTGCGTATGGGAATAACGAACGCGACTGGAATTTGAACTCGACACTCCGATTTCTCATGATGAGTTGCTATCCATTACACCACCCGCATATCCACCTGCCTACGCAAGCCAAAACAAATACGCTCATACGACGGGATACATGACATTTTCGCGGACACTTTCTAAAAGTGAAACGAAACAGCTTAAGGCCAGAAATTCAGCTTTTTTGTTCCATTTTCACCGCCGACATCCGTTATAATACCACACTCTCTCAGAAGATCTGTTTCTCGTAATTTAACATTTATATATTTCTAGTAGTTTTTTTTTTTTACTTAATTTGTCAAAATAGTCCTGGTAGCGATCATAAAGTGTGAATGTGATCAAAGAAATTAACTCATACAACACGCACATATGTGCAAAGTTAACCTGGATAAGAATGTACCGACCATATAAATAATTTATGAGCAAGAAAGTCATGCTTGGAGGACAAATTTACGAAATTTGTTTAAGTCGTTGACTATTTCATTGTTATCACAATACGGTCTTCTTCTTCTTCTTCTTCTTCTTCTTCTTCTTCTTCTTCTTCTTCTTCTTCTTCTTCTCGTCGTCCTCCTCCTTCTTCTTCTTCCTTTTCTTCTTCTCCTCCTCCTTCTCCTCCTCCTTCTTCTTTTCTTCCTCCTCCTCCTATTCATCTTCTTCTTTTTCTTTTCCCTCTTCTTCGCCTCCTCCTCGTCCTCCTCGTCCTCCTCCTCCTCCTCTTCTTCTTCTTCTTCTTCCCCCTCATCCTCCTCTTCTTCTTCATCTTCTACTCCCCCTCCTTTTCTTCTTCTTCTTCTCGTCGTCGTCTTCTTCTTCTTCTTTTCTTCTTCTTCTTCTCCTCCTCTTCTTCTTCTTCTTCTTCTTCTTCTTCCTCTTCTTCTTCTTCTTCTTCTTCTTCTTCTTCTTCTTCTTCTTCTTCTTCTTCTCCTCGACCTTCTTCCTCTTCTTCTTCTTCTTCTTCTTCTTCTTCTTCTTCTTCTTCTTCTTCTTCTTCTTCTCGGTGTATAATTGCGTTCCATTTCGCCTATCGCCGTCTGGTACATATCTTTCCGTTAAAAAAAATTTCGAAACTCAGTCATAAATCATAACATTACTATGTCAAATTGCCAGAGGTTCTACTTTCTCAATTGACGAGAAATTAAAAATGAACAATGGTAACTTTAGGTTAAAATGTCAAATTCATGATCACTACCTTTCTTCCTCCCCTATTTTCTTTGATTCATGTAAAAGAAACCATATATGTATATATATAGTCATCCACAGATAGACTGTTTCGCTGTATCACAGCTCATCAGTGTGGCTAGTCGTCCGTTTGCCTGTAGCTAGGATCGAAACCCAACTGAATTAGTGTCAGTCGGGATTCTACCACTAAGCCGTTGACGCACGACAGGGACGAAGGAGAATTTAAGCGTATTTATTTTTAGATAAACACACAGTG
>OZ038496.1:11233034-11250534 GCA_964036315.1 Acanthosepion esculentum | reverse complement strand
TTGCTTCGTGTAAGTATAAATAATTTGCATAATTATTTAATCAGTGAAGCCGACTAGAGTATTTATTCAGTAGAATATCTGACAATTCTACCAAAAAACATCACGTGGTTCATAGAGTCTCACCATTGTTATTCTTATGTAAACAACATGATGAGGAACACGAAGGAGTTTAGTACTGACTTGACACAGGGAATTATTAACTTCTACAAGTCGGGAAATTGTTACTAGTCTATTTAAAACCAGTTAGCTATCCCTAGATCTACGGGACAGTCTATTATAAAGAAGTTTAAACATGTTCGCACGACAGAGAATTTGCCTGAGCGTGGAAGAAAATTAAAATTGTCACTGAGAACTACACGAAAACTGTGTCGCGAGGTTAATATAAACTCACTAATTGTTTTGAAAGGCAACGCCAAAAGTTTGCATATGATGGGTATCAGGGTAAGTACTCGTACAATCCAACATCGTTTAAATACAAATGGGTTGTATGGAAACCGACCACGACGAACCCCTATTCACTAACAATGTCACATTGTTGCTCGGTTTAATTTTACCAAAAAGTTCTTAGACAAAGAAAATTGCTTTTGGGAACAAGTAATATGGAGTGATGAAACAGAATGATGAACACAAGATTTGACGCAAGAACAGTGAGGGTTTCCTCCCAAAGAACACAGTGGCAACAATAAAACATGGAGGCGGATCGATGATACTTTGGGGTTGCTTTAGCACAACCCCGACTGTACAATTCATTGCAATAAGAGGAATAATAAAATCTGCAGACTATATAAAAATTCTGGATGAAAATCTATAACAATCAGCGGAAAAACCTTCATCTAGGTCAGCGATTTACTTTCCAGCAAGAAAATGATGCCAAACATACGTCTAAATCAGTGACTGCGTAGCTTCAGGAAAATAAGATTACAGTTCTGATATGGCCTTCAATGAGTACTGACTTGAATCCTGTTGAAAATCTATGGCAAGAATTGAAAATTTGAATAAATCGTCGGTCACCAATATCCTTCAGGAATTAGAACGTGTAACGCCTGAAGAATGGAAAAAAATCCCAGAAGATTAAATCTCATTAAGAATGATTGCAGAAAGTTATAAAAATGAGTGGCCATCCTATTGATTACTTATATTGCGAAAAGTGTTTTTTTTTCTATTTTTCATAGTGGAAGAATAGTTTTGACTTTTCCTGTTTAGCATAATTCGCCTGTTAAATTTGTTGTATTTAACCTATTATTCTGAAAATTGGGATTTATATTCCTTTTTGTGCTTATAAACATAAATAACCTGGCATCATACGGGCATTTTGGGCTATTTTGACCATTATTGTTGGTTTCTCTCTCAACGACGTATAGTATATAGATTCTGAGAAATGTATAAAAATATTAAAAATTGATGGGTGTATGAATAATTTCGTCGTTGAGTATATATATATATATATATATATATATATATATATATATATATATATATATATATGTATGTATACATACATACATACATACATATATATATATATATATATATATATATATATATATATATATATATATATATATGTATGTATGTATGTATGTATATATAATTGCAAATCTATATACTAGTACGTCGTTGAGAGAGAAACCAACAATTATGGTCAAAATAGCTAGGATTTTGGAAGTCAGATATCCGGGATATAATGGCCAACATGAATACAAACTAGAACAACTGATCAAGGCATGCAGTCCTTTTCGAAGCGTCATCCAGGCCGTAGTGAAACTGATGCCGGTTATTTTCCTTAGATATATGTATTGCGTATGTATATAAACACATTTCCGGTAAATTCTGTCAAAATATATTGCTTATGCTGTATATTGAGAATTGATTTTTCTGGACCGTATTTTCAAAATTAAAATTTGCTCTCACCTCAACATATATTATGTAATAAAATGTACATTTAAAAATAAAAAAAACAGAGAGGGTCTCAATGGAGATAACCGCGGATTCGAATTCAAAATATTATCATTGATAACTCACTCCCCCAATTTGCGGAGCCCAGTTTCTATATTCTTAATAATTGTTATGAAAGCAAAAATATCAAAAGTTAAAATCGGTCTATAATTATTTATAACTATTTATACTGGGACTCATGCATAGAACTACAAGTAGACTCCAATAACAATTAAAATTTTTTAGATCATATTTATTATTGGCATATGAATTTCGGGAAATTATTTCTAAATCTTTGATTGTCTTTCAATCATTCTGCCTCACCTACTAATCTCTTCCGCCGCTCTTTTCAGGCTTGACGCACCATTTGGGAACCATTTATTTAGCAGTTAAACAATGTGATTTCTCCGATGAAATTTGGTTTTCAATTACGTAACGCACCCTGTTTAGCTATCTGTCTATGTCCACCACAATCAAAAATATAATCCACTTCAGAGGTCTTGATATACGTAACCCGGTATATCTAAGTGAAGTAAAGAAATATATTGGGGAAATATTTAGACTTCTTAACTACCCAAAACATTTTATCCTTAACGAAAGAAAACGAGCTTAGAAAATCCACAAATGAAAACACTGGGCACCATCAATAGCATTTCTAACAACACACACCTCATAATCCTAGCGTCTAACACTATTTCTACTAAACGTGTAAATAAATTGGTTATCCTTAATATGAGGATGCTTACCATCAAGACAAACGGAGGTGTAATTAGGAAGAAAACTCGAGCACCAATTCAGATCCAAGTATTTATCAATTAAATCTTTTATAATGTGAGAAAAGTTATGTCGGACAGACATCTCGAGATCTAAAAGCCTGCATCTACGAACATAGAAGTGATTTAAGTTAAGACAACCATTTAAACTCTCCTGTAATACACAGGAACAAAACTGGCCATAATGTCACCCTAACTAAAAAAAGAACATAATTCTTTATGAAGAAAGTACTTCGAGAGTTTACTAATCACAATATTGCCAAATATAAACACACATCGAAGACATTATATTACATCAACCACCTTAAGTAATTTAAGGTATATTTATCAAAGACAAACAGTATGTATTAGGTCATCCCCTAATTTCTGTACGAATATATATATATATATATATATATATATATATATATATATATATATATATATATATATATATATAAATAAAAAGAAAGAACAGTAAGATGTAAAATCCGGTGTTCTTATAGATATTTTTATTTTTACACAATAGTGCTCAATGTAAATTTACAGAGCATTAATATTATAAATAAATTGATTTAAAATATGTTTTTTAGCTACACAGTGCTAACCATGTTTCAAAAATGGAAGCTAAAACCTTTGAATTTAATTTTGTTATTAAATTAAAGACATTAGTTACATTTCCTCGTCAAGCGAATTTTGTAGTGTTTTATTTTATTTTTTTTAAGTTACTCCAAAATTCGCTTGATCTTTTAATATGAGCATTATATTGACCCATTATAATGCTAATGTTCTATGCTCTAATTCAACTCTGACTATTTACTTTCTATTATTATGATATATATATATATATATATATATATATATATATATATATATATATATATATATATATATATATATATATATATATATATATATAGATAGATACATACATACATACATACATAAATATGTAGTAATATGAAAGTAGCAAATACTTATATTCTACTTTTATATTTCTACACACACACACACATAAATATATGTAACGGCTTCAGGCGAACCTTATCTCTGGGCGATTTTGCTATTGAAAAAGCAAAAAAAAAAGGAAAAATTACTAGCAATACATTTTTGAAAAGCAAAAAAAAAGGAAAAATTACCAGCAATACATTTTTGAAAAGCAAAAAAAAAAGGAAAAGTTACTAGCAATATATTTTTGAAAAGCAAAAAGAAAGGAAAAATTACTAGCAATATATTTTTGAAAAGCAAAAAAAAAAGGAAAAATTACTAGAAATATATTTTTGAAAAGCAAAAAAAAAAGGAAAAATTACTAGCAATATATTTTTGAAAAGCAAAAACAAAAGGAAAAATTACTAGCAATACATTTTTGAAAAGCAAAAAAAAAAGGAAAAATTACTAGCAATATATTTTTGAAAAGCAAAAAAAAAAGGAAAAATTACTAGCAATATATTTTTGAAAAGCAAAAAAAAAAAGGAAAAATTACTAGCAATACATTTTTGAAAAGCAAAAAAAAAAGGAAAAATTACTAGCAATATATTTTTGAAAAGCAAAAAAAAAAGGAAAAATTACTAGCAATATATTTTTGAAAAGCAAAAAAAAAAGGAAAAATTACTAGCAATACATTTTTGAAAAGCAAAAAAAAAAGGAAAAATTACTAGCAATATATTTTTGAAAAGCAAAAAAAAAAGGAAAAATTACTAGCAATATATTTTTGAAAAGCAAAAAAAAAAGGAAAAATTACTAGCAATACATTTTTGAAAAGCAAAAAAAAAAGGAAAAATTACTAGCAATATATTTTTGAAAAGCAAAAAAAAAAGGAAAAATTACTAGCAATACATTTTTGAAAAGCAAAAAAAAAAGGAAAAAATTACTAGCAATATATTTTTGAAAAGCAAAAAAAAAAGGAAAAATTACTAGCAATATATTTTTGAAAAGCAAAAAAAAAAGGAAAAATTACTAGCAATACATTTTTGAAAAGCAAAAAAAAAAGGAAAAATTACTAGCAATATATTTTTGAAAAGCAAAAAAAAAAGGAAAAATTACTAGCAATATATTTTTGAAAAGCAAAAAAAAAAGGAAAAATTACTAGCAATATATTTTTGAAAAGCAAAAAAAAAAGGAAAAATTACTAGCAATACATTTTTGAAAAGCAAAAAAAAAAGGAAAAATTACTAGCAATATATTTTTGAAAAGCAAAAAAAAAGGAAAAATTACTAGCAATATATTTTTGAAAAGCAAAAAAAAAGGAAAAATTACTAGCAATATATTTTTGAAAAGCAAAAAAAAAAGGAAAAATTACTAGCAATACATTTTTGAAAAGCAAAAAAAAAAGGAAAAATTACTAGCAATATATTTTTGAAAAGCAAAATAAAAGGAAAAATTACTAGCAATATATTTTTGAAAAGCAAAAAAAAAAGGAAAAATTACTAGCAATATATTTTTGAAAAGCAAAAAAAAAGGAAAAATTACTAGCAATACATTTTTGAAAAGCAAAAAAAAAAGGAAAAATTACTAGCAATATATTTTTGAAAAGCAAAAAAAAAGGAAAAATTACTAGCAATATATTTTTGAAAAGCAAAAAAAAAGGAAAAATTACTAGCAATATATTTTTGAAAAGCAAAAAAAAAGGAAAAATTACTAGCAATATATTTTTGAAAAGCAAAAAAAAAAGGAAAAATTACTAGCAATATATTTTTGAAAAACAAAAAAAAAGGAAAAATTACTAGCAATACATTTTTGAAAATCAAAAAAAAAAGGAAAAATTACTAGCAATATATTTTTTTAAAGAAATTTTAATTCCACGAAGAATATTAAATTTCAGCATTAACTGTCCTATAAACAAACAAATGAAAAACTGCACACAATTTTTGCAAGGCGAGTTCCTTTCGGACGTGATATTGAGGTTTTTCTGCATCCAGGCATGTTTTATCTTTTTAAGCTGATGGTAATGTTAATATTTGTCGATTCCTTGTAAGGAAATATTCGGTATTCATGAACGGAGCAGGCGGCGCTATCGTTGGTTGGAATCAATAAAAGCTTTCTCTTAAAACATTTTATTCAGGGAAATAGGTTTATCGAATCCATTAGGTTTATCAAATCCCTTTTATTCAGGTAAATAAGTTGTCAAATCCATTAGCTATTATCACTGCTTCCAGTATTGATGGGCTGTTCCTGTCTAACCTTTTATTTAAAAGTAATGTGGAATGTCGATATCTTGATTATGCCATTGTTTTCTTACCGAGTTGCGTGTGATATCCATTTTATTTGTTGACGCTATTCGAAAATTCGCAAGAGATGTTTCTTTTACTTGCTGGATCTGTTTGTGTTTCTGTACATCTAGTCCACGCGATTCGAAGATGTGTGGCGTTTGCTAAGACAGACAGACTGCATTCGCTCGAAACTATCTTAAACATTGATATGACAGGGATATTTATATAATTCAGGGTGAGTATGCCTTCAATCATGGCATCCATATGAAAGTATCTATATCATGAGATTATTTAAGAACGAGAGTCGATTTTAAATTTAATCTTGAACTTGGCTAAATAGGAAATGATCGAATAACTACAGAATCTTGACAAAGAAAAAGATAAAACATACATAAATTCCAAAGAGGACATAATGATTATGTAAACAAAAGACAAGATTCTACAGCGATGCAATAAGTACATCAGAAACTTATTTAAATGATAACAGAAGTGAGAAACTTCTAACAAGGCCTGTCGTATTAATATCTGAGTTTACGATCTGCTCTAGCCCGGATGGAGATAAACCAACAGCCGGTGAGGTTATAATAGATGTGCAGACAAATTTAGATGATTTCAGGATTGATAAGATTACTGAAGTGATAAATGAAATATACGAGACTGGTGAAATACTGGAAGAACCCAGCAGCTCAATCTTTATAGAATTGATAAATAAACCAGGTAAGTTCACCACAGAATTGGCTTAATGAACCACATATTAAACTAATCATTAGGATTCTTGTGAATACAGTTCAGAATTTGGTTACAAATAAGACAAGAACGTTTTCACTTTGTACAGTATAGGTAAACGACAAAAACGAATTTAACTATCTGGATGTTGTCATCACGGTCATTATAAACGAGGAACAGTCAATATATATGTTTTATATATTACGCAGAGGCAGTCGAGACGTTTCAACGCTTGAGCTTCATGGCATATTGGGATAGTTTTATTTAAATAATTTATATTTTTTATTTTAATAATCTATCAAGAAAGCAGGCTTAATAAATACAAATAGTAGCGTGTATACTCACAAGAATTATTCAACTTGTACAGTGAGATGATTCTGAGATAACTAGAAGTCTCAACAAGTTTTATTTCGGCTGGAATAAGTTTGTGATAAATTAAAAGAAATAAAATCTTGTTATTCCAACAAATGATTTTCTTAACGAAATATTTCGGCTAGCAGTTGCCAGTCTTTGTCACTCCTTATTTTTTTTATATTTGAGTAAAACAGTACAAAGAAGATCGAAATGCTTAAGAATTAAAACCGAGAAAAACAAAGCGAGTTGATAATATTGTATGTCAAGTTAGCATACATACATTATTAAATTTTATTTTAGTTCAACTGGGAATCCTTTGCAATTACGTTTCTATCATCATTGAATGATTTTAGGCAATTTAAGATATATGAATAGCATTGTTCTCTCCAAACATTTCTGGTAAACAAAGAATGATCGTAACGAAAGCTATTTTTAAGAGAAAAGCCGATAGATGTAATTTATAACTTATTAAAAAAATTAGTTATCTTAAAACATTTAAATAACCCTAGCTTATAAATCAAGAGAAGTGAATTGATTGTTACATGTAGGTATCGAATAAATATCTGTCAAAATACTTTGATCCAGATTACTTTTCTCTGTAAATGGTAACCTGTCATTTTCTTACATTTTAAACAGAATTTTATAAAATTTGAAAATAACCTAGTAAACTCCCTTTAGCTTAAATTAATAGCAACAACTTTTGTTTTGTATATAGAATAAAAATCTCGTCTATTTTAAATGCAAAATATACTTTTATATTTACTGCAATCCCATATTATATGGACTTTGCCTAAATTGATTTAATCACATATTTTTATTAAAATATAAATCAGGTAACGGTCAGTCTACACTCGGCATTTGAAGGTTGTGTTGTATATGAAACAAAGATTCGTGTATGTATAAGTGATAGAAAATTTTGCAGGATTTGAATAATCATTTATAATAGTAATTCATCGAGTATAGAAGAATCCTTAATTTAGTGATTAGGGTCGCTCTATCGATTCTTGTCAGTTTCATGTTCGTCACCGAGGCCAGTTGACTCAGTGCTGTGACGCTTGCGTTGTATAGTAACAGTCCGGGGTTCGATTGTCGGTAGTCGATGCGCACTGCTGATGAGTCCCAAATAGTATGAAACAGCCATCCAGTGCTTTCTGCATTCTGTTGAAGATTCTTCTAGAATTATGTATATACTAGCAGCATGGCCCGGCGTTGCCCGTACTTGATTCAAAAATCGTACGACTCATACAGCAATCGCTATCCCTTGAATTAAAATATTTTTGCCCTTCCTTGACTTTAAAGGAGTGCCCTTTGCCGTGCTGATGTTGCTACATGCCTTACTTCTTGCCTATCTCACACTGCGATTTTTTTCTAAGCTCTATACTAAACATTAAATCTGTTACGAAAAAAGAACTAAACAAAATGAACACAAAACGATCAGCTTTAAAAAAGGACTCGTAACTGGAAAAACCAAATGAAAAAAGAATGTTAACAACAAATACTTTTTCACACCCAAACCAGTACTGCAGACTCAGAACGTTAGGTTTAAGCAAGCGAATGAGCCAAGTGGAGGAAAGTGCCATGCAGATTTAAATTTTTCGCAATTGTGACGAATGCAGCTATCGATTTTTTTGCATGCTAGCATGCTAGTTAACAGTCATGTCAGTCAGCTGTTGGCTCTCACGCTGGTCAATAGAATCTTCCTGCCTATTCGTGGCAGCCAGCTATAGGCTCTCACTCTGGCCAGTAGAAAATGGCCGCAAACTACATGGAAACTGCCGTAGAAGCATGAAAAAATCGATTATTTCCACTATCGATGGGAGTTGGGAAATGCAAAGTCGGTCTTGGCCTTCCCGCTAACTTGGAGAATGTGGATGTCAATTTTGGTGCAAATCCGTCGAAAGTTGCGGCCGTGCATTCTTTACACACACAAACACATACTGCCTTTTATAGATAGAGGTACATATATATATATATATATATATATATATATATATATATATATATATATGTGTGTGTGTGTGTGTGTGTGTGTGGGTGTGTGGGTGTGCGTGTGCGTGTGTGTGTATATATACATACAAACAAATATATATATATATATACATATATGTATATATATATGTATATATATACAAATATATATATATATATATATATATATATATATATATATATATACAAAAAAATAACTTCTTTAAACTGTCAAACGAAAGTAAGAAAATAGATTTTGGATAGAAAGACAAGAGACAATCAATTTCTAAAGTCAATATAATAGTTGAAATGTTCTCTTTCGAAATTAGTTTCAGTCTAGATCTTTTACGCGTCTTCGTCTTTCGCATTAATTCTTCCTACTTCCTTTAGAATTATCGTTAAATTAATATTTTCGTTCTTTCAACTAGAATTGGCGCAGACCTGACATTTCCAATATTACATGCAACGTAACCATTGTTTCTGAAATAATAAACTGCAGGTGAAATCCTTTGTCTCTTTGCAGGTAGAAAGTAATAAATTAGTCCTCCTCAGGTGTGAGTTGAATTCGGTAGTGTTTTAAAAATTTGCCTAATTGACGGAAGAGAATGATTACTAGTTCCGTTTTAAATGCATATTGCAGTCTAATCTTGCGGAAGGCCAAAGGACTTGCCGGTGGAAACACTGTGTTAATTCCTTTTTTTTTCATAAAAAAAAGAAGAGAAGGTGACGTGAAAAAGTCCGGTGTCCCTGCTGAATCTGAAAAGTAATTCTTTCAATACAACAAGCAAAAGAAGACAATGCGTAGAAAAATGAATACACGATACCACGCTGCTTGTCAACTTCGTCAGGTCACATAAAGGACAAAGACTAATATATGAACCATAATGCTGTATATAATACACGCGGGAAATACCATATATCTGATTAGAATTTACTATCCGCTTTGTGCCTTGGTATGACGATAAACTACATCCAGCAGCAAGGCGCCTGATCGGGAGGATTTGATAAGCGTGGAACCACCTCTTAATTGCTGTTGTTCTTTAGTCTACACTAACCCCGGGTGGTAGTAATTGTTAGGGTCCCAGCAATGGGCAAATAGTTAACCCTTCAAACTAGTGTCAAAACACTATGAAAGTATAAATATAGATTTTATAGGAAAAGTACAAGCTCTACATTTAAAAAAAAATACCTGCAATATATTTTGAAAAGATATTCTATTCATATGAAACCTAAAAAATTTGTCGGCATAGATATCTCAGTGAGGTTGCTATGCCGTCAAACAAATAAGCCAAATAAACCAGACTCTATACAAGCCATCTTTACAAAAATACGTCAATGAAACCTGATCTACAAAAACTGATTTCTTACAAAAACATATTCTATTCATAGGGACATATCCTAAAAATCTTGTCAGCATTAAATAACCCACTGAGGTTGATATGCTATAAAACAAAATAAACCTAAACCAAACTATCTGCTTTTTTAAAATAAGGAATCATTTAGTATTCATTGGACGAGCAGCCAGTGTCACTGTCGCTTCTAATTTCTTACATCTTTCACTTAGAAAAAATTCCAGGAATATGTAACAGCAATTGGTTGATTAATTTATTGATTCATGTCCTACGGCTTATCGATCGTTGGTGGGTTATTTAAAGCCAGAAAATATTCTTAGATTGTAAGACTTTTGAAGATGATTATAATCTTGCTAATTAACCCATAGCTGGGGGAAGAAGACGCGGATTTATGCTTTGACCAACGTTATTTGTGCCTAAGTTAATACAAATATCTCAACGGGAATCTGAAGTCAGCTTTACGATTAACAATTCCAAACTATTATCGTTTACACCACCGGCACATCGAAGCTTACAACCCCCAGTATTCCGAAGCGCTCATCCGTCTAGTTACTCACCAGGCACGGCGTTGTTTAACTCCGGTGATTGTACGAGTACCGGTGTTTGAACCTGATGTGGCCGTAAGCCTATTAATGGCGAGAGTCCGGCAGCGTGTTGTCTGTGGGTAAGGAACTGGCAGGGTGGAAAACAAATGGTTTCGCAAATCCAGTATCTTGTTATATATGAAGTGGTTAAAATCTTTCGGATTGACGCATGCGCTCTTCCGCATATTTCTGTAACATAGTTCAACAGACTTGGTATATTGTTGTGTATTTTATCGCGGTTTTTTTAATCGAATTCAGCAAGGGAGTTAAGTCACGAAGGAGTAAGGGTGTAATGAGTGTGAAAAAAAAGAAAGAAAACAGAAGCATTATTGAAAAACGAGAACAATAGAAGAGTAATCAGAAAGACAGTAGATATTTATTAATATTGTATTTCAATTCCTGAAGATAAAACTAGAATGGAGAGAGTGCTCAAAAAGGAGAAGTGTGAGAAAAGAAACGGTTATCATAGAACTATACAGGGTGTCCATAAAGTTCGTGGGCACTTTAAAAAATGAATTAACGTTATTTGTATTCATTCAACCTTTCACCAACGAAAATGTTTTTATTATAATCTCTTATAATAAAAAATAATACATATATATATATATATATATATATATATATATATATATATATATATATATATATATGTATATATATATATATATATATATATATATATATATATATATGTATATATATATATATATATATATATATATATATATATATATATATATATATATATATATGTAAGCAAATGTGTGGATGTAGATCCGACGGTATGATGAAATTGTGGAAAAGACAAAGCAAAATCCGAATATGTGAGTTTACTGTTTTTATTTTGTTTTTGTTTTTGTTATTCTGTCGACGTCAGACGTTTCGGTCAAATAGACCTTCTTCATCAAACTTAAATCTAATATAAATATGTCTCCATTAACCATGTCCCGAAGAAGGTCTATTTGACCGAAACGTCTGACGTCGACAGAATAACAAAAACAAAAAACAAAATAAAAACAGTAAACTCACATATTCGGATTTTGCTTTGTCTTTTCCACAATTTCATCATATATATATATATATATATATATATATATATATATATATATATATATATATATATATATATATATATATATATGTACAGGGTGTCCATAAAGTTCGTATGCACTTTAAAAAATTTATAACTTTATTTGTATTTGCGATAAAAATAATCTGTAAAAAATGTTATAAAGTTTAATGTACCTAGTTTTAAGTATAGCTAAAATAACTAATGTGATTTCAGGCATTACTGTAAATCAGTTGACAAATGTTTTCCGTGAACTGCAAAATCGTATTACCCTTTGTATTGCTAATGATGGAGGACATGTGGAAACTTAAATAAAATTTCAATAAAAGCATAAAAAATATGTAGATTTACTTCTTTCTAATCCTTTTCAAAAACTATTTCTATCGCAAATACAAATAAAGTTATAAATTTTTGAAAGTTCACACAAACTTTATTGACACCCTGTATATAACCAATTCAGCTGTAACTGGATGAGACTTTGTTTCTAATCTAGTACTTCGCTTAAATTCATAAAGTCTTCATACAATAGCGTAGAACGGTATTATTCGGAGTATATACTGAAATGTGGCACAAGGCCTAAATGAGAAATGGTGAAAAGGGCGGTCTTCTTTTGTGTTAACGTTTAACTTAGCTAGCCACAAACACTGACCCCTACATACCACTGTATTCCTTACACCAAAACAACGCATTCTTACTTACCATTCCTATTACATCCGCCATAATGCCCTGGAAGCTCTATGAAGTCCTAACTAGTCCCCATATGTACAATTTAGTGTCTGTGGGTGAAGGGGAATAAAAAAAACAATTTACAAACTAGCCGCAATAACGAAGAGCGATATTTATTTCCGCTTCAAATACAGAATGTATGGCACAAGGCCAAAGATGGGGGATGGGTAAAAGGTCGGTTTTCCTCTGTCTTAACTGTAAACTTAGCTAGCCACAAACACTGACACAAACATATCACAATATTCCTAACACCAAAACAACACCTTCTTACTTACCATTCTTACTACAGACACCATAATACCTCAATGTCTCTATGAAAGTCCTAACTAGTTCCCCCATGCACAATTCATTATCTGTGAACGGGGAAATAAAACTACCATTTAAAAACTAGCCCCTAATAACGAAGAGCGATATTTATTCTGTTTAAATTACAGAAATGTGGCACAACGCCGAAGGGGGGGGGGAAAGGACGGTCTTTTTCCTAATAACGCCCTGGAATCTCTGCTATAAAGGAATATCAGCAGTTTAGAAAACATTGCCCTGGAAACTCTGATATATAGGAATGTCAGCAGCTTAGATAAAATTGTCCTGGAATCTCTGTTATATAGGATTGTCAGCAGTTTAGAGAAAATTGTCCTGGAATCATGCCATAGAGGAATGTCAGCAGTTTAGAGAAAATTATCCTGGAATCTCTGCTATATAGGAATGTCAGCAGTTTAGACATTTCTAGAAATGCACAGCATCTATATGAAAGCCTGTGTCAGATGAAGCTCGTTATGAATATGACTCACTTTTTTAGGTTCTGTACCAGCTTGCGGTGTTGTGAGAAACTAACCATAGCACAATCTATTTTATATTTACAATTTCCTCATTGATTATACTAAATCTATTGTAATGATAAGTAACGAATATAAGATTACATTAAGTCAGCGGTGGTTTTAAATTAAGAGTTAATTAATATTTATGATAGATATAGCTGTCTGTTTTGTTATTTATCCCATAGCTTGGAGAAAGAGACGTCTTCCAATCTCTGTTTGTGGAAAAATGAACACAACGTCGCCTCGATAAGCACAAGTCATATATAAAGAAATACAATCCTGATCGAAACAAAAGTACGAAAAGTCACGAACTTTAACTGATGTTTCAACAAGAAAACTTTGGACAGAGAGCGAAGAAAATTAATACATAATATGTTATAACATAATTTGAAATATTGAAAAAAGAAATGAAAGTATGAGCCATTGTTTAATGTTATCAAATAAGAGAGAGTTAAAAAAATAAATCTATCATCGTCCTCCCCGTTTGCATAATAGTGATTAGATAATATTGATCAATTTGAATCATCTGATTGAGGATTTCGATTTAAAAAATGGTGCCAACTACATCAAAACATTAATTCCGAACAGGTGAAAAAAACGGCTACGTTGAAATAAATGACAAAGCCTTGGATGTCAAAATCTAATTTATCACCATATAGATATGAGTTCCCGAAACAACTGCTGCTTGAAACGCTTGATTAATTGTTCCATTGTTAAAAAAAATCCTCTCTCTCTCTCTCTCTCTCTCACATACACACACACTCTCGCTCTCTTTATATATATATATATATATATATATATATATATATATATATATATATATATATAATATGAAAAGATTACTGTTACAGGGATTCTGGTTTTAAACGCTAGCCGTTTAAAATCAGAACCCCTGAAGACTAGAAGTTTTACCAAGAAACTTCGAAGTCAGGATAAAATTTATAATTAAATTTAAGTAATCTTTTAATATAATATTATTAACGCTCTATTGTAAATATTATTTTAATATTTTTAATATTGAGCGCTATATATAAAAATAGCTGCTGTTTGTTTTAAATATTATATAACCCCCTTCACACACATATATATATATATATATATATAAATATATATATATAAAGGCATTTTTTATGTTTTACGTTATTTTTATAGATACAAATATTTAAGTAAATGGACTGTTTATAATAAACAGTATTAAAAACATTTACTGACCTGAATGTCCGAGAAATTTTCATAGAATATATGCGACCTCCGGCAGAAATCGAACACGTATCCTATACGAAAGCCTTACGTGCTTTTACCGATCGAGCCACAGAGGAGTTTTCGGTTAGCAATGTCGATTTTACTGTTTTTGAAATATAATTCTCCATGATTTTCTCTCGTACTTTCATATCTCCTCGATGCGTATCCAAATGTAAACAAATGGCATCACACATTATGTAATGGACATAGTCCGACAATTATTTAAGACATTTTTTGTGTTTATACGTTCTTTTTATAGATACAAATATTTAAGCAAATGCTTAGTTTCTAATAAACAGTATTAATAATAGACATTTACCGGCCTGAATATCCGAGAAATTTTCATAGAAAATATGAGTCCTTATTTTTTAAAATTGGAATTAAGATACATTGAGTTAATGATAATTTTCACCTACGAACTTTAATTTTAAAATTCACAGGATTATGTTAATGGTATCAGTTTGGGGTTGGATACTGTTTAGTTGGAGAAAGAAAGAGAGAGGATGTTATAGGGGACTTATTGGGAAGTATGGAGAGAAGAAGGCACCGTTTCTAAAATTATATTATAGAGGTAGGAGAGGCTGGGTAGGTGAAAATTAACTGGAGATATCTTAATTTCAATTGTAAAGAAAAGATGTTCTGTCTTTAATGAAAATAAACATTGAGCGCTCTTTTGTGAGTCAGTTTTAACATATTTCAAATTCGACGTTTTGTTAATAGGACTCACCTGGATTATGCCAATTAGCAATATAAATTCGTGGGTCTGAATCTATCTTATATATTTATAAGTCTACCATTTCTCCTTGCTTTGAATATTGCTGCTAGATCTGGTCAGGCTTTCTTGCTATATATAGTAAGAGATTCTCGAGAAAATGCAAAGAAGAATTTGCTATATTACTGGTTTTGACATGGTATTTCACTTACAATCACGTCCCCAGCGCTGTAATAGATTCCCTGTGCATTTTACTATAAATACTTAATGGCAATTGTTCTGATGGACTTTCCTTTCGTATGGTGCTTATAGTAAGAACGGTTCGTATGAATGTGTTGTTTTGGTGTAACGAATATTGTTCATACGATTGGGTCAGTGTTTGCGGCAAGCTAAGTTATAGTTAAGACAGAAGAAGACCGTCCTTTTCCCAATACCCCCAACGGCCTTGTGCCACATTTCTGTGTATTCTACAGAATAAATATCACTTTCCTCTGTGGTACCTAAACTTTATATATGTAAGTTTAGCAATAGATTGGCGGCAAGTTCTCATCATTTTACACTTGAGACGGCTAGATAAATGTAACCAGATGTTCTATGCGAACAGGTTCTTCAATCGGAAGATATTCCGACATTTTTTGGTCGCGTTTAATCTTTTCTTCCTCTTTTCATTTGATGAAGAGGTTGAGTTTCTTCTATCGGACTTATGAGTTATAGAACTCCCAGTTACCTACCCAGTCAACTTTGGTCTTCACAAATGTAATGTCAATCGTCTACTGTCTCACTTAATTCTTTATTTTCTTTTATTTTTCTCTTTAGTGTTTTCCCACTTTTTCTAACAGGCACTGTCTTCTTGCACTTTGGTTGTTTTAATGACTTGCTTGGGTGAAATGATTAAAAAAACAGACAAAATGAATGAAAAATAAAAAAACAATATTATAGGATACTGTTATGGGTCCTTACCTATAACTACAGAATGGACTCTTCCTAACACTATGTATACTAACACCTTCCGCATCTTGTATTATTATTCCGTGTAATATATCTTCGTTATTTCTACTCTTGTGTTCGTGTTGTTCTTCCTTGGTCCTAACTTGGACCATAACACTGAGATAGATATATAGATAGATAACTGGAAAGTAAATAAACTGAGTGTTATAGGTCATTACCTATAACTACAGAATGAACTCTTCCTAACACTATGTATACTACGCCTCTCAAGTGAGAGAGGGACGAATCGAGTCGAGTCGATGGTATTTCACTCCAAACCAGACTGACAGTCATACTAACACTTTCCACATCTTGTATTATTATTCCGTGTAATATATCTTCGTTATTTCTAATCTAGTGTTCGTGTTGTTCTTCCTTGGTCCTAACTTGGACCATAACAGATACCTACAAATAACCATATTCGTTTCTATATTTATGTTTCCAAAATAGCCTCTCGAATAATTTGAAATATAACCGTTAGCGCCTATCCAATAGCCATCAGGATAGCCCTATTACTCATAATGCATCATTGATTAGCATATATAAATAGTCGAGCCAACACACATGACTTGAAGACTGCGTTCACGCATAAAACAGACTGTCACAATTCGATGTTGACCTTATTGTCCACAAGTATATATATATATATATATACATATATATATATATACACATATATATATACATATATATATACATATATATATATATACATATACACGCACACACAGTGTCTATCTATCTATATATATATATATATATATACATAGACACGCACACACAGTATCTATCTATCTATCTATCTATCTATCTATATATATATATATATATATATATATATATAGGAAGGAGGCACGGTGGAGTAATGGATAACGGCTTGGATTGAGGAATCGGAGATCCAGTCGAATCCATTACATTCACTTACACCTTGGGAAAGGTGTGAATCCTCTTCTTTTCCCTTCCAACTATGGGTAAATAGCAGGACAGACTGGGTTCTATAGCCTTGGACGGCACCTGGTCTAGGAGAAGGACAACTCTGAATTCAAAACCTGCGGAGGGTCGTTTG
>OZ038496.1:11205534-11228034 GCA_964036315.1 Acanthosepion esculentum | reverse complement strand
TGCCAATAATATGTCTATTAGGGAAGGGATTTCGCTATTAATTACATTAATATTGCTTATTGATTTATGTCTTTATAATATATATATATATATATATATATATATATATATATATATATACACATATATGTATATATATATATGTATATTTTAGACATGTAGTATTGAATGTTAAAGACAACATAGTCTTGCATATTTTCTTTTGAATTTTCTCATATTCTCTAATGAGACTTTTTATTTGAAAATGATTTCGAAATAAGTATTGTCCATACGATGACCTAGCGCTTTCGAACATCATTGTTCATCTTCAGGGTCAATATTTTTAGTCAAAAGTTTTTTTAAACAAACATTTGCCAATTATATTGTAGCGTAATCATATTGCTACTTTTTTTTTTTTTTTTTTTTTTACAAACTAAAAACGTTAAAATCCTTTTAAATTTACTTTGTATATATATATATATGTATGTATGTATGTAAATATATATATATATATATATATATATATATATATATATATATATATATATATATATATATATGGAGAGGGGAGAGAGAGAGAGAGAGAGAGGGAGGGATGAGGATAACACTCCGAATAATCCTAATAACAGATCTCAGAGATATAGACAGATGTTTCCCGATTTTCGAAATATACGAAGCTGCTCTGTTTTCTATCCTAATTTAAACAAAGACAATTTTTACGAATGTACTTTTCGTTTCTTAATCAGTCATATTTAATTCATTTGTTTAAACGTTATTTTTAATGGATTCTCATATTTGATGAGATGTTTTTATTTATTTATTAAATAGTATATATACTTATTTCCCTCTGCCGACCTGAATAGTCGAAAAATCTTGTCAGAAAAGGATGTACCCTCCGGCAAGATTCGAACCTGCGATCACCTAGGGGAGACAGTCATTATATAGAACGTGCATTGAACTGGACACCACATAGGACCTCCTGATCAAACAAAGCCCGTATAGTGCTTTTGAAGATGTATCTTTCCCGATTCTCGAAATATGTTGATGGAAATAAATAAAGATACTGTTTTATAAATATATAAAGAGTGTGTCTACTTAAATATGAGTATTCATTTCCTCTTTGTGCCCTGCATTCCTAAACAATTTTAACCCTTCTTCCTGAGATCCTGAGTCAAAATTCGCAAATAGTTGGTATATAATGTTTGACGGCAGATATAAAAATTGTTTTAAAAAAATATAAGCATTATACTTAGCAGGGAGAGAGTATGAATGCACGCCTTCGCTTTATCGACAGAATTCTGTGTGCCAGGCTACCCAACAAGTGCTGCCTTTCTTGATGCACAAGAATAGCAAAACACGACGCAAGTGTTTACCCGGTGGTTGGGCATTAAGTTATTTTTTTCTACTGCTGGTAAGCGATGGTCAGGGCTCAAAGGATTAAACAAGAATCACCTCGCTATGAAACAAAATTCAATATTTTTACCCTAACTTATGCAACATCCTGAAAAACATTCCTTCGACCCATAAATAAATCAAGTAAATTATATGCTTCAACGTTTGCCTTTCGTAAATAGACAAATCGGACATTTTCGTAATAAGTAATTGGAACTTGTTTAAGAAATGCGAATAACCAAACTCTCATCAACTTATATTCCTGTTATATTCCTTTTTTCTATTGTTCCATTGAAAGTGGACAATAAAACATCCAGTGTTACTGGAAAGTGATTGTGAACGCCTCCTCACTTCTTGGTCTCCCCTCGACTCCGCCAAAAACGCCGGTTGGGTGGCGCTATTTAAGTCTATAAAAAGGTATATTCTCTCTCTTTCTTTTTTTCGACTGATGGCTGAGCATTACGTCATTTCCATGCGCCCTGAATTCCTGAATAGATTTAATCCTTCTGCTTGAGCTTCTGAGTCTAAATTCGTAAATTATTGGTTCGTAATGTTTCATGGTAGATATAAAAATAGTTACAAAAAATATAAGCATTATACTTAGCGGGGAGAGGGTGCGATTGCATGCCTTCACTTTATCGCCAGAATTCTTTCTTTGTGCGCCAGTCTGCACAACAGCTGCTGCCTCTCTTGGTGCACAAGAATAGCACGACGCAAGTGTTTACCCATTGTTCTACCGGTGGCTGGGCATTAAGTCTTTTTGTCTCTAACGCCGGTAAGCGGTGGTCAAGCTCAAAGGGTTAAAAATAACGTTTAAACAAATAAATAAAAAACTATATTGGATTAATGATTGAAAAATCCATTCCTATAAAATGTTTTTTGTTTAGATTAGCATACGAAACTGAGCACATATTTCATACTCCCACTGAGTATTTAATCTTCAAATAAGCTAAATGATTTAATAAATTTAATTTAATTAGGTTTGCACAGAACTTTCACTTTTGATTGTTCTGTAATCGTTACCAAATCAGCGATGAAAACCATTTCATAGAGTTTTGCATTAAACGTTATATTTAGTAGATAGCCATCTTTGAGTAGTCACTACGTTTGTTTTAAACGCCATATTTAATTTCGTCTACCGGCCTGAAGACTGGAAAAGTGTTACTCAAATAAAAATTAAAAAATATCCAAATCTTATTATTAATCGTATAATCAAACCTGTAGAGGAAAGAAATATTTTAAAATAAACGGAGTGTCTAGTCAAGTAAGGGTATCCCGTAAAAATAGTTTAAAGTAAAATGATCTAAAACGATTTTAAAGGTTTGGAAAAAAATTCTCGTTTTAAAGTGATAAACATTTCTAGGATTAGTAAATAGAAATCTACTACTTTTAAAATTGCATCGTTTTGCTATATTCGTATTTAGAAGTGTCGCTTGGTGAGTTTTATTTTCGTAAAATGAATAGATTAATACGAATAGAAATGGGGATTTTATTTACATAGGCTTTATATCGTTTGATTATGCTAGTTGATTGATGCCTGTTAAGGAAAAATAAGTAAATAGTTAGATATGTAAAAAAATAAGTAAATAGTTAGATATGTAAAAAAGGAACGTAAACATTTTTATGACTTTAGGTTGCCGTTAATAATTAAGTATAACTCAAGACTTCAATGTTAACATAAAATAGTATTTAATTGCAAACGCAAATAAATACTTTTTTTTAAGCGTATCACCCCAAGCAAGGCTGGAGGCCACTATCACGCATGGGGTTACAGAAGGGTTGGAGGAAGAGCAGATAGGAGTGGTAAAGGAGAGGATGTGGAGAAAGAGAAAGACGGAGGGTCGATCAAGGCAAGGGGGTTACAGAAGATTTGGAGCGAGAGCAGATAGGAATGAAAGATGAAAGGATGTGGAGAAGGGAAGTGGATAGATCAAGGCAACTGGAGATGTCAATTGACGCTACACTTAAACCGTTGGAGATTGTATTTGTCAGGGAAACAGTAATAGGGAAGGGAGTTCCATAGGCGAGATGTGCGAGACATGAAGCTATTGGAGTAGAAGAGACGTCTACATCTAACAGTTTCAACGGTGAAGGGGTGGGAACGGGATGCCAGCCTCGTAGGACGTTTAAATTCACGAGGCCTAGGGACAAGCGAAAGCAGCTCCTCGGAGCAATTACCGTGAAAGTACTTGTAAAAAGGGCAGAGCGATGCAACATCGGGTCTGTGAGAGAGCGACTGCAGACGAGATGACAGATCAGGGCCAATCACATTGCATATCCGTCTCTGGATCTTATCAAGAACCCTGAGGCAAACAGCAGGGGCTCTAGACCATATATGGCAGCAATACTCCATGCAAGGGCGAATGGTTGATTTATAGACTTGGAGGATCGATTCCGGGGAGAAAGATTTCCTGTCTCGGCACAGGGAACCAACTTAACAAAGAAGTATTAGTCAACGAAAAGTAATTAACCATTTCACTGAATATCCCGTTAGTAACACGGCTGGGCTTAACGTCCGGTAAATCCTTAATCAAAGCTCAAATCATCGACGCACAATAATTCACACTAATTCGACTGGATACTTCCATTTAATAGTCACTCAATAATCACTGCAGTCTGTAGCCTGACACCGCTATTTATACACGTGGCGAAAAACATATATTCATAAGTCCAGAGTGTCACGCTCGAACCTTGGCGGCGGTAGTTACTCATAGATGTTGGAAATAATTCTATATATTTGGTTTACATTTGTCGTATTTATGCGTGCATTGATATGTGTTAGTTAAATGGTCGTCATCCGAAAAAAAAAATGATGATTTTTTTTGTTTTGGACTTGAACGTAATTCCACTTCTAAGCGTTTCCTAAAGAGAACCAAATGATTCATTTGAACGTGTACTGTTTCAAAGTAAAAGGCATTAGTCGATGAAAAGCGTATGCAATTAGTTAAGAGAATTTTTTGGATACAGAGGTTCACAGACGGTGCGCTGCTCCTCATCGGTACGGTGGAAAAGGAAAAAAAAAGCATCAGTAGTTAAAGAAAGATTTGTTGTGTTTTCATCACGTAAGTTAGCTTCGTGAAGTTCGCTAAAGCATTGCGTGAATTAATGAAAGCAGTAAGAGCTTCGTCAGTTAGTGTTATTGTGACGTTTTTTTCTTTTTCCTTGACCTCGAAGTAGGTTGGTTAGGGGTGCTAAAATTTGTGAACAATTCGGAATAAACTGACGATTATAGTTTATTAAACCGAGGTATCGACGAAGTGTAGTCGGTTGCGGAAATTTTTTTTTTTTTTTACTGCTGTCACTTATTCTGGAATCGGTGTGATTCCTGATTCATCAATTACGTATCCGAGAAAGTTAAGTTTGGAAACAGCGAATAGACATTTATCCGGGTTTATTTTCAAACCGAAGTGGTCTAGACGCTCAAAAACTTGTGTCACGTGACGCACGTGGTCATCCATATCAGCGCTTGCCACTAGTAGGTCGTCGATGTAAGCGAACAAGTGATTCAAACCGCGAAGTGCTTCACCGATCAATCGTTGAAAAGACTGTGCAGCGTTTCGAAGTCCGAAAGGCATTCGCAGAAACTCATAAAGGCCAAAGGGCGTTGTTATTGCTGTTTTATGCACGTCTTCATCGGCTACTTGAATCTGATAGAACGCTTTTCTCAGATCAATTTTGGTGAACACTTTCGCACCTTGCAGAGAAATTGCGAAATCTGGTAAGTTCGGCAGAGGATATTTGTCGGGCACCGTTTGTGTGTTTAGTCTTCGATAATCACCGCAGGGTCTCCAAGCTCCCTCTTGCGCCTTAGGTACCATGTGGAGAAGGACTGAGTTAAAGTCAATCAAATATTTCGAAACAGTTTCATATACTAAAAATAAATATGATTTCAAAACTGAAAATATTATTATGGATCACATGTAATTGCACGCAACAGTTTCAGTATAAAGAGTTATAAATAATTATTGGCCGATTTTATCATTGATAATTTTGCATTATATCAAATATTAAGAATAACTAGGCTCCGCAAATTGGAGGAGAGAGTTATCAATGATAATGTTCTAACTTCGAATCCGCGGTTATCTCCCTTTACCCCCCTCTTTTTGTGTCTTTGTTTAATTTTTAAATGTGCTTTTTATTACCTAAAATCTGGTGAGGCACGAGCAAATTTTAATTCCGAAAATACAGCCCAGATAAAAAAATAAAAAAAAAGAACTTTCGGGAACAACTGATTTAGATCAGGATAAAGCAAGACATCCGCCGTATATCCTCAGATACTGTATCTGAATTACCTTTTGTTTCTATCTTCAAAGAATTCACTTAAAGAAGAAAAAATAAAACCAACTTCCCGGAAACCATTAAAAGGAATCGCGAATTGTGTGTGTGTGTTTTTTTTTTGTTGAGAATGATAATTGATTCCCGAAAAGATGTACGTATTGAATTTTCCTGAATAAAAATAAGTAGAATGAAACGAAAAATACGTAATTCTTCCAGAAAATTTGTTTAGTAGTTTAAATCGTTGATTCGTGAATTTGATGACGTTGCAGTTGTGAGTTCAAACCCTGCATTGGGCAGTTCGTGCTTGAACTCGGTGGAAAAGTGGGGGGGATCACTGAAAAGTACTAAAAATAAGAACTAGATGATTAATCTCTAGACATGATCAGAGGAACGAAGACTGCTTATCTACGTAGATTAAAGGAGGAGTAAATTTAGCAATTCCATGTAGGTCACACCGGGGATCACAAAGGGCGAATCGTTGGAATAACAACCAGGATCGGAGTAAACCTGATAGGGGGCCCCCAGGTTTTCTTTATGACCCTCGTTATAATATCAACATTTGCTTTTTTTTTACTTACATTTATATACGTTACCTTATTAAACTTATCATAACTAACTATTAAGGTATGGAACAGTTTTGCAGATTTTTACGTCATTCTTTTTTTTTCGTCCAAATCAGCGAATTTGTTTTTCTCATGCTAAGTCTCAAAAGAATGCGATATAAAAACGAGTATTTTTTAACCATAATGTTGATGTATGTTATATGGTTCAACTGTTAACAAGAAAAATCTGAAGTTTATGTTAAAAATTGCCACAAAACAATTTGTTGATTTATTTAATATCGATTAAAAGCCGCCCTATTGCGTGGCATTTAAGCTAGCACATGCGGAGGGCTTTTGATTGGGCCTTCGGATTTTTCAGGAGTTTGAAAGTCTCTAAGTTTTTGCATATCCTCCCAATTGGAAGCTCTCCTGGCTGCCGTTTGATATGAGTGTTCATTCGCACTGAACCTTCTTTTCCTCGCTGCAGCCTTGGCTCATTTAATTGCAATCTGGTTCCCTGTTGGAGGAGGCTTACTGCTGCCGGATGCAATCGGCAACAAGAAATTACAGAAGAACTCAAAATCGATCGCTGTATTTAATTATTAGATTAATATTTAAACTTACCTTTTAAAAGTCCAACGATAATTCTTCTGCGTCCACATAAAGGCATTTTGATGTACGTAGGTCTTTACGTACAAACAATTATTTTTATTTCATGGTTGACTTTTCCTGGATTTTGCAATTAATTTCCATTACTCTCTAATTTATTTACAAGTTATAACAATTTTTATCGTACCAAAAATTCTTCGGAAAACACCACGAAAAAAATCACCAAAAATAATCACAGTTATGATAATTTGGGAATCCAAAATTTCAGGATTCTATCCCGTGTCCGGTCTGGAATGTTTTTATTTTGCTCACGGAGTCGACCTGATTCCAAAGCGGTATGATATGTTGACATACGGCCTCTAGGAATAGGGTTTAAAAAAGTGTGACACACTGAAATTTGCATTTATACGTATAGTTGCAAAGATCGATTTGACATGTTTCTAATTTGTATATAGATACATTGTTATAGTCGGAAATAGACCTAATCATAGGACACATATTTTGTAATAACTGTATCTATAAAAATAATGTATAAACAGAATATATATTACAATAGACACATTATATTTATTTTCATTTTCTAGTTGAATTGTTGGCCTCTATTGCTTATGATCCATTATTCTATCTAATTAGGTTAAAATCAATGGATACTACCTGATGGAAATTGAGATGGGTTCCATATCATTATTTCGAGACCCTTCCCCCGGCTGTGTAACAGCTACAAAGTCGGCAAGAAAATGACGAATACATTGTTACATAAAGTTTATATAGAAATATTATTTTTTAAAAGGATATATAATAACAATAATAATAATAATAATAATAATAATAACAACAACAACAACAACAATAATAATAATAATAATAATAATTATTATTATTATTAGGAGAGGATTATTATAATTATTAGGAGAGGATTATTATTATTATTATTATTATTATTATTATTATTATTATTATTATTATTCACCCACTGAATATAAAACCCGGCATGGCAGAGTGGGCCAATATCTGCACTGGAAAATTTGCAACTCCTATGGGAAGGGAAGTGAAAGAAACTGGTACGAACACCACCCTGACCCGGTTTACGGAGATAGGACCTGTTACAATTCTATGAGACTACACGATACACACTGACAGAACAATCAAAGCCAACCACCCAGACATTGTTATTAAAGACCACAAACAAAATAAGTGCCTCCTTATTGATATGGCAGTCCCTGCAGACTGCAATGTATCTTTGAAGATATTCGAAAAACTGTCAAAATACAAGGACCTTGAAATAGAAATCTCAAAAATGTGGCACATGGGAATATCAACAATTCCTGTTGTAGTTGGAGCCCTTGCACTGGTTG
Organism: Acanthosepion esculentum; assembly: GCA_964036315.1. Classification (NCBI taxonomy): domain Eukaryota; kingdom Metazoa; phylum Mollusca; class Cephalopoda; order Sepiida; family Sepiidae; genus Acanthosepion; species Acanthosepion esculentum. The sequence continues at coordinate 11,219,879 of OZ038496.1, read as the reverse complement.
GAAAAGATTCCAGTAGGCTGATTGAAGGAATTCCTGGAAGTCCATGCCTCAAAGAGATACAAAAAATTGTTCTGACAAGTACAGCCCACACTTTACGAAGGGCTTTATCTATGTAAATATTTTTTTTTTTGCAGTGGAAAGTGTCATGATGCCATTTCTAACCTTAGGTCCCTGGGCGGGACTCGGAAAGAAATGTGTAAACGCCAGATATCAAAGGAAATAATAATAATAATAATAATAATAATAATAATAATAATAATAATAATAATAATAATTGAAACAGAATGCATGTCAGACGAATAAATCTGAAAAAAATGTCAGGAAAATTTATCTTTCCTTGAAACGTTAATTTGATTTATTAAGTAATTAGAGAAACGCAAAGTAGGGGATTATTTTCCAATTAAAAATTATTGTCAATAATTAAATAAAGCTTATTTATTTATATTTTGTATTATTCATTTATATAGTTTTCTTAATTAACACGCATCAAACGACACCATAATTCGGCTGACGTAATCAAACGATATAAATTTGCTTAAAGAAAACTCTTAATTTCATACTTAATCGCAATAAACGATATTAACGCTTCCGGCATATACAGGGTGTCCATAATATCCATGTGCACTTTAAAAAAATTATAACTTTATTTGTATTTACAATAGAAATAATTTGTAAAAAGGATTAGAAAGAAGTAAATCTATATTTTTTAAAGGTTTTATTGAAATTTTATTTAAGTTTCCACATGTCCTCCATCATTAGCAATACAAAGGGTAATACGATTTTGCAGTTCAAGGAAAACATTTGCCAACTGATTTACAGTAATGCCTGAAATCACATTAGTTATTTTAGCTATACGTAAAACTAGGTACATTAACCTTTATAACATTTTTTACATATTATTTCTATCGCAAATACAAATAAAGGTATAAATTTTTTAACGTGCATACGAACTTTATGGACACCCTGTATTTATAAAACTATTTCTACCTTTCGCAAAACTGCTTTGGCTACAAAGAAAATATTCTTCACGGTAGATATATATATATATATATATATATATGATGTCTATAAAGTTCGTGTGCACTTTAAAAAATTTAGATTTGTATTTGCGATAGAAATAATTTGTAAAAAGGATTAGAAAGAAGTAAATCTATAATTTTTAAGGTTTTATTGAAATTTTATTTAAGTTTCCACATGTCTTCCATCATTAGCAACACAAATAAATATCCATATATCACAGCTCATTCATCCTTACGATTTTGATTGAAAACCACTACATTGAGTGCCTCTCGAGCATTGTATGAGGAAAATCTAGCATAAATATATATCGCCATTACCATCGTCTTTATACTTCTTTCTGTTTAAGTGGTTTTAAATCCAAGTTATTTTAATTGATGGCATCGATTTTTATTAATTTATTTTGTTAGCTTTGTACAACCTAGGGACAAAATCGTAGGAACAAAAACTAAACAGTGATATGAGTCTGCCGTTATATTTCATTAAACATTACTCTAAGTTTTTGGAACAATCCCCGCCCTGTTAACCTTTTGGCACTGAGGAAAATGTAAATCTAGTAGAGGGCTTGGAAACCCCCCGGCAACCAGGCCACATCCGGCCCGCTACTGATATTTATCCGGCCCGCCAAATTAAACGTCGTAAGGAATTTGCATTTTACGCTGATTCTGTCAGTTGCTATCCACTTATTCCTGCAGTAAAATAAGAAATCATGTTTAAATAATATAACATTAACTTCGTTGTTGTTCTTTAAACATTCAGATCAAGTCAGCCTTCTGAATGGAGTGGTCAGAAGTCGAGACAGTTTATCATCGTACATCTGATCAAATGACTCTCCTCTGAGACACTGTGTAGTATTCTGACCCGCTCTTTCTAAAAATGTTGCTGACTCAAGACTCTAGAAGAAAGCAAGATGTGGGAGGAAATGTAGCATGGATGGATCTCATATAGAGATATTTGTGGAAGCTTCGACCGGGTGTACTTGTTAGCGAGCATGTCTCGCTAGATCAGTTATAACTGAATAGTGAGTTCGATCCTGACTGGGTGACACATATTTTACGAGCTGCCACTTTTACGATACGCTTTTTAAAAAATCATCGTATAGGAATAATCGTTGGTTCTTCGACATTATGTAAGGATCAGAAAACTTGTTTCGCTAAATCAATTATGCTTAGTGCACTGTGTACCCCGGAAAAAAAAACATATAAGATTATGGGAGCATTGATGTGGTTTGCAAACCTTTCTCGATAGATCAATTACAACTGAATAGTGAGGTCGATGCTCACTGGGTGTCCCGTACAAAATCACCACATAGATTAGGGGAGCTTCGACGTGGTGTAATGGTTAAGAAACCTTTCTCTCTAACTTAATATTGCATTCAGTCCTCATTGGGTGCTCTACAAATTCGGCCTTGTGCCACATCGAAGATACGCTTAGAAAATCATTTGGAAAATAAGATGTTGTGTAATGCTTAGCAAGGTTGTCATGGTGGACAATTTACAACTGAATAGTGAAATCGATGCCCACTGAGTGCCCCATACTTTCAGCTTTGAGTCACATCTAAACTACACTTTAAAAAAACCCACATAAGAATGATTATTAGCGCAACTACCTGGGTAACGTATACCCACACAACGATGCGACAGAGGAATATAACTAACTTATATTTATTCTTCTATGTGAGGATCGAACTATTAGGGTAACCCCTTAACTATTAACCCACGTTTAAAGGAACTTTGATCCAGACCTAGAATTGTTCCTTTCGATACAAGTTGGCATCAGAAGTCGTCGGGCATTTTCTGGGTGTTGGTGGCGGGTGGTAAGCAATAATCGACTGGAGAGAATCTAAAGAGATACGAAGTATACAAGGTGAACATGAAGTGAAGCAATCAATCAAAAACATTACTAGGTGCAGAGAGAAAGCAATTAACTTCGGTGTCGATACGCATTCAGCCACCACCTCCGAGACTGGCTCATTCGGCAGTGATGAATAATGTCCGAAATACAAACAAAATTAACAAACGAACCCCCGCCAACGAAAAATGTATCAGATCACGCAAACACACAGGCGGATCTATCTATCTATCTATCTATCTATCTATCTATCTATCTATCTATCTATCTATCGATCTCAGCTAAGTCATATCTATCTATCTATCTATCTATATATCTATCTATTTCAGCTAATTCATATCTATCTCTCTATCTATCTATCTATCTATTTATCGATCTCAGCTAAGTCATATCTATCTATCTATCTCAGCTGCCATATCTATCTATCTCTCTATATATATATCTCAGCTAATTCATATCTATCTATCTATCTATCTATCTATCTATCTATTTATCTATCGATCTCAGCTAAGTCATATCTATCTATCTACCTATTTCAGCTAATTCATATCTATCTCTCTATCTATCTATCTATCTATCTATTTATCGATCTCAGCTAAGTCATATCTATCTATCTATCTATCTATCTCAGCTGCCATATATATCTATGTATATATATATATATATCTCAGCTAATTCATATCTATCTATCTATCTATCTAACTCAGCTAGGTCATATCTATCTATCTATATATCTATCTATCTATTTCAGATTGAATCTATCTATCTATCTCATTTTGTTTATTATCAGTATATTTAACTGTCACATTTTATTCATTATCTATCTATCTATCTATCTATCTAAACAATAAATAGACAAGCTCTCTCTCACACATATAAACACACTCACACAGAAATATATAAAGATGAGTGTGTATAGATAGATGTATATAAACACACACATCCATATAGATATACATACACACACACACATATATAGATATAAGCACAAACACACACACATATGCATATAAACACAGACACGTATAAATATATAAACATATAAATATATAAACACACGCACATTTATAAATGGACAAAATACACACTGATATATATATATATATATATATATATATATATATATATATATATATATATATATATATATATATATATATATATATATATATATAACACATACAAACATATAATTTGCGGGCGAGCAAAATTATGCATATTTATTAATATATAGTTTATAGCTAAGTTATATTGCATATATATATATATATATATATATATATATATATATATATATATATATATATATATATATATTCAGTTTGTGTAAGGTATTTGAGGAAATGTGTTTGGGCGACTGCTGTTATGTGATAATCAATTACTCTGGTTTTTATCTTTTCCGAGCATCAATGGCAAACTGTCATCTGACGGATGAGATGAAACTACAGGCCGTAATCAGCGCCGTTGAGATTACAAACAGTCGGGAAGTTGCCAAATCGTCTGTGCACAAAGTTAGGAAAGGTTGGAAGCCCCCAGCCGGGATGTATTGCTTGTAGCAAAGTAAAAAGATCGCAAAAATCTATCACCGCGTTTGGATTGTTTCAGGACATCATAGTTCGTAAAGCCGGTTATCGAGACGAATCACGAAACTTCCATGAGGTCAATTAGACAAAGATCGCCAGGTGTCCAATGTGGGGCATGATGACGTTCGGTACAGGTCATACATAATGAGGTAAAGGGCAGTTCATGCCTGCACATACGCTAGAACAACGGTTGCTTCGGGTAAAATGATTACTAGACAATTGATACATCCAGAAGAACATGGTACGCTTTGTCATTTTTTTTTATCAGACAAAGTTAATTCGACCACGACCCAAATGTGAACCGGAGCTATGACAGGTACCTATGCGTATATCTTTTCTGATACACCCCCGTTGTACGCAAACCAAGATTTGCGCTTCTGTGGAGGTTTTAGAATGATGAATGGCATATCATGCCACCTTACTTCTTGCAATATAGTTTTCACTTGAATGCTGCTGGATATACCTCGGCACTGGAAAAAATAGCGAAGCCCAAGATAGATCATGTATACGATGGAAAGCCGTACGTTTTTCAGCAGCACTCTGCGCCTGCTCCCCAAAAATTTGACCTAAGATTAATAGATAAGCAAAAGAAAACTGGCCTAAGATTAATTAGATCAGTAATTTATAAATGGCATTTTTTAAATCCAACTTTATTTTTATTACTATATACGTTAATTATATCGGGCATATGTGTTTGTTTTCGCATCTCTTTTTATAATCTTAAACAATGATATTAATTATTTTAAAATAAGATAAGTCCTGACATGGGATCCCGACTCTAGTCACTTTTTCACAGACGTGATGTGGCTTCTCTCTGTCTTTTCTTCCAATATTTTCATGGCATCAGCTCTGACGAGGTATTTTAAATGCTGCCTCGACTGCAGGAATTTAAGCGTGCTACTAGTTTGACATCTCGGTCCCACCCTTTCACTGTCGAAAATGTTAAATGTAACCGACACTTTTAATGCAACAGCTTCTTCTCTCACACTTCCCGACAGTGGAACTCCCTTCCTCTTGCTTCATTGATAGCTATAAGCTTCAAATATTCAGATGTAATTTCAATCGATATTTCCCGATGCCTTGATCTTCATCCCGGTTTTTTTGTTGAATCTTTCCTCAAACACCCGTCTTTTCTCTTAACTTTCACTCTCTATAACCCATTGCGTGCTTGTGGCACTCTCGCCTAGATTGGGGTGAAAAAATGTTAACACTGTGTAAGACCCAAGAGTTACTCGAGGTTAATGAGAAATCTCACACATTTTGTGGGCATATTGGGAAGATAAACTTGAACAGTTTAAAATTGGAGTGATTTTGGAAACATATTTCTACTCGGTTCCACAAAGCAGCGGTTCGTGGGAAGAAGGATCTTAGATTTTTTTTAAGCTTTTCACCCCAGGCAAGGCTTGAAGCCACTAGCACCCAAGGGGTTACAGAAGATTTGGAGCGAGAGCAAATAGGTGTGTTAGAGGAAAGGATGTGGAGAAGGATAGAGGATAGATCAAGGCAACTGGAGATGTCGATTGACGTTACACTTGAATAGTTGGAGATCATAGTCATCAGGGAAACAGGAATGAGGAAGGGAGTTCCACAGGTGTGAGGTGCGAGATATGAAGCTATTGGAGTAGAAGAGACATCTACATTTTTAACAGTTTCAACAGTGAAAGGGTGGGAACGGGATGCCAGCCTCGTAGGACGCTTGAATTCATGGAGCCTGGGAACCAGCGATAGCAGCTCATCGGAACAATTACCATGGAAGTATTTATAAAAGAGACAGAGATAGGCGACGGTGCGTCTGTGAGAGAGAGACTGCAGACGAGAAGCCAGATCAGGGCCATTTACATTGCATACTCGTCTCTGGATCTTATCAAGAACCTTGAGGCAAAACCATAAAAAATATTGATTTACTTCTTTCTAATCCTTTTTACAAATTATTTCTTTCGAAAATACAAATAAAGTTATAAGTTTTTAAAGTGAACACAAACTTTATGGACACCCTATACATACATACATATATATATATATATATATATATATATATATATATATATATATATATATATATATATTAATTCATTTCAAATATCTAAGAGATTAGCTCGTAAGAGACGAACTCTTTTCTAATATCTTTTGATTTGATGGTCGTGGATAATCGTGACTGAAGCAATCTTCACAGTGTATTTCTTCCAGGAGGTTTTTGGGGATTTCGTGAAATGTGAAGTCATACGTTATCAGAGTGAAGTATGATCCCTTTTTATTTTGGTAAATGTGGGCTTTTTTTAGCCCTTTGTTTCCAATGATACTATTCCATTTGTGAAGAAGCATTTTAATTTCAAGTCTAATATTTAATGACAAGAGATTATCTCCTTTACGACCTCTTCTACTCATATGCATGAAAAGGCACCATGAAAGGTAATAATATATTATTATAGTAAAAATACCAGTTATACAGTTTTATATAAAAAATGTGCAACATTAAATATTTATAGTAAAATTATAAAAAATACGCACCTACTAAGAAATTGTAATGAATTCATCCAAAACCATTTAATATACTACCAAACAACAAACATGAAAAAGGCTTTCAGTACATTAAGTCATAGAGTATTCTACAATTCCTTAAATCAAACTGTATTCCAAAATATAACTTAAAAAAACTACAATATAACCCACATATACTACTGTCTCTAGTAATCATATCCTCACAAATGTGTATATGCATAAAAGCTGAGTATCATTTACCATGTATTCACATTATCTATATTATTCGGACTATTTTCCGCATCTTTGTCGCCATATTTATTACAACGTTTCGGGCTTTCAGTATCTGTCTATATTTCTGAGATGAGGTATTATGTACACTATTTACATTATTCCGACTATTGTCCTCATCTTTGCTGCCATATTTATTACAACGTATCGGCCTTTCAGTATCTGTCTATATTTCTGAGATAAGGTATTATGTACATTATTTACATTATTCGGAATATTGTCCTTATTTTTGTCTCCATATTTATTTCAACGTTTCGGCCTTTCAGTATCTGTCTATATTTCTGAGATGAGGTATTATGTACACTATTTACATTATTCGGACTATTGTTCTCATCTTTGTCTCCATATTTATTTCAACGTTTCGGCATTTCAGTATCTGTCTATATTTCTGAGATGAGGTATTATGTACACTATTTACATTATTCGGACTATTGTCCTCATCTTTGTTGCCATATTTATTACAACGTTTCGGCCTTTCAGTATCTGTCTATATTTCTGAGATGAGGTATTATGTCCACTATTTACATTATTCGGACTATTGTCCTCATCTTTGTTGCCATATTTATTACAACGTTTCGGCCTTTCAGTATCTGTCTATATTTCTGAGATGAGGTATTATGTACACTATTTACATTATTCGGACTATTGTCCTCATCTTTGTCGCCATATTTATTACAACGTTTCGGCATTTCAGTATCTGTCTATATTTCTTATAATTTCTGTTAATTCCCCTCTCCAATTTCTCCATCGCCTTAACCAGGTATTGAACTCTTTGGCTCCTGTCACTGGCTCTAACTAACGCCTTTATCCACTGTGCCATGTGTCCTTGAGTTCAATACCCAGTTAATACAGTGTAGAACTTTCAGAGGGAAAATTAACAGGAGATAACTGATAACTGACATCCATTAAACATGGCACGTGGAACTAGAACAGTCTACCACAGTGAGCGAAATAAAGGGTTAGGTTCGACATTTCAATCCCCTGAAGAAGACCGGAGCGTACAACGACCGAAACGTTGTAATAAATATGGCGACAAAGATGAGGACAATAGTCTGAATAATGTAAATAATGTATATAAGACCTCATCTCAGAAATATAGACAGATACTGAAAGGCCGAAACGTTGTAAAAAATATGGCGACAAAGATGAGGACAATATTCCGAATAATGTAAATAATGTACATAATACCTCATCTCAGAAATATAGACAGATACTGAAAGGCCGAAACGTTGTAAAAAATATGGCGACAAAGATGAGGACAATAGTCTAAATAATGTAAATAATGTACATAAGACCTCATCTCAGTAATATAAACAGATACTGAAAGGCCGAATCGTTGTAATAAATATGGCGACAAAGATGAGGACAATAGTCCGAATAATGTAAATCATGTACATAATATCTCATCTCAGAAATATAGACAGATACTGAAAGGCCGAAACGTTGTAAAAAATATGGCGACAAAGATGAGGACAATATTCCGAATAATGTAAATAGTGTACATAATACCTCATCTCAGAAATATAGACAGATACTGAAAGGCCGAAACGTAATAAATATGGCGACAAAGATGAGGACAATAGTCCGCATAATGTAAATAATGTACATAATACCTCATCTCAGAAATATAGACAGATACTGAAAGGCCGAAACGTTGTAATAAATATGGCGACAAAGATGAGGACAATAGTCCGAATAATGTAAATAATGTACATAATACCTCATCTCAGAAATATAGACAGATACTGAAATGCCGAATCGTTGTAATAAATATGGCGACAAAGATGAGAACAATAGTCCGAATAATGTAAATAATGTACATAATACCTCATCTCATAAATATAGACAGATACTGAAAGGCCGAATCGTTGTAATAAATATGGCGACAAAGATGAGGACAATAGTCCGAATAATGTAAATAATGTACATAATACCTCATCTCAGAAATATAGACAGATACTGAAAGGCCGAAACGTTGTAATAAATATGGCGACAAAGATGAGGACAATAGTCCGAATAATGTAAATAATGTACATAATACCTCATCTCAGAAATATAGACAGATACTGAAATGCCGAATCGTTGTAATAAATATGGCGACAAAGATGAGAACAATAGTCCGAATAATGTAAATAATGTACATAATACCTCATCTCATAAATATAGACATATACTGAAAGGCCGAATCGTTGTAATAAATATGGCGACAAAGATGAGGACAATAGTCCGAATAATGTAAATAATGTACATAATACCTCATCTCAGAAATATAGACAGAGCATGTCTTCAGTAGTTAAAGCAGAATAACATATCATATTTTTATTACTTCAAAACTCCGAAGAAAACTAAATAACGGCATTAAATGACACATAAGTTTTTGATACGTCGTTAAAAAGACAAATTAAATCAAATCTAAAAGCAGGAAGTAAGGATCTGAGTGCTCATTTCAGACCGAATATTCACTATATCTTTTCAAATTCATTCTTTCTCCAAAGTTCCATCAGCTCCCGCTGAACTTTCGGTTGTTATTTGATTTGGCGTGTCTTTATTTAATGAAGACCTTTTACCAAATATTAACTATGTGTCTTTTGATTTGCTCAGTCTTGACCCTGTTTGGTCAAAACGCGTAGCAGTTTGAATTCCTGTATTCTTTAGTAATTTCTAAAAATCTTTCATTAATAAATTATCACGCGCCTTTTATTATATAATTATTATTATTATTATTATAATTCAATGCATTAACTCGTCTTTTATTTTTCCTAAATTTAAAAACTCTCCTTCAAAGTTTAATTGTAGCTTGCGGCATTATCACGTAAGTTAAGCATCGTTGAGTCATTACCTAGATAGGTGACCTCTTTGGATTACCAGGAGCTGTAAACTTGAACTTGCGGTTTGTGCAATGGCTAACGGTTTTGAATTACAAATTGGAGATCCTAGTTCCAATTCCTATCGGGTTCTTTGCATTCACTTACGTGCAAATACTCTTGATAAAGGTATAATTCCATCACTTCTCACCACTGCTATAGGTTAATTAGTAAGACTTCTATCAGTAGATCATTATTACCTTCCCAAAATCCTTACGCTCTAAACGTATTTGTTGACTTTAAATAAACTGCAACGTGCTGATAAGCCGTAAAAATTTACATCATTGGATTAACTGAAACTAGTGATTAAATCAAGAATATAATATTCAGAAAAAGATTTACCTTTTTTTGTCTCTGGTCGATTTTATTTCCTAATTACTTTAGTCACGAAAGCCTATTATTCGCTGCGAACTTCGATTTTGTCAACTGTACATCGATGTTTTGAAACTAGGCCATTACCATTACATTCCAGCGTGGCGTCTCTGAAAGTTTCAAGAAATTCTAGAATATTCTGGTTAACTAGGAAGGTATAAAATATATTATTTTATAGTAAAAATAACAGCAATTCATTATTTTATAGCAAAATTATCAGCAATGCATTTTATCTGTAATTGAGGGTATACAATTTCTTTCAGAATATATCTAGTGGAAGCTATATAATTGTGTTCAAAATATTTATATTCCATCATTAAATAACCGTTAGAGGTGTTGATATATCACTAAACAAATTCAAGCAACCAGCATGAAAGAACTCTTTCATGATATTAATCCGTATAATATCCTACAATTTCTTTAAAAAATCAAGCTGTATTTAAAAATATAACTTCAACAAAACTACAATATAAACCACACATATCACCGCCTCTAGTTATTATAACCTCACAAACATGTATATTCACAAAAGCTGAGTATCATCTACCATGTATTCAGATGTGAAAGCAGAATAACCTTATTTTTTTTACTTCAAAGCTCCACAAATAAAATAAATTTCAGCATTAAGTGACTCATAACGGTGTTGATATGACGTTAAACAAACACACCAGTCAATCTATCAATCTATATAGCATGGCGGAAAGTTCATAAAAACATTTACCATGAAAGTATTTATAGAAAGTAAAAATATCACGCGTGGAAATCAATATCACTGACTATTTTGGTGAAGAATTTTCAGAAGTAACCAAATTTTGTGAAGAACCCAAAACGTTTATTTATTTTATGAACTGGAAAATCTATTACCCGCGGAATTAACATGTGTCGTTCGCATGAACATCATTGAAGAATTCCTGAACATGATATCCTCAGACTAGTTATTTTCTACATGATGTTTCGTTGCGAAATTCAACAAAAAAGGAACATATTCTTTATCTAAGGTCTTGAAACTGTTTCTAAATTTATCAATTTAAGTTTCTACAAAACCAAGTCTTTTTTCCATATTATTCTCGTAAAAATAAACTTGATAATTTCAACAATATTTCGTAGAAAAACTACACTGTGTAACAAGATTTTTCAACCTTGGGTAGCAAATAAAGTATCAAAACAGGGTAATATTTTTTTTCAAACTTTGCTTTTGTGATCAGGTTAATGTTATTTCTTAAATTTATCTACTTCCACTGAGAATCCTGGGAAATGTAAACCTTTTCGTTCACGCAAACTATAAGCAAAACAACATATAATTCAAAAGTAGCCTTTATTTATTCTAGGGTTACACAGGAGAGATCACAAAAAAACTTCGACGACGACTTGGCTGTATTTGGACAGACAGAAGCAAACACAACTGTTGAGCTTACGTTCCCCGTAATGTGCCGAAAACATAACGATCACGCTTTACCAGGTCATACGTCCTTGCGTGCCAAATATTATTTCCTATTTGAATGCAACGAGAAATGTTGAATCCTGGCAAATATTTCCTTTAAACATTGCTTTTCTGATTAGGATAATGATATTTCCGGAATTGATCTACATCCACTGTGAACACTGGTGAATATAAAACATACTTTCACGCAAAGTAAAACATATGATCCAAAAGTAAAGAGACCATAAAAGAATTTAAAGTGTTTTTGCGATTTACGCTTATACGAATCAGTGTTACAGCTTTCTGGTGTTCTTGAAGCCTTACCTTAAGGGGGCAGCCTGTCTCCCCTTTATATTTCTTTCGGCAGCTGAAGTGGAAAAATCAGGCATGGCTGATCACATAGGGAGAGAAAAGGGAGATCACCTCTTCAGGTGGTTGGAATGTCGACCTGAACATTTTATTTCGCTCACTGCGGTAGACTGTTCTAGTTCCACGTGCCATGCTTAATGGATGTCAGTTATCAGTTATCTACTGTTAATTTCCCTCTGAAAGTTCTCCTCTGCCTTAGTCGGGTATTGAACTCACACTCTTTGGATCCTCTCACTAGATCTAACTAACTACTTTATCCACTGTGCCATATGTCCTTGAGGACATCTGTGTATGAATTTCTGGGTATTATAAACCTAATGTCTTCAGCAACAAATTTTACCACTGCTCATATTGCAATTTTTGTTGTTATTATCGCTTTTCTCTGGCACTCCTTATTACTGGTTCCCATATTGTATTCATTTCTATGGTTGGTCGGTTCACAAGAGTTTTGTAGCCTAGCATATGTGCTGATTCCTTAAGTTTACGAATTTTCCAATGGTGTTCCTTGTCTATGATCTCAACCTGAACCCACAGAGGGCGGTGATCTCCTTTCTCTCTCCATATGTGGTCAGCCACGCCTTATTTTTCCACTTCGCCTTGTGTTACAGCTTTCTGGTGTTCTTGAAGGCTTACCTTAAGGGGGCGGCCTGTCTCCCCTTTATATTTCTTTCCGCAGCTCCACGGAATAGCGTACACACAGTCTTTAGTCATACTCTCCTCTATGGGGGTCTTATTCGGGAGAGATATCTGCGAACTGTCGTCAAGCTTTTGAAGTTTGTCCTGATGTTATATGGACTGCAGATCCTTTGTATTTTCTCTGATAACCCCTTCACATAAGGCAGGCAGACCGTTTTCTAAGTGTTGTTGTCCCCTTCTTGTTCCCGCCTATCCCAGTTTTTTTGGGGGGGCTGTTGCCATATACCCAGGGTAGTTGTTACGTTGTAGTGTACTACTTATACTGACCAATTCTTTATCTAATCTCTCTGGGTCGCTATTTATGACTTTTGCTCGGTGTTGTAAGCAGTGGACGATCCCTTTCTTTACCCTGTATGGATGGCGGGAGTTGAAATTGAGGTACTGTCCGGTGAATGTTGGTTTACGGTAGTGGCGACCCAGAGACATTAGATAAAATATTATCAGAGCATGAGGTGAAGGATCTAATTGTGATCGAACAGTACGGTGCTGGTTTCTGAAGTTGCTCAGTAGCGATACGGATCTTCAAAAACAAAGAGCAATTGACAAATCTACATGAGTAAATACTAGCCGAACAAAACCTGTGTCGAAGTGTCAGGGAAATGTCTCAGATATTTGGTGTCAACATTTAAAAAATATGCGATCATCTCAAGGAATGTGGCACTCTCTAAATTGGATTCCACATGAAATCAGTGAAAGTCAAATTTTTCGACATTGTGTCTGCAAAATTCAAAATCCATTTCTTGATCCAATAGTCACTTGTATGCGATCATAATGACTCACCCTAAAACTTTCCAAAAGCGTAATTTCACAAATTATACTGATTAACTGATCGTCTACATTGGTGTTATCCATTAAAGCTTTCTGGAATCTAACCAGAAGATTACTGTTGAGATTTACAGACAACAACTGGATAAAATGCACATTAAATTAAGCAGGAGGCGACCGGCACTGATTAATCAACGAGATCCAATTCTTCTTCAGGACAAAGAACTTGGTATTCTATTGATCTTTTGCAAACTGACTAGAAGCTTTTAAGAACTCTTGACAATATGATTTAAGTCGAAAGACATTTAGTTGCAAAGAAGATGCAGTAATTGCATTCAAGGATTTCTTATATATATATATACATGTTTATAATAAACAGTATTAAAGACATTTAGCGGCCAGAATAAAAAATGCAAAATCGACCTTGCTAAAAGAAACACTCCTCTGTGGCTCAATGGGTAAAGCGCGTAAGGCTATACGATGGTTCCGTATAGGATTCAGGTTCGATTCCTGTCGGAGGATGCATATTTCTCGGACATTCAGGCAAATGTGGTTTATTATAAAACAGAGTATAAACCTTTATAATTTGATGATAAATACATGACTTTGTATCTCGATGGCAGAAATGTATACATGTAC
>OZ038496.1:11183034-11203034 GCA_964036315.1 Acanthosepion esculentum | reverse complement strand
AATATGAATAAAGACAAAAAGAAAACATCTTAGCTGTCGTGTTTTGAAATCTGAGTATCTTATCTCGGCAAATGCATATGCCTTGATAAAGGACCTCAGAAAACTAAGCGTCTGCTAAGGTAAGTATTGCCTTTATCTTTATACATACATATATATATATATATATATATATATATATATATATATATATATATATATATATATATATATATATATATATATATATATATATATATACGAAAGTAATACATATATATATTAGAAAATATAAATAAAGTCATTTATAAATTTAATTAAGAATATATAAAAAAGAATTAGATTACATTAATGTAAACGCATCTAAAACTAACAGTATAAAATAATTCTAATTAATCTTAAAAGATTTTGAAAAACTAAATAGCTTATTATATCATATTTGTCATTTCAATTGTTTTATAGAAATGAAGACATTGGCAGAAGTAAGTGTAAAAAAAGGAAGTAATTCGAAAGTTAGCGCACCGAAATAAATACATATGGAATAAAACAAAAGTCATTCTGTCATCACTACATTCATTGTTATCCGTAGTCGCGACGGGTAAAAAAAACATGAAACTCAAAGTTGATATCTGATAAGTATTGAATTTTATTATTTCTGATTCAATAATTATTGTCTAGACAAATATCGATCAGATTATTGGCACAAATTCTGTTCGCTTTCATATGCGTTGAATTAAATTATTCCATGTATATCGCGAGGTAGCATTATACTGGAAAAAGTATGGATCCTCCTCTTCTTCCCCAGCTATGGATAAATAGCAGGAAAGTCTGGGTTCTATAGCCTTGGATGGCAACTCGTCTAGGAGAAGGACAACTCTAAATCCAAAACCTGCGGTGGGTCGTTTGGGGATCTTGTGGAACGTAGTGCACCAAGTGTCTGTATTCTGCCCGTCAAAAAGTTCGAGTGGTTCAGCACAAAGCCTTCACCGCTATAATCAAATCATATGTACTGGTGTCTGGGCTGTCGGTTCATAGGAAATGAATTACTTGAACCCCATACGTCGAAAAAGGGCGTGAGAGTTAAGGGCATATATATATATATATATATATATATATATATATATATATATATATATATATATATATATATATTTTAATTAAAATTTAAAAAGAGACAACCTTAAGGGTCCATTGATTATATTTTATTTCCGCAAGAAATTGGTTTCTCCTGGTTCCTCAGATCACATTCATAAGCATAAAAATTTTTGATATATATATATATATATATATATATATATATATATGTGTGTGTGTGTGTGTATATATATTATTTTATATATATATGTATATATATATATATATATATATATATATACATATATATATATATATATATTTGAATTGGACAAAGACCGACAATTTATTTAAAGACATTTGTAATATGTTTAAGGTTCTTTATATAGATACAAGTATTTAAGCAAATGCTCTGTTTTTTATAATAAAAATTTTTATTATAAAAAACAGAGCATTTGCTTATATACTTGTATCTATATAAAGAACATTAAATATATCATAAATGTCTTTAAATATATATATATATATATATATATATATATATATATATATATATATGTGTGTGTGTGTGTGTGTGTGTGTGTGTGTTTGTGTGTGTGGATATATATATACGATACGAGCCACTGCGTGCCGAATGTGTGGAAAATGGTTGGACGTGTCATGTGATGCCTATTGAGACTGGGTGTCGTGGGTTTCTGGGACATTCAGTCATTTCCTTTTTTTCAAAAATAGGCATCACAGGCCGTTGGTTGAAGAGCGCTTCGCATGACATTCAAAAAACAGTTCAGCAGGCGTCAGGTTGGATTTGGACGAGATCAAAACAAGCAAATAAAACGCGCGCAACCTCACGACCTAACATGCGCGAGTGAAATATTTGCGTGGTCGTCTGTAACGATTTTTTACAATAACGGCAAACGCGTTCAGAAGCTTTCATTACTGATAGAAACTGCAACGAGGAACAATCGTTTATTTATTTCCTTACAAGAATTTACAAATAGGAACGATTAATTAGCTTATCTTCATACCCTGCCTGGTGGCAAACACTGCTGGTGTCGCTAGGGGTCCCGCCATAGCCACCGAAACCGTGATATCACCCCTGGTCGGCGGCTGATGAAGACAGGGTATCACACGTGTTAATACACGTTGTATGTTTTAAAAAAATGTGTATATATATATATATATATATATATATATATATATATATATATATATATGCGCATATCTTCATTCAAACATGTTTCATTGAATAATATAGGTATATTTTCTATTCATTTTTATATTGATCCTTTCCATTTTCTTGATTTTGATATGAAATACATCAAGGAAGACGTGAATGATTTCTCATACGACGTATAATGTGACAAAATGTATTGGGATAATAATATGCTTTCCAAAAACTAAGCAAAGTATTAAGAACAGAATAAAACTCGTTAGAAAAAAAAAGGACTGAACTATTATGCTATATCGCTCCTACTATTTGGCTGTAAATGTTGATCAATCTCATCACAGAGGAAGAATAATCTAGAAGCAACATTGTGGTCCTAGACAAGGATTCTCAGAATACGATGGACCGAAGAGATAGTTAAAATTTGTGGTCGAAATCTTGAGCAAGTGGCTTTTAAAAAATTCGATAGTCATAGGAGAGTTTGAATGCAAGAGGTACAGAGGAAAAATTGAGGTAACACGCCTTTGATGTCAACCTGACTAACGTAGACAAAAACGGCAGTCTACTGCGGAAATTTTCTGCCTAGCCAGTCCCAAATCTAAAGAAACACGGTCGGCCAAAAATGTATAACTGACTTATATATTTACAAAAAATCTTGAAATACTAAGCAGAAAATGTATTCAATAAAATCGCCATTGGCTTCAACCACGGTCACCAAACTACATCGGAATCTCCTGCATCTCTTCTGGGCGGTCTTCTTGTTTAAGTTGGTGCATGCCACCATAATTCTTGCCATCAGTTCATCTTTGCTGTTACAAGGAGTTTTGTTGGTCTCTTTCTCAACTGCACTTCACACGTAATAATCAAGGAGGTTGCAGTATGGGGATTTAGATAGCAAGATACAAAGTCTGATGTGTTCACATAAATTATCTGAAATCCATGGCTGGGTTCTCCTGCTTGTGGGCATGGTGCAGAGTCCTGTTGGCAGACATAGGGTCTTTCAACCGCCACCCTTTTAACCCAGGGCAACACGACCTCCTCAAGGCACTTAATGTCAGCCTCCGTGTTGAGTCTGAGTTCGTGATAAATCGTAGCATAATGTCGCCATCACTAGTAATCACTCCGAACATCATCATGTTGACTGGAAATTATCGTCCAGTACTTTCCGAATGATCTATACTATCCTCAGGTTAACACCCAAACACACTGAAATGTTCGTATTGTAGTTTCCATCTTGAATACCAAGCTGAACAGCATGCCTTTTCCAAATTTTTGGTTGAGTGAATTGTGTCATAGTGATCTTTTTTATCACAGACGGTGCCCAACTGACCCTACTATGCTGTGCAGTCGACAAGATGAAAAACAAAGCGGATGGGCGAAATTGGAAATATAAAGTGTTGACAATTTACCCATCGTACCCTATAGACACGAATTCAATTAAATTTATATTTTAATTTAACTGATACTGATTGCCAGTAAACATTTTCTTCTATGTTTATAATTGTTTTATTTTTATTCGAAAAATTTTGAATTTTTCGATGTTTATCTTGAATCAAAATATTATTAAATATGTAATATAATATTAAAATTTTCACTTTCGTTACGCAATTATCACACTCGCTCGTCGGTTAACTTGACACCAACTTAAAATTGACAGTTTTGCGTCTTTATAATGGAAACCGACATTTTTTCATCTATAATTTCATTCCACAAATCTGCATTCGCAATGGCTTTTAGCAGATGTTAAACCCTTTTACTAGTTATGCATGCGTGATTAACCCTATCAAGGGATGTAATACATCTCAGCATTTAGGCAAGTGTATCATTAAAGAGTATTTATAATGTAACAAAATGTACACCCAAACATATTGTATTAATTATACTATTATATCAATAATGACGTCAATAAAAATAATAATTACTGTGTGCCTACCATAAAAAAGCAAATTCGAATATTAGATAACATTCAGTGTTCTTAGTTCTTAGTTTTTATACGAACAAATATCAATAATGAAATCCTATTTTACACGTA
Source organism: Acanthosepion esculentum (assembly GCA_964036315.1). Lineage (NCBI taxonomy): Eukaryota > Metazoa > Mollusca > Cephalopoda > Sepiida > Sepiidae > Acanthosepion > Acanthosepion esculentum. The sequence goes on along the minus strand of OZ038496.1, from coordinate 11,198,787 downwards.
ATATTACATTCTAATAATGGTAAATCTTCAGTTTATTAATAAAGTAAATCTCCTGCTTACTGATCTACAACAGTGTGTACACGTACAAGATAAACCTGTAGAGAGTTAATCATAGTCTTTCCTTGGATTGTTGGCGGGTCTTATGACATTTCGGGTCCGTTGGTCAGGTGTGAATTCAGCTCCTTACCAAACTTACTTTTAGGGAAGTTTTGCTTTTGTTCGTTGAACAGTTGACAACTTCACATATTCCTGAAGTCCATATATGTGGAGAACAGCCATTATGTTCGCTGCTTTTGATTCAATGGAAACGAAACCTTTGTCTCCAACTTCGGCAAGACACTTGATTTCATCAGAAAAAGTAAGACATTTTGTATTTATCTTTTATGTACCTCAGTCAGACATGCTCGTATTTGGATCAATGAGTACAAAATGTACATTCATCTGCTTTGGGACACATGCGATTTATTTAAATTATTTTGTATTTATTAAATGTTTTAATTGTGTACAGTTCTATCTTGTCTTTCATTTCTGTTTATTCAGTGTTAGCGTATCAATAGATAAACTAATGCTAATATTAATACCTGGTGAGTAGGGAACTAATAAATATTTTCCTAGCACCAGATTGCAGGTAAATTATGACTGGTAGATAATATTATACTAATATCTCTAATGAAAAGAACAAACAGCATTAAACCTTTCCTGTGGAAGAAATTAACCTAGCCGCCATAAACTATAAGAGAAATAAAAAGAGGCAAAGATAGACTGACTGGGTGTTGTCTTCAATGTTTGCATGTCCGCTATCACTGATATTGAGCATCTTAACCCATAAATATAGCATACCTTAAAAATATATTTTATCATATATATATATATATATATATATATATATATATATATATATATATATATATATATATATATATGATTTATTCGAATTTTATAACATAAACATGTTATAAAATAACTACGAAAATAGCTATTCTGTTTCAACACTTCTGGTGTCTTATCAAATGATGGTGTTGAATTTAGAATAGAGAGTTTTTAAAAACTCTTTATTCTACATTCAACACCATCACTTGATAAACACCAGAAGTGTTTAAGCAAAATAGGTATTTTTGTCGTGATTTTATAACATATTTATGTTATAATTTTCGAATAAATAATTATATTTGTTCTACACTGTATTGAGCGCTCTTTTAAGAATAGTGTTTGTTGGTTATTGGAATTTATTCCGTATACACCAATCCTATACTTGGATATATATATATATATATATATATATATATATATATATATATATATATATATATATATATATATATTATTTAAAATATTTAAAAAATATTTTATCATCGCGATATGGAAATTTCTGTTTCGGAACTGAAGGTTCAAATTATTGTTCCATTTTCAAGCGATCTTAAATAACTTCATAAAAAATGGTTTACTTTTGTAAGCGAAGTAGTATTATATGGAAGACTTTAAATGGGAGGGGGTTTATGAGATTTCAGATTTTTATTATGGGTGTTTTCTTTGTTTTTGACGAATCTAAATACAGATCTAAGTTAAACTGGAAAAGTAAAAAAATCTAGGTTAGAGGTTGGGTGTGGGTATGTAATTCATGGTTTTCTAGAATTGTCTGTCGCGTAACAGATATGTCATTCTCACTGTCTTTTTTAGAACGTTTATCAGATACACTGAAATAGAGAGAGGTGTATGTATCGTACTATGGGTTAATTAGGGCATTTGTTATAATTTAAATATTTTTTTCGCTTTAGGGCTGTATAAAGGGGAATTTTATATGATTTAGTCATTTTTTATATATTTTTATACAATTAATTTTAATGATTTAAAATGCAGTACTTACTATATTTAATAGTACCTTAAACACGTGAATGTCGAAATTAAAGTTTAAGGAATAAAGTACACATTTTTTGTAACATTATATGTAATTAAATAATAGAAATATAATTTTAAAGTAGAGATTTTTGTTACATAAATCCTATTAATTATGTTTAAATGTGAACTTGGTACAATGTCTACAAAAGCAGTTATTTCGTTTCGTTCATTTACTAAATCATTATTTTAAAAGAAAGTTAATAATATATAACTTTTCCTGTAGGTAAAAGGGCATGGGGCATTCAATGACCTACAAGTTCTCGTTATTTTTAAAAAATAATTTCCACTTTACTTTGGGGATTTTGATTTGTTTCTTTTAAATTTCAAAAGTACTTAGAGAGTGATGTTTGGTCACGATACCCATTGTTGTTGACGGACGTAAGATATTGGTGCCATCTTAATTTTCTATCATTTTTCTGCTACCAATATAATTTTTTTTAATACCTGGATTTTCAATAGATTAAATAATAATTTTGTAAACATTATAGATTCTGTAAGACATTTATTTTTCAAAAGAAAATTTATGAAATTTCTACAGTTACATAATCATTCGTTAATATTATTGATTTTCTTTTGGGAATCACTCTTATTATGATTTTGATTTAAGCATATATATATATATATATATATATATATATATATATATATATATATATATATATATATATATATAATGAAGGTAACAAATCGGTTGCTATATAATACAGGTTGATCCTAGTAATATAAGGTATTAAACTGATCCACAAAAAGAGATCAATATATTTATTATTTCTGAACAAATAATTATTAAATCACCTAATCTGGGGAATAAGCGTATTTCAGCAGACGAACATATAAGTTGCCTATCTTATTAACCCAGGTATGGACTGACTTCATGGTAGAAATGCCATATATATATATATATGTATATATATATATATATATGTGTGTGTATGTGTGTGTGTGTGTGCGTGTGTGTGTGTGTGTGCGTCCGTGCGTGTGTGTGTGTAAGTGTGTGTGTTTGTGTAGTTAGTTAATTAGTACTTCTCATTCTCTACGGAACATTGCACTCATTTTAACGCCGCATCCAAGGGTTGGATTTTAGATTCAGAAGCGGTCGCCGTCATATGCATGCACATCTTCTAGGATAGTGCAATCCAGTACTATTTGAATTTAGAGTTTCCTTCTCCTAGAGTGGTTGCCAGTCAAGGCTACAGAACCTATTCTATCCTAATATTTTACTTTTAGGTAGGGAGCGAAGACAAAGAATCATACCTATCTAAAGTTAGTGAATGCAATGAACTCATCATGAATTTTGCTCTCCAATTCCTCAATTTATCCATTACCCCACTGTGAATGATTAGTTGATTTTCTTCACCAAATCCATTTAGACGGAAGTCGGAAGCTTGTCACTGCTCTATCGCTATTTACATAGAAATGTTCAGGTTAAGATAGATAGATAGATAGATAGATAGATAGACAGATAGATAGATAACGAAAAGGTGGACATAGATTGGTAGATAATAAAAAGACTGTGATAGATAGATAGATAGATAGATAATGAACAGGCGGATATAGATATGTAGATAATAAACAGAATATGATAGATAGATAGATAGATAGATAGATAGATAGATAGATAGATAGATAGATAGATAGATAGATAGATAGATAATGAACAGGCGTCATAGATTGGTAGATAATAAACAGACTGTGATATATAGATAGATAGATAGATAGATAGATAGATAGATAGATAGATAGATAGATAGATATATAATGAAAAGGCGGATATAGATATGTAGATAATAAACAGATTATGATAGATAGATAGATAGATAGATAGATAGATAGATAGATAGATAGATAGATAGATAGATAGATAGATAGATAATGAACAGGCGTCATAGATTGGTAGATAATAAACAGACTGTGATAGATAGATAGATAGATAGATAGATAGATAGATAGATAGATAGATAGATAGATAGATGTCATCTATCAAACATATTACCAATTGAAAAACAACAAAAACACATAAATTCGGGCTGGTGTGCATCTGTCTGAATTTATTAAATTTGAATTTACTTAAGTAATCAAGCATCGCATCCATTGGTTAAACAACCACTACAAACATGCGCCGATTAACTTTATTTATTAGGTAAGATCACAATTAAATAGCATATCAACAAACAACAGAATACAAAACACATGAATCCAACAAATACTTATGAAAGTGCTCTACCATATTTAATCTCAAGATTGAAATACTCAATGAGGAAGAGCAGTACGAACCCTTCCTAAACAGAATGCGTAATTGGTAGAAACGCTGTGTCCATAATAATATTCTATCCACTAAGATGAGAAAACAAGTACATTGATATTTACTAATCATAGAAATGAAATAATCAATTATGCAAAAGTAACATTTTACAATTATTCATTTTAGCTATAAAATTCCTCATTCGCAAAATGTCATAACATTGTATCTTTTAATCAATTGGCAACAGTTCAATAATTGTTGCAAGTCCAACAACAAATACAGAATACAACTTCTTTTTTAAAAAGGAATATAATTAGCAAAGGAAAAATATCCGTTTGTTCTTTGTTGGAAAATGACGCAAACGTGTCCAATAATTCTGATATTTTGCCATCATGCTTCTAGTGGGACAACTGCTCTGAGTTACATGTGAGATGATTATTCATTCTTTTGCAGTTATTTCATATCGGACCGCTATACTTACGTACATAATACCTACATAGTCGATTTACAAAAATACTGCTAAGGCAGTTCCCGAATTGTTCCTTCTACTAACAAGTCTTGTGTAAATCCATGTCATATATATATATATATATATATATATATATATATATATATATATATATATATATGTATATATATATATATATATATATATCTAAAGACAAAAGAAAACTTATCTTAACTGATGCGATTCGACTTCTGATGGACATTATAATAACAACTTGTTTTTATTATGTTTTTATTCATATTATCCTTTTTCTCTCTGCGATTTTGAACACACGCCCGCACGCGTATATATACATATATATATATATATATATATATATATATATATATATATATATATATATATATATATATATATGTTGAAACTTGACTAATGCATGGAATAATAATGCAACACAAAATGTACTTAGAACAAAATGTATTGAAACAAGAAAGTGTACACAATATTTACATATAGTCTTTTGTATATTCCTGGGAAGATCGTCCTGGAGAATGTGTTGACTAAGTCGCAGTCGGGCAGAGTCTCTAGTTGAATCTCTTGATTCGCCTCTCATGTCTTCCCGGTACCAACCATATTTATATAGTCGGTACTCCACTATGCAAATTAGGTGGATCCTACCACAACAATATATATATATATATATATAATTATATATATATATATTTATTTATTTATTAAACATGTTGTGTTGAATGTCAAAGACAACATAGTCCTGCATATTTTCTTTTGAATTTTCTCATATTTTCTAATGAGACTTTTTATTTGAAAATTATATCGAAATAAATATTGTCCGTAAGATAACCGAGTACTTTCGAACATCATTGTTCATCTTCAGGGTCAAAATGTAAAAATGTCTTATATATATGTAGAGTCAAAAAAATTTTAAAACTTTGACATTCAGCACAACATGTTTAAAAGAAAGGTTGCTGCCAAATTACACACACACACACACACACATATATATATTTATATATATATATACATAAAAAAAAAGAAAACAAATTGACAAATTAAGTATTTGCTAAACGCTGTTAAAAGTGGCAAATGAAATTCAAAAATCCGTTTGGTATGTACTGTGAAAATAGATATATATTTTCGTGTCTGCTTTCTGAAATTATTTCCGATCTTTGGTGCAGCCATTGTTTTTGTTAAGTTTGGGAGATTATTGCCACTTTTTCATGTAGGCTAAGTCGGTATCTCTTTGTTATATTATTGTAGGTAGGAGCGGTTTTCAGGATTTCGCTGCTTATTTTTGGTATGATGTTTCTGTGTTTTAGTTGCTATATGTATGTGGATAGTATGGTGCTGCTGGAGTATTTTCTGTTGGAGAAATGGAGGTCGTGGGTGTATTTTCATTGCTTGAAGATTCCTACAGTAGCGCCAGCGTAGTGCAATATAGCGTTGACTGCGTTTACCTTAGCTTTGTATACAATGTTTCTGTGTAGGCAATTCCTTGTAGTGGGCATGTCTCTGCAGTTGGGTTGGGGATCTTTGACTGTGCTGTTGCTAGTTATTATGTTTTGTCTTGGCTTTTTATTATCTGTGTTATGTTTTTAGCGCAATTTTATCTAACTTTTAGGTTGTTTTAGTTAAATATTTAGGTATTTAGATATTTGGTACGGGGAAGTGTTTATGCGGAGGTTTATGGGTGTGTTTGTGTGTGCTGGAGTGCATGCACCTGTGTGGGTGTGTATCTATTTGTGTTAGAATGTCATCCCAAACAAATACAGTAGAACCCCCTCCCACCAAACATAACGAAACACAAATAAGTAGAAATAGATCCGTTTAAAAAATAAACCAGTTTGTCTGTTGATCACAAAAGCGTGAAACCCAGGGTCACAAACTTATACCCATACAACTATATATATATATATATATATATATATATATATATATATATATATAAATTTGTCATCCACAGACAGACTGTTTCGCTGTTTCACAGCTCATCAGTGTGGCTAGATGTCCGGTTGCCTCTAGCTAGGATCAAAACCCGAGTGAATTTGCGTCACTCGGAACTTCTACCAGTAAGCCGTCGACGCACGGCAGATATGAAGGTGAATTTTAGCGTGTTTATTTTTAGATTTAGATAAACACACAGTGACTGACAGTGACTAAATTCTGCCGAAGAGTCGTGCAATATTAGCTTAAATAGTCACTGTTTACAAACTCACACCTCAAACCAAAGAGCTCAATCGAAATTAATTTTTCAGGAGCCAATATATATATATATATATATATATATATATATATATATATATATATATATATATATATATATTAGAATTATATCAATCGATCTTTTGCAAAGAAAGGACTTTTTATCCAATCTTAAAATTTCTGTCTTTTTCACCAACTCGTTTCAAAGTAAACATTATATTGTTAGAAACTCTTAGAATCTGACTGATTGTTGATATTTGCTTGGAGTATAATGTGGGCATTCGCACACAAAATATTCTTCCTGGGAGACTCTTTCTCAGATTTCTATATTTCTCAAAGAATTCCAATGCAGTTCATCCATCTCTGTGTACGCCTGGTGATAATGCCATCTTTACGGTGAAGGAAACCCTACGAATGTTTAAATTGGTAAAACCGTCCGTGATATAGGATCAATAAACGTATTTATACAAACGAAGTATGACTGGCGTCCTTTGGGTCCATTAACGCCATTTCCCTATAAACTGCAACGTGTGAGGGAAATCGGGACGGGCTGAAAGAAAAAAAATGGAGGAAGCAAGAAAGCGAAAGCGAAAACGTCAAAAGAAAGGAACAAACGAAATGGAGAAGGGGAAAATGACCACTGGTCAAGGGAAATAACTACGAAAGTTTAAGAGGAGCGTGAAAACAATTATCTATCTTTGTGTGTCTCTCTCTATACATCTATGTGTCTATCTATCTCACTCTGTTCCTATCTATCTATCTATCTATCTCAGTCTGTTCATATCTATCTATCTCTGCTGATAAAGCTGAATGTTTTGCCCGTAAATTCCCCTCAAACTCTACCCTGCATAACTCCCCTCCGAGAACTGAGTCTTTGTTAAATGATATGCATATAACCTTTTCCGTGGATTCTTCCTATCATCTCTAATCTAGGTCCACACAAAACGTGTGGACCCGATGGTATCCCTGTAATAGTTATGAAGAATTTTAATTCCGAACTAGCTCTCTCTAAACTGAATAATAAATGCTTTCTGCTTTCCTACCTGCTGGAAACCATTATCAGTTGTTCCAGTTTTAAGTACTCTGGTGAGCTGTCGACCCTTCCAAATATCGGCCTATAAATTTCTACAAATTTGGTTGGAATGTTTTCGCGATACCAAACTAATTTTTTTTTTTGACGAAAATAATAATCTATTGAGTTTTTAACAAGAATATAGAACGAATACTCTTTCGGCAATGTCCAAAATGGAACCTGATTTTAATGAATACAATCAGAAATTGTCGAATGGGAAATCCTACAATATAGAAGATTGCCCCTTGAATGGAGAATGTTTAACTGACCACGTCGTATATAGGGCCGAATTTGAAGCCGAAGGGCATCTCTCTATGAATTATGAAAAGAAATTTTACTCGAGTTCCTTTTTAAACGGAGATATAACGGTCCTTTAACAACGTTTAGAATAAGTAAATATCGGAAATGCTTTTTTTCTATATACATCCTTCTGTAAAATTATAGATGAAGAGAATATGAAAAACCGCATGAACTCAACATCTGGGTAAAATGATTCTGAAAGTGATGATTGGCACTTCTTTGCAGAAGTCCATCTCTTCGTTTGGGAACTTTTGATGTTTTTCATTAAGAATTTTATTATTTCGATCATTTATACCATTTGCTAAGGTCTTGTACGTGATTCTTAAAGCCAAGTACAATTTTGAATTCTGTCTTCCACACGTGGTAAACATAAAGTTTGTCTGTGTTGCCTAATTTGGAATCTTGCCTTTCCCTGTGGATAATGTGACGCTTGAGTCCCGCAAATGACTTACAAGCCATGTCAAAAAATCGTACAATTAACCTGAAGGTCATTCCGGTAACGTTGTATTCACAGGAGTTTGCACCTGATCTCCCTAATGTGTTCTCATGTAAATGGCTGAACCAGCCGCTTAGGGCCTGACAAATACTGCAAATATGTTGGTGTGCTAATAGTTCTGGGACGGACACTATTTCTCCCTTCCTAATGGTTCGATGTTTGTTGCAACGTCGCCAAATCAACAGTGACGATATTGGGCTAAATAATAGCGACAAATTCATTTATCCAATCTTTTATTAACTTTTTTCTAATGTCTGAATAGATAGATAGATACATAGATAGATAGTAAAATCGAATAGAACAAGATAGATAGATTGATACATACATACATACATACATACATGCATACATAATGATTATCACTTCTTTGCAGAAGAAGGCCAGGTCTTCACTTGGTAGCTTTATAAGTCTTTTACAATCAGAATTTTATATTTCTAACATTTTAACCGAGTTACGGGCCCGTAATTGTTTCCTACGACCAGCTTCACTTTAACAACCTCTCTTACAATCGTGGCAAACAAAAAGTTTGTTTGTGCTACCTATGCTAGAAACTATCTTATCCATTGGTATAATCAATCATGTGATGTTTCTAAGCCCGCAACGGACTTACAAACTGTTGAAACTTGACTAATGCATGGAATAATAATGCAACACAAAATGTACCTTGAACAAAATGTATTGAAAGAAGAAAGTGTACCCAATATTTACATATAGTCTTTTGTATATTCCGGGGAAGACCGTTCCTGGAGAATGTGTTGACTAAGTCGCAGTCGGACAGAGTCTGTAGGTGAATCTCTTGATTCGCCTCTCATGTCTTCCCGGTACCAACCATATTTATATAGTCGGTACTCCACTATGCAAATTAGGTGGATCCTACCACAACAATATATATATATATATATATATATATATATATATATATATATATATATATATATTTATTTATTTATTTATTAAACATGTTGTGTTGAATGTCAAAGACAACATAGTCCTGCATATTTTCTTAGATCCTGCCACAACACAAACCATGTCACAAATCTCGCACAATAACATGCAGCTCTCGCTCATGCGACCGGCTAAACCAGCTACCTAAAGGGTGACCTTTCCACAAATACTGCAAATGTGTTGGTGTCCTAATAGTTCTGGGAGAGATTCTATTTCTCCGTAATGGCGCGCTTTTTGTTGGAATGTTCAATTCTCCTCAGCTCAGAATTATTGCATCGTTCCCAAATCGACATTCACCAGCCAAATCTATGTCTAGCAAGAGTTTACGAGTCTTAGATATTAACGCCAAGAGTCATTAAGTTACATTTAACGATATCCTTGAAACGTTTTTTTTTTGGTTTATGAGCGAGTTAATTACTTTGTAGCAGTTCACTATAAAAAAAACTGTGCAGAGGATTTGATTATTCAGAAGCAGTTTCTCTATGTTGCCTATGATTGCGCACCGCTGAAGGGCTTTTGTATCTGGTGTACAAGGCTGCCAGTTGATGTACAAAAATACATACATACATAGAAAACCGACAAGATATATATATATATATATATAGATAGATAGATAGATAGATAGATAGATAGATAGATAGATAGCAGTTCACTATAAAATCAGTCATCCTTCATACGTATCAGATGACATGTCCAGCACATTTTTTACTGAGAAAGGCTCTTGTATCTGGTGTACAAGACTGCTAATTGATGTACATGCATACATACATAGAAAACAGACTGAGATAGATAGATAGATAGATAGATAGATAGATAGATAGATAGATAGATAGAAAAAAGAAAGAAGGAAACAGATTGAGATAGATAGAAAGAAACATATGATAGATAGATAGATAGATAGATAGATAGATAGATAGATAGATAGATAGCAGTTAACTATAAAAAAAGTATTTTGGACAAACGGTCATACTTCATCAGCTGACCTGTCCAGCACATTTGATTACGGGGAAGAACTCTTGTATTTGGTGTACAAGACTGCCAATTGATGTACATACATACATACATACATACATACATACATACATACATACATAGAAAACAGACTGCGATAGATAGATAGATATATAGATACATAGATTGATAGATAGAAAGAAAGAAAGAATGAAAGAAAGACAGAAACAGATTGAGATAGATAGAAAGAACCAGACAGATAGATAGATAGCAGTTCACTATAAAAAAAAACAGTATTTTGGGCAATCTGTCATCCTTTATACGTATCATATGAGCTGTCCAACACATTTGATTACGGAGAAGTAGTTTGTCTATGCCGGCTATGTTTGCGCTCTGAAAGATAATTTGCAGGGTGTATCAAAAATAGATTTACAAATTTGGGTTGGGTTCAAGAAAGACTAGCCACAAATGTACACGAATGACAAATATAACCGAGTCTACATGTCAGCACAGTGCCATCAACTGTAAACTTTCTTCAAACTTAATAATTCAAAAACGTAAGATTTCTGGTCATATATTCATATGGAATTCTCTCCTTGTTTTTATGTGAGAAACCCCTTTGTAAAGGAATATATATATATATATAACAAAAGGAGCTTATCCTGCAACCACATTAGGCACATGAATTCATTCACGAGCTCAGTCACTAAATCTATTTTCAAAATCTACCACGACTCTAACTGTAGACGTCATAACATAATTTACGTCCTAGAATGCACACTATGCCAGAAACAATATGTAGAAAAATCTGAATGGCCCTTTCACTAATAATTATCGCAATCGCATTTGAAAGACTATTACCTGTAGAACAACATTTCCGCCTAGAAAAATATGATTTTAAAACCCATGCCAAATATTCAGAGCAGATAAGATTGGAAAGATTTTAGAGTTCCATGAAAATAAGTGGATACAACGTTTAAAAACGCACTATCCAGACGGGCTTAATCACAAATTTAACAATATAGATAATATTAATATATAACCCCCATAAATCAGGACCTACACACATTTGTCACCCATACGAGACAGACATGCTTACGGAGGTGTTGAGGCCTCACACACACCCACTTACACACATCATACTCATTCACCCCCCCAATGAGCCAAATGATAACACACACTTAACAGAGACACATCCCCTTTCCAGGAACCAATAAAACTCTCAAAATGACCAAAGGAATTCAGAGCAGCATGAATCCATCCAGCTCTTAACTGAAATATCAACTTAAAAGAAACTATTTGACCAAAACAAGGACTGACCAAAATATCATGTTAAAAAAATAAATGAAAACTACAGACAAAAATTCATTTTCTCAGTCAAAACATTCATTTCTGTAGTTCGCCGCTACCAACAAGCCGAATTTTTTTTCTCCTGATGATGGCCAGGTTGGTCGAAACTAGTCGAGGAATCTAACTGAAATAATAATAAAAACGAAAGAATATTAATATATAACCCGGTGTGTTTGAAGATTTTATGCACATAAGATGAGAACGGACGAGTCTCATGCCAACATTCGTAACATTTAATTTAAAACAGGGCTCAATACAAAGTCGAGCAACATTCTTTATTTTAGGATAATACATCGAAAACATCGAGAAAATAACGCTACACAATTGCAGTTGTGTTTCGATGCGTATACAACGCATCTCATCAGGCGATTGTAAATTACTGGCGAGTGAAAGATTTAATCAGATTTAAAAACAAAATATAGACTCTATTTACGAAAATAAAAAAAATCTGGGTGGTTATAAGGTTTGTGGGTTTTGCTTAGATCAACCAGTCTGATAAATATATAGTGAAGACATTCGTATTGATCCGAAGAGAAAGCTTGATAGCGTGAAAAATATACACTAGCAGTACGCATGGAAACCTTACGATGAACCATATTTTAATGATGGTGTAAACTTTAACCTTGAGAATGACCTATGGCACAGATGAATTTCTGAGCTTAACACTTTAACAGAATAAATTCAATAGTAATCATAAGAATGAATTATTCAATGAAGTAAAGAGGTACAAATGAAAAGGGTTTCCATTTCAATTTTTTTCTTATCCTTTCTTTGTCTCATTGAAAACAAAAAATACCTCTAATATGTCTTTTGCTTTCGTCCATCTTCAGAGTCCAAACAGAATGGTGCATTATTTATCTGCTGTAATTATACGGCCAAGGGTTAAAACGTTCGCATTCTGACAAAGGAGACTCGGGTTCTTATCGCACCTGATGTTATCGGAATGGAGGGGTCAATCCCAGCGTGTTGCATCTTTGTAAAGTGCCTAAACGCCATACCACGGTTTAACCCAAGCCTTGTGAGTAAAATAGGGTTGACGGAACACTTCGGCGCCTTCGATAGCCGTGTCAGAACAAAGTCACAAGCCGTTATTGAAGAAATAATGTTAGATCTGTGAAATCCTACAGGAATTAACTTTAGTCTACTTATTAATAACAGCATTTTTCTCTTCCGGGTAAACTGATACCTGACTATTCAAAGAAGATTTTAGTAGCGACTTCTCTTGAAAACGGACAAAATTTGGCATCGTGGTGTTAATTAGTACCTACAGAAAAATACTTGATATATTAGAGAATGGTTTATCAACTGTGCAAACGTGGGTAACCTATTGTAGCAGGACAAGAGAGAGTTTTGAAAATGATCCAAGGTCAAGGCGTCTTGCAACTTCCACCATTGCAGTCAAAAATGATCGTGTGTTTGGTTCTTTTATCTATGTCAGAGACGTTTGGTATTGTTGGATTTTAAATCTTTTTTTTGTTGTATATAGCTGCACACAAATATAAATACATACATACACCCCTAACCATACAGTCAAGCATATACATATATTAGAGCCTTTTTCTTTTGTATACTTGTACAGATATACATGCCGAAACCTATGTACCTGTGTATACATACATATGCATCAGAGCCGTTTTTTTCTTTCAGGTTCTATTATACATTCCACACACACACACACACACACACACACACACACACACATACACACACACACACACACACACACATATATATATATATATATATATATATATATATATATATATAGTTTACGAAAAACTAGGTAATCCGTATGGGAAGACCCAATGAGTATAGAATCCAGAGAGCTCAATGTAAATCAGAGCTAATAATTTTTGTTTATTGTTTTTTTGTTTGTTTTTTTTTTGTTTAGCGGCATATCAACAACGCCTATTCCAATAGAAGTTAATGACACTTTTTTACAACTTCTTTCTCTTTTTTCTCTCATTTTCTTTTTTTCTTTTTTTTTATATACTACTTTGTCCATCCCACTTCCTAATCAAAATATAATTTCCGTTAACAGATTTAAAGTGTCAATGTCTAGATTTCAGCGAAAATTAAATTTGAAACAATAGAAATGTTACATCTAACTCAACGCTGTCTCTCTACCCCGCTACACTGCCCCCACTTCGTGAGTTTCCTTATTATTGCCCGTCATAAATGTGTAAATTTATTTTCATTTTTTCATTTCAACATTTGGAAATAAATCTGATGATCCACTGTCCTTTAAAAGGGCTGTGGTGAAATAATTTATTATATGGAACCTTAAAGCAATCTGTTTTTATTTAAAATATATATATATATATATATATATATTCTTTAAATCAAATAACTAACGCTATTAGCATATCCCGTGAGAATATTCCGCACAATGAACATGCTATGAGGATAGTTTTTGATGGGTGGGTTTCTCGCCTTCTGATAAATGATCAAAAGCCAACAATACTGATCACATCGCAGGCAAATCTGACATTATTTGGGGCAAATCCAGCTAGTTTCCAGTTTCCTTGGGCGTTTCTTAACCCAGGATGAGTGTTTGAGCCAGAAACAAAGAGACAAACCAGACAGGGAAATCAGCACTCCTCACCTGCTCCAAAGAAGGCTAATATGACATCTTCAGGGAATTGGGTAGACACCGTATTTTGGGGTGTAAATGCCTTTATCTTTATTTGAATATTTGTATTTAGGTATTAGCTCTCTGCATTATTAATATTATTTCCCTTTCCACTGCATTGGTTTTCAAATTTATTGCTAATTTCACTGAAAGCTGTTTTCTGTTGCCATAGCAGAATATGACAACACAATTATAAATTCCAACAAATTTAACCTCAGGGATCAGATTGTCGTTCAATGGCAGGATAAACATGTGCACAGCAAATGAAGTCAGATAAAGAGCGATAATCGTTAATGCCGGAAACTAAATATTTTTTAACACAATTTTATGGCTTCAACTACAAATAAAATGTATTGTTGGCCATTTTGCTATAAATATGTATTGTTGAATGGGCACGTGATCGAGTTGCTAGAACTTTCTCATTCTGACCATGATACACGGGTTCGAATCTCACCATGGCAGATTTTTCAGGAAGGAGATTTCCTGATGTTACCGAACTGGAAGGGTCGATCCCAAACGTGCGACACCCTTGGAAAGTGTCTGAAAACCATAGCCTTATGCGTGAAATTGGGTAGACGGAACCCTAGCACGAAGTCACAAGCCATCGTGGCCGAGGGCTTGAGCCTGCTGGCCTTGTTCAAATTGATGACCACGCTAGATAACACGCTCTTTCCCAGAAACTGTAACTAAGGTCTGCTCTGGTATAGCTGCAGTATAAACCATAGATGAACTATGTGAATGTTGAATAAACACAAATGCGCCTGAGCAAACGTCTGCAATAGGGATTGGCTAGCCGCCCTAGTAGGCGGGTATCCCCGAATACGAGTGACCAGCTATACATATACATATATCAAGTTATGTCAAATTGCTGCTGAAATTACGAACGTTTATCAAGACAGAACGCTCAGAGAAAACTGACGAAAGGCGTCTTCTTTCATCAGCACAAGGTGCCGACAAACTTGTCCTTGGTTTCGCTGGCTTCCTTGCGTGGCTCTGGATTTGAGTTGGTGGATATTCCCTATTTTTCTAATGTCGCTCCATCTGACTATCATCTGTTCCCATGTTGAAAAACACTTTGTTTGTACCACTATTGCAGGGATGATGACAAGATATCTGCCGTCGATGACTTCGGTAACCAACAGGATGAACGATTCTTCACCACCAATGTGATCCAAGCACCGCAACACCGATGGAAGCAGTG
>OZ038496.1:11153034-11178034 GCA_964036315.1 Acanthosepion esculentum | reverse complement strand
TTAAATAATTAGTTTTAATGTACTTTCTATGAATGTATTTTTAAATATACTATTTAAATAATATTAAATCCCTAAATTATTTGTTAAAAGAGTTAGAATTTTAAATTGCTAGCAAATATCAATTTAATTTCTTCGCTGATTTTAAAAATTAAATTACTATCATACATTAAAATATTTTTACATAAATTGACAAAGTTATCTCTCCTACTGTCGCTTAGCAAAACTTAATGACAGCTTCTTTCTCTCTACTTCCCCCTCCCTTCTTTGTTTCTCTCTTCTCCCCCTTACCTCTCAATATATAACTTCCATTATGTTAACAGATTAAATAGATCAATGTCTGGTCCCTCCTTCCCTAATACTAAGTATGATAGATAGAAATATTGAAATAAACGCTCTCTAAATTCGATCATGTCTATCACACTCCACCTCATTACCCTCTCTGTTAAATTACATAAACTTAATACTACCCGTCAAAAATGTATAGGTTCATTTCAATTTTAATTTATAATTTTTCGTTTCACCGTTTGGAAGTGGAGTCTGATGAGCCAGTGTCCTTTAATAAAGGGCTTGGCGAAATAAATTATTACGTGGAGGCTTAAAGTGTTCTGTTTTTCCTTTAAATTATTAGCTCTGGATTTACATTGAGCTCTGAGGATTTCATCCTTTTTAGGACTACCTATACGGTTTACGAAATTCTTCTTAGCCTATATATATATATATATATATATATATATATATATATATATATATATATATACACTACTTAAGACGGGTGTACATCTTATTTGAAATAGAATCCAATTGAAGTAATACAAAATAAAAATAGCAGAATAAGAATTTATCCATCAATACCTTAGAAATTGCATTGTGTTCGTTTTGGATACAAAACTGATCAGATATAAACTGTCGAAAAAAATAATCGTGGAGAAGAGAATATACTTTCTTTAAATATGGTAAAAGCCTTATTTAACAGTTCGTTCTTATACATATATATATATATATATATATATGCAGAAATATAGTCTTAAAGTGTGCTATATTTATGGGGTAAAGTGCTCAATATCAGAGATAGAGCGTGTGTAAATATAAAAGTGGACATGGAAGTCAGCACTTAGAGGCGACAGTCTGTTTCATGCTAGTGCAATCGTCAGGCGACTAGTGCTGTTATTTTTCTCGGCTATTTATATAAGGGTCAGTGGTGCATTATGGGTAGTCTATTTTGGCGGTTACTTTTACCGGAAGTGGCTTATTTGTTTATTTATTTATGTCAAATTGTTTTGCTTGTTTTTTGTTTGTTTTTTTATTTTTATTTTTATTTTTTATCTTATATATTTATTTATTTATTCTTTTATTTTGATCGGTGTTTTTGGTTAACGTAGTAAAAATTTGTTTATATAGCTTATTGTTGGTAGTCTATAATGGCCGTCATTACCGGAAATCGCTTGTTCGCTTATTTATTTGGGTCAAATTGTTTTGCTTGTTTTTATTTATTTTCATTTTTATTTTTTATCTTATATATTTGTTTATTTGTCATTGATTAAATCTGTTTGTTGAATTTGTGGTTTTTTCTGACTATTATTTAGGTGGGAACAGTTTTTAATTTATCTATTTAGGTTGGTTATCTTTATTTGTTTTTGTTTTGTTTTGTTTTTTAAACGGCTAGTTTATCGTAATCGGTTGTTAGTTTATTTATATATTTGGATGTATTTAGATCGATTTATTATACTTGTTGTTATTTATTTGTTACACTATATCTTTTTGGCTTTCGGTTTTTAAGTAACGTAGTATATTATCTTTTATTAATTTTTTTTTTTTTTTTTATTATTATTATTTTTATTTGTATAACAGTTATAACTTTCGTCCGTTCTTTTGTTTTGATTTTGTTTCGTATATTCTAACAGGTGTGGTTTTATGATTTGTTTGGAGTAATTTATTTTGCTTATTTTATTGTTGTTTGTTTATATATTTATTTATTTTTTCTATTTTAAGTTACGTAGTAAAAATTTGTTTTCATGTCTACATTTTGAGATTAGCTCGTATCTTTTATTTAATAATTTATTTTCATCTGGGAAGGTAATGATAGCTATTTTTTCCTCCAAGCAAAGTTTGCAGGTTTTTGATAGGTTGTTGTAGGCTGATGATTTTTTCCTTATTTTCCAAGATATTTTTGGTGTGGTGTGTGTTTTGTTTTTTATTTCCCAGATATACTTAGAAAGCATTGTGCTGTTCGCATATTTACTATTTGTGAAAGACATTTTGTGTACATAATTTCTTTGTTTCCATGGTCCTTCGGTTACTCCTATATATACTTTTTCTTCATTATCTGCTGATTTTGTCGTGGCTTGGTAGATTACGTTGTTTTGTAAACAATTACCGTTTAAGGGACATTCGTTTTTTATTCTGCAGTTGCACGTGGGTTTAATTTGTTCGTGTGGTTTGTTAATAATTTTTCTGTTGTGCTTTTTTATTATTTGTGCCATGTTCTCGGTGCAACTGTAGCTGATTTTTACTGTGTTTTTGTTGAATATTTTGTGTAGGGTGCTTGATTCCGGGAAGTGTTTGTGTAAAAGCTTGAAGAATATTTTTCCTATGTTTGTTTTTACGTTTTTGCTGTACGGTGGGTTGAACCATATGATATTTCTTTTTCTGTTGGTCTTTTTTGTGTTCTGTGGTGAGTATGTGAGTGTTGCTGGGAACCCGCTATCTTTTAGAGCTGTTTCGTAGTCTTTCTTGGCCTTGTTAAATATAGATTCATCGGAAGAATTGTCGGAAAGCCTGCGGTTAATCGATTTAGGTATCTGTTTGATTATAGAAGGCGGGTGGTTGGAGTATATATGTATGTACTGTGGTTTATCATTCGGTTTTCTGTATGGTTTGTGTGTGCCTTTTCTTAGGTTGAAGGTGACATCTAGAAAATCTACTTCGTTTAGGTTAGTTTTTATATCTATCTCGAATCCGTTATTTTTGAAAATTTTAATTATTGCTTTTCTAGTTTTATCAGTCTTTTGTTTGTTGCAGTTTCTTAAGATTATGAGACCGTCATCTCTGTAGAGCCCTGTGTCATTTCTATCTATTATTTTGCTTAGTTCGTGTAGTAAGTAAATGCCTACGATTTCGCATGTCTCTGCACCGTCAAAGCTTCCCATTGTAGTGTCAAATATCCCATCTTTCTTTATCCATGCTTCTTCATGGTGAAATAATAATGATTTACGTGAGTGCTTAATGATGTCGATTTCGTTTGGTTTTATTATTATTTGTTCCTGAGCTAAATTGATGGCCTTATCTAGTGTACGTTCTGTTATGGATGGGTAAAATTATTTTATGTCTAATTGTAGGAAGTGGCAATTTTGTTTGTTATTTATGCTGTTGAACCAGTCAATGGTTGACTATATATATATATATATGATACAACGATATATCATTTTGTATAATTTTATATATCAACAGACATTATTTAGAAAAATATAACAAACTGGAAAGTTTTCATCCGTTAGGATTTCGCCGGGCTTGGCTTTATTGACGTTGTCAAGTCTACGCATGCGCACGAAACGAGAGAGGGAGTAGTTTCTATATTTTTGAAAGAATATTTTTGAGAGAATATTTTGTTTTCTCAAACTAGTCGAAATCATATGTATAAAAGAAATTATTCTTTCAACAATATTGAAACAACTTGCGTCTCTCGTTTCTTGCGCATGTGTAGACTTGCCAACGTCAATAAAGCCAGGCCCGATGAAATCCCAACGGATGATACGTGTCACAAGAACACCTTTCCAGTTTTTCATATTTTTATAGGCCTGGTAGAACAGTTTGTATGGTGTTCGCTTGACAAGCTAACTGTCAGGGTTTCAATTCTCGGTAGTGGATGCGCACTGCTGATGAGTCCCAAATATAGGACGAAACGGCCGTCCAGTGCTTTCTGCATTCTGTTGAGGTTTCTCTCAGACTCAATGAATTACTTAATTATAATTATCAAATCCTCCTAATAATTTCTATCATTTGTATAACATTGCTTGAACCGGCTTCTAATGCCCCAGTTGGCGCGGCTTGGTGATAGTAGTCGTGGCTCCGGGGGCACATTCTTATGGGTATAAAAGGAAACTCAGTTGAGTTCCACCACGGAATGTGTAAGCGAGCGGCGCTATATTGAGTCTAATTTGCTATCTCTTCGTCACCGAGTAGAACAGTTGGTATGGTGTTTGCTTGACAACGTAACTGTCACGGTTTCAATTCTCGGTAGTGGATGCGCACTGCTGATGATAAAAAGATAATTCGGACAGTTTTTATATAATTTATCATCCGAATAGAAAAAAATATTAGATCGCATGAGAAATTGTATAAAAAAAACTAAATAAAATCACCTTGTCTGTCGTTCTTAATGAAATGTGCATGAAAGAAGGATTTCTGCCTAAATACACAAATATATATATATATATATATATATATATATAACAAAGAGTTAAAATATTCGTGTGACGCGATTCGTTCTTTAGGACATCAGAGGTACAAAATTTGTAATGGTGGTTCACCTACGCATGCGCACGAACGAAGGGTGCTGAAATTTTAAATTTAATTTGTTTGTATCTAATCTAGCCAATTTTCATTAGATTATTTTTCTTTTTGTTTCTATTAATTTTGTTAACATGTATCCCGCACTGCGATAATAGGAGATGTGCCAGCAATGGTGAAATGTTGTATGAGACAGGGCTTAACTTTACTGTGGAAGACATTGCTATCAGAGCATACTCTAAACATATTCTGCTTTGTTTTTCTCCTTTGAGTAGAATTTTTTTACGTTAAAATTATGGCCAGTCTCGTTTTTGATGCATTGTTTATAAAATATCCTCTTTGAATTCATATAATCTTTTTTGTTGTTTCCTTGAGAATTTTTGTGACAGTTATTACAAGCGATAGAATAAACTCCCTCCTCAGGCATTATTCGTTTGTTTTAGTCTCTCTTTTATTTTTTTAGATGTACAAGTAAAAAATTTGATGTTGAGTTTAGATAAATTGTCATTTGTAGTCTTGACAGAGTTAGTTGGTAGGACAATATATTTTTAGGATTCATTCGTTTTTTCTATTTTGGAATATTTCATGAGCCTTTTGTTTCGTATTGAATTTTGAAATAATTAGGGTAATGAGCAATTCTGATAGTGCTTTCACTGTATTCCTCGTCTTCATGTAAATATTCAGGGCTGCAAATTCTGAGTGCTCTTAAGTAGGATCTGATGATTATAGCGGATTTTATTATGGTGTTGTGAAAAGAATAGAAATTTATGAGATCATTTTTGTTGTTTGACTTCCAATGGACACCAAGCTATTGTTAATGCGGTGTAGCATAGCATCTAGGAAAGAAAAGGAGTTGTATTTTTCCATTTCGTATGTAAATTATATTGTATGTTCGACTTTATTTAGTTTATATACAAGGTCATGTAAATCAATAACAAGGGGATATATCAATAGATCAATATATCAATAGATCATCATTAATATATCGGAAGTAATAACAGTATAACCCGTCTTTGACCGGGTGTTTCATTACTGGTAATTTTTGCCATTCAGTTCGAGCAGTTTAACTTTAAATTCATCCCACCCAAATACCAATATTAGTAACAACAATTTAGTGCAACGGAAGCGCATCACCAAATGGAGTGTTAACAATTTGAAGTGGGGGTCTGGAAAGGGCCGTTTTTGCGTTCTCAATCTTGCATCGAAGTAATCTCTTCCATGGACTGTTATGTCGGAAAGAGAGAATTGGTGAGAGGGAGAATATTTCTTGAGGGTTTAGATGCATTTTCCATTGTTATTCAGTGTGCTGGAAATGATGTTATTTCAAGGGGGAGGCGATATGGTTGAAGGTGGCCTGTGGAAGGAGAGATAGAGGCCTTGATTAGCATGAGGAAGTCGAATGTTTAAATGAAAGCATAGAAACTCACTCTATACAGCAACCCGTGTAGAGTTCACGAATCCTGCAGCACCTCGCTGTAGACGACGTGTTTTCGCTCCGGGAGCATGAAGTTTAATGGTGCCTTAACGTTGAGATAACGGGGCTCATCACTGATATCTTGCACCTGTAAAACTTATTTTAGGTTCGCTACCATTGAGCGGTTGTTTCACAGGAAAAGTGACGAAACTATGTTGTCCCTGACAAGAGTTATCTTGCTTGAGGCATCATCGAACCCCGCTCCAAACAGAGATATTTCCCATGCCTATTGCCTCGTAGACACCCTTTCAAATGGTATCTTTTGCGTTAGATTTCAGCTCTCTAAATTGATTGTACGCTGTTTTTCACAGACATTAAATTTTGCCTTTGATTTTTCCGCAAAGGTTAAAAAATATTTTTTTTTACAATTTCTCACCATCAAGCTTCTAATTTTTTTTCCAGACAGTTTTGAACTCAAAACCGGTACTGAAGCATTATCTATCAAACAAAATAAATTTCATTGAAATCGAATGACAACTGTGCCAATGCACAAACAACATCCGGACACACACACAAACATACATACACACGCACATATATACATCCAGATTTTGAGAATTATAGATATAGATATTGATTGTTTAGGTAAAATATTTTATGTTAAAAAAACTAACTGGGATATACTTGTTAAAGCAACCTGATCCTACGACTTAAAATGATTTCAGCTCGTTTAGGCTGGTTAATTTCATAAGATATTAATCGTTATGGCTATTTAGGGTCAAGTACGTCATCTAGGGCAACAATCACAATGGATTAATTGAAAAGTAGATATAAATCGTGATACAAAGGAGATTTAGTTTATACTTGAGTAAACAGGCAAATATGGGCTGATATTATGGCCGAGTAGGGAACTATCTATCCTGAAAGCCAAGCCTTTTGGTGTAAGTCTTGTCTCTCGATGATAAGTTTGTCTACGTATTCCAAGCCCCCACCAAAATGGCAATTCACCTTTCACAGACCAACCTTCTCGGGGTCTGAAACATAAGCAACATTCTCGTCACATATAACGGGAAAATAAATCTGTAAGTATTCAAACAAAAATGCATAAATCTACACAACACGCACAGCACAAACACAGACACACACATATATATTTTTTGTCCGGTAAATATATATATTCACTCCGCTAAAAATGTGGGTAAACGGCATGCTGTACTGCTTGGTATTCACACCGGAAGCTTCAATACGAACATTTCAGATTGTTTGGGCGCGTGTCAATCTCAGAACAGTGTAGAATATTCGTAAAGAGATGGATGAGTCTAATGGTGATTACGAAGGTATGACAGCACGTAAAAATTACTGATTGTTCTGAAAAGAACGCCTGAATTTGTTTGTGAGAGCATCAGACTCAACACGGAGTCATACATCAAGTGTCTTGAGCAGGTAGGTCTGGCCTGGATCAAGTGAGTGGGTGCTAGAAGACCCTATGTCAGCCAGAAGGATTCTGCAACATGCCGCACAAGAACGCAGTCATCGGTGCGAAATACTTTCTGCGACTATATCAGCCCTTACATCTGGCCACCTAACTACGCAGACTGAAATTCCCTTGATTATAATCTGTGGGGTGCAGTTGAGATATAAACTAACAAAACACCTTCTATTGGACTGGAATCAAAGTGTCTTATCTGGTCTCCTCATCTCTAATGGTAATGGTGATATTGGCTGAATCTTCATAGGGAAACATTCTGTATTAGTTGTGTCAGAGCCACGGTAAGTTGAACTTCATAAAATCTTTCTCTGAAAACAATTTTTTCAAGAAAACTTCTCAACTATCTCATATCGCCCTGTCTATTATTTATGGGGCTTTCCTTCGGTTGTGGGTAACGTCAAAATCTTCACTTTGTTATCTTTAGGAATCATACGGCATCCATTTTAATTCTTGCTGCTGTTGAACGTCCTTAAATGATGTTGCATCTCTTATTAGGCAAACTACTTTATTTGTGCTTCTCTTGTGCCAGTCCAGTTGATTCAAAGAATTATAAGTCATAAGTCCTAACATGTTTCATTCGACAGAAGCCATTGTAGTCATTAATGTGAGGAAACGGTCGTATAGAGCAGACTGTTTAGATATGGGACCGATAAACATATTTATACAAACGAAGAATGCCTGGCGTCCTGTGGCCTCATTAACGGCGTTTCAGTGTAAACTGCAGCGTGTACGGTAATGAGCAAAGCCGGGACAGGACGAAAGAAGATGGAATCGAGGAAGAATAAAGTCAATAAAAAATATCAAAAGAAAAGAAGAAACAAAATGGAGAAGGGAACATGACACGTGATGAAAGGGAGATAACCGCGAAAGTTTGAAGGATGCGAGAAAACAATTTTCATAATTACTGGATGAATGTAAATTTACCAATTTGAAATAAATATGTCCCTAAATAAAATAAATGTATATCTATGAGTCTATATCAGTCTGTGTGTGTGTGTGTGTCTCTCTCTCTCTCTCTCTCTCTCTCTCTCTATCTATCTATCTATCTATCTATCTATATATCTGTCTCAGTATGTTCATATCTATCTCTATCTGTTTATGTCTGTCTCTCGATATCAAATCTTTCATATCTATCTATCTATATCTATATATATCTCTCTCTATAGATAGATAGATAGATAGATAGATAGTCTTAAGATGTGCTATATCTATGGAATAAAGTGATCAATATCAGAGATAGAGCGTGTGTAAATATAAAAGGGAACATAGAAGTGAACACTTAGAGGCGACAGACTGTTTCATTCTAGACGCAATCGTCAGGCCACGAGTGCTGTTATTTCTCTCGGCTATTTATATATACTGGTCAGTGGTGCATTGTGGGTAGTCTCTTTGGCGTTTATTTTACCGGAAATCGTTTATTTCTTTATGTATTTGGGTTAAATTATTTTGCTTGTCATTATTTATTTATTTTTTTTATTTGTATTTCTTATCTTATATATTTATTTTTTTATTTTATTTTAATCGGTGTTTTAACGTATTAAACATTTGTTTATATCGCTTATGTAATAGTTTTGTTTTGGTTTGGGAAGATAAAGCTATTTATTCAATTTTGGGGTTGTTTGTTGTAATTTTTTCTAACTATTATTTTGGCGGCAGAAGTTTTTAATTTGTTTATTACTTCATGTATTTATTTGGATTGATTATAACTCAACAGATATGAAACGTTCACCCTGTCAGAAATTCACTTTTAAAAGATTTTCTAGCTCATTTTTTTTTGTTAATGACAGGTCGCTTTTCAAGTGCGAGCGGTCATTAGCCATCTTTTGGGAATCCCAGCAGCTGTGGTACCGTTCCTTCAAAATTTTGATATCATGGTAGAATCCCGTCACTTGTTTTTTTTTATCTGTTACTTATTTGTGGACCGTCAAAATTTCCCGCCTTGGGAACGTATTATCATAAAGGTACTTGCAATCTAAGAAATTAAACTAGAAACACGCATGATTACGTACAATATAAATTATGTTTAATAAAGTTAACTATTAATCACGGTGATTAAAACAGTTCAAACTACAGTAACATTACATTATAACGATAGAACTAACTCAAAATAAATAAAACAAATATGAAACTTTCACTCTGGAATTAATTCTCTTTTAAAAGACTTTCTAGCTTATTTTCTTGTTAATAGCTGGTTTATTTTCAAGCGCCAATATTAGTCAGCCATCTCGTGGGAATCCCAGGTACCATTTCTCCATAATTTTGATATCTTGATGGAATCTCCGTCCTGGGTATGACTATAAACTACATCGCGTCCTGGGTAAGATGATAAACTACGTCCAGCAGCTAGACCTCTGATCAGGAGGATTTGAGGAGCGTGGAACCACCTCTGAATTGCTGATGTGCCCAGGTTCGACCTGGCCCGGCGTAGTAGCACTTGTTAGGGTCCTAGCTACGAAAGGTCTCCAAAACTGGCGTAAAAAACACTATGAAAGTATAAAAACAGGTTTTAATACCAGAAATAATTTGTAAAAAGATATTTCCAGAAAGAGATTTTTGAAGAAAAAAATCTATTACCAGCAATACATTTTTGAAAAAAATATAACCAGAAATGTTTTAAAAAATAGATATTACTATCATTACATTTTTGAAGGAAAAATATTACCAGAAATAGATTTTTGACAAAACAAAATATTACCAGCAATAAAAAAGTTGTCACCTTTAAATAACCCATTGAGTTTGATATGCCGTAAAACAAAATAAAACCAAATCAATCTAAACCAAAGAAGACATATTCTGTTCATACTAATCTATCCAAAAAATGTTGTCGGTATTAAATAAATAGTTAACGCCCAAACTTCTGTAACAATAGGTTTTAATACCAGAAATACTTTGTAATAAAAAAGAAAAATACTACCAGCAATAATGTTTGAAGGAAAAATGTTGTCGGCACTAAATAAGCCATTGAGGTTGGTATGCCGTAAAACAAAATAAACCAAACCAATCTAAACCAAAGAATACATATTCTATTCATACGAATCTATCGTAAAAATGTTGTCGCCATTAAATAACCCATTGAGGTTGATATGCCGTAAAACAAAATAAATCATACCAATCTAAACCAAAGAATACATATTCTATTCAGAAGAATCTATTGTAAAAATGTTGTTGGCCTTAAATAACCCATTGAGGTTGATAAGTCGTAAAACAAAATATAAAAAATCTTGGTGGAATCTGTCCCCTTCTTCGCCACTTACATCATCTAAATTTCTTGAAAATTGTTCAAGATGGCTGTTCAAAAAATGTATTTTTAGGCTCATTATGCAACCTAACACATTATAGGCATTTAAAAACTTTTTTACGATTTCTTTTGCTCTGTAATTGCCCAAGATTTTCTATGAAGTCCGCGAATGAGAACCAAAAATTGTTTTCGCGTTCATTGATAACATTAAGAAAATTTCTCTCTTTAATTAATATTCTTATTTGTGGACCGTCCAAAAATCCATGATTTTTCATAACTTTTACTGGGAAAATTGGAAATTCTGCTGGGATTCAGCATTGGCGGCCACAATCTTACCAACATAAGATACGCAGATGACACAGTGCTGATAGCAGACACGGAAAAGAAATTACAAAATCTCCTACAAAAGGTAGCGAATGAGAGCGAGAAGGAGAGACTAATCATAAACTACAAAAAGACAGAATGCATAGCCATCAGTAAAAAGATTAGCCCGAAATGCGATTTGCGGGTCGGGGATACTAAAATCAAGCAGGTACGTAATTTTAAATATCTAGGAATTGTTTTGACAGAGTACGGCAAATGTGACACTGAGATCCGTAGACGTATTGGGATGGCTAAGGACTCATTCCAAAAGCAGGGGAGAGTATTACGAGACAGGAGGATTTCTTTGGTAACAAAGAAGAAAATACTGAGCTGTTACGTAAGATCTGACCTCCTTTACGACAACGAATACTGAATGTTCTCCTCAAAGATGAAGAAGAGACTCGAGGCGACAGTGATGTGGTTCTATAGAAGGATGCTGATGATATCATGGACCGAACATGTGAGCAACGATGAGGTTTTGGGGAGGATGCAAACAAGGAGGCGGCTTATACGTAACATCAGGAAGAGGCACTTGAGGTTTCTGGGAAACGTAATGCGATAGGAGAGACCGAAGAATAGGATACTCACAGGGCGAATAGAGTGAACGAGAGACGATGGAAAGCAACGCTTGATATACCTAGCAGGCTTAAGCAAGTGGATAACAGAACGTGGTCTAGGGGAGTTTAGAGCCATGATCGCCTACGTCCTAAAAGGACACGGCGCATAAAAAGGAGAGAAGAATTGATATCCTCTCTGTTCGTATTTAAAGCTTTTAAATGTTGTTTAACGAGGCCTAATTTTAGATGCAGTGGACGAAATATAATTTTATCACTTGCAGATTAATTTCGATTTTTTTTTTTTTTTTTTTAAAGTAAGTAATGTTCGTACTGACCAGAGTTGTTTGAAAAAATTTTCTTCCTTGTCTCTGTTGTCCTATCAGCAAAGGAATCAGGAATATTTAGTATACCTTCCTTGTACTAGAAGAAAATTAACCATTTTTAAGTCGACATAATTTATTCACTCGTGTACCCTAGATTTGATAGGATTTAAAACCTTTTATGTTCATATTTTTCTTTTAGATTTGTTGAATGCCCAATCAGTATCGAGTTGTTTAGATTTCCTTTATCCAACAACGCACACTTAAGACTTCTTTTTCAACTGTCTAAAAACAAGCGCCAATCATTTGCATCGTAGGAATCAACCTCCATCTTCTTTAATAATCCAGGTATGTCGCAGCAATATACTAAACTTCAACTGGTCTAAAATATTTAACTTCTTCTTTTTTTGTATAACTAAATATATGTATTTGAAGTAAGCAAGTTTTTCTCTTTAGGTGTTGAAGCTAAAATTTTCGGATCCCTTTTCTGCAAATTTATATCTCTTACAAGATCAATCAACTTGTAGTTTAACTTTTGCAGATCTTATTGACTTTCAAATACGTTGGGTTCAAAATCGGTGTCTGACTTGGCAGAGTGCATAACAATATTTTCAGGAACATCTTCAACTAATTCTTGATTTGGAAGACCATTAAATTTTGGAATGGGAATCTCATTTGAATGTAGTAGAGGTCGTATCGCGATGTCAGAATGTGGGCACTGTATACAACGTTTATTTTTTTTTAGTGAAGCCCGAAGTCTTGACAAAACAAAAGTAGCAATCGGTCTCGTGGTTCGTAAGCTATCGCCACACCGGTTATGGAAAAGGTTTGTAAAGCATTAACAGAAGCGACTGGAGAGAAGTTTTTATGAATTTTAACATAAGTTGTCACCCAATCACCCAACATTTCTATATGTTTCAAATTTATGCAATGCTTGAGATTCTTATAGACATTTTTTGTTTATGCACCTAAGTTGCAATTACATTTAGGCATATTTGAATCCGAAACCTTCGTCCAATATCGCAGTCTTTCAATGCATATAGTGCAGTCTTTATGGGGAGCCTCTGATTTATCTTGGTCCTCCAATTTTATGCCAAAATAAGCTAAGTAAACTCTTTTTTACTAAGACAGTTATATTTGCTCTTTGATGTGGAAGTGTAAAATTTCCACATCTAAAACAAGAGGAATCAGGGTTGCTTTTATAGTTGAACTTTCTAGAGGCTGGTGATATATCATTTAATTTTAAATTTAATTTAATTTTAATTTTAATTTTTAATTTTTAATTTAATTTAATTTTAATTTTAATTTTTAATTTTAATTTAATTTTAATTTAATTTTAATTTATTTAAATTTTTTAATAATTTTAATAATGTCAGAATTGAACATGAATATTTTCTCTTGATAGGTATTTAAAATAACTCACAAATGACACAAAGTTGTAGATTAATTTAACAAATTGACTTTAGTTGTAAAACAAAATGTATTTTCGATTCATCCAGCTGTTTCAGCGACCTGTAGCCTATTCTGCTGTTCTTTGTAATTCTCATCTGGAGCATTTCTGGTGTGTAATGAGAATATTTGATTTGCTTACAGGCCAGACTTTCGGCTGCAGCTACTGCGACCGTGTACGCCTTTCCCGGATTGGATTAATCAGTCACAAGCCTGCCTGCCTGCGATATTTACAGACTTCGTCCTGATCATCCTTTTTGCGAATCCAAATCATGATGATGATTATATATGATATGTGGACTTAATAAATGGGAAACAAATTTCCAGTTTTTGCCTATTGAATTAGATTTTTGCAGGAAGTTCACTCTAATTTAGGTGCGCTGAGAACGAATTTTTACAATGATTTGCTCTGTCAGGACGTGTTTTTGATCAATAATTGATATTTCAACACGATGTAATGTTACTTTCATTTAAAGATGTAATCTTATTTTTAAATTTTCCTTCTCATTCCTTTTCATTACATTTCTAATTTCAACCCCTGCTTGGAAATTTAATAGAAGTTTTCCAATTCACTGCAGTAAATCTTAGTGTTGATATCGTCTTCAAATATTTTTTTATATCTTCACAGAATTCATAAAAAATTTAAAAGTGATTTAATCAATACTGGTTTCTCGAAAAGCCACTCAGTTGTTCTTTGATGTAGGTTGTGATTTCCGTTCTTCTAATTGTAAGCCGAATTACGTATCTCTATTAACAGACGGGACTACAGAAGCCACTAATATATTTTTTAAATGGCTAGAGAGAAAGAACTCTTTAATCTTGAAACCACAAATCTTGTACGGCAAACGAATCTGACGTTGCAACAACCTCATCAAATACATCAAACAATTATGATATCTTCTTTTGTCAATCTCACTGGATACATCTAAGTTCAAATCAATATGAACGGAGGAAAATGTTTAAAATGGAAATCACAAATCTAACGAACTCAAATAAAACATGTGACCACCATAAGATCTTATTTAATTGACTATATCGGTTACCCCTTACTTCAAAAGAAATTTTTTAGAGATGTCAATGTTTAAATTGGACATGAATATCGCAATAATAAAATAGATGTACTTGAGCAAATAACACCAGGAATAAAGATAGACCATGTAATGATAAAGGCAGAGCTATTTAAATTTCTTTCCTGAATTCGACTTTATCTTTGATAAAGTTATTAAGAATTAAGTAGACGATTTCAATATAAGAAACCACAGATCTTCTGCGTGAAAGAAATCTAAAGCAACTTCGACAAATACAGAAAGTCACGATGAATTATTTCGTTAAATAAAATTGCCACATCTTAATTCGAAACTAGGTAAATAGATGTAAGTGTTTGAAATTTAAACCACACTACAAGACACACTGAAGTGAAAAGTAACTCAACCAGGACATAGCAACATCGTAGGATCTCATTTCGCCGACCGTATTGATTACTCTACAGATCTGTTACGGAAAACGGCTCTATTATTGCAACAAACTTGACAAATACAAACATCTTCTGCGGTCACCTCTTAGTTCAAAAAACAACTTAAATGGGGGGAATATGTTTAAAATTGAAAATACAGATCAAACAAACTCAACTCATACATAGACCCATCATAGCATCTTATTTCGTTGACTGTATTGGTTACCCCTGAGTAAAAACAATTTTTAGATATGTCAGTATTTAAGCTTGACATGAATATCACAATAATAAAATGGATGTATTTGACCAAATAACAACAAGAATAAAGATAGTCCACATAATGATATAGGTAGAGCTATGTAAATCTGTCTTTAATTCACATATATATACTACAATACACACTGAATCGAAAGAAACTCAACCAGGACATAGGAAGACCATAGAATCACATTTTGTTCATTGTATCGGTTACTCCTCAGTTCAAAAGAATTTTTAGATCTATAATTATTTAAACTCTTAACTAGATATCATTCATTGCAATACGTAATAAAGCAATATCAACCTCAAACAATTCATGGAACAAATAATGCTTCTTCGTTCATTAGACAGAAGCAGCAACACATTTTAGAAATACATGGAACCACCATTGCCACTTATTTCGTTGAGTACACAATCTACTACATAGTGTAAAACTATATTGATGTAACTGTTTTACCTAAAAGAAAACAGCTTTGCCCTACAACGCACAGTGAATATACCAAACTTTATTCGTTTAATCTTATGGTTACTCTTAATTCCAAAACAATGTTTAAAGATGTAAGCGTATAAAAAAGAAATATATAATTTAGTATTTCATTTGTGAGATGAATAATTGTTCACATTCTTGTATTATTTCGAACTATTGTTCCCATCTTGGTTGATATAGATGTTATAGAGATAACATTTATGTGAAGCACCAATTCTACAGGATCTATTCATAATATTTATCTTAGGTATCAAATATTACAATAATTAACAGATATCCCACATGACCCATTCAATGGACTCCTGATAATGATCAGAGAGAACTCGGGTGAAACGTTCTGTCTACAATAATATATATATATATCAACCAAGATGAACCCAGAAAAACAGTTCGAAATAATAGATGGATGTTCATTTATATGTTTTTATATATATTATCAACCCTTCTTAGTTATTTAAAGAGATTGTAATTTTGCATTAACAATGATAAAAATACGTGTTATTGTTTATCTTCTTGCTTGGAGGGATTCGTGCGTTTCTCAATAGTATGGCGATAAAATACATCCAGCAGCAAGGTCTCCCATCGAGAGATTGGGGTTTTTGATGAACTATCTCTTAACTGTTGTTGCTCCCAGGTTCATCTTGACCCTGGGTGATAGCACCAGTTAGGTCACAAGATATGAGCAAATAGTGACCCCACACAAATCAAAGCAAAACACAATGAAAGCATAAAGATAGATATTTACAGTAAAATGACCAGCAATACATTTTATAGTAGATTAAACAACAATAAATCTTTCTCTATTTGAACGCATGACATTGCGTTGAAAATATATAGATTTCGCCATTAGAGCTGATAGGCCACTAAATTAAATCAACCAAACAATCCATAGGAAATATGTTATTCATGAGATCAATCCATATAATAACCTTCTAAATCAAAGTGTATTCCAAAAATATAAATTCAAGTGAATCCTCCGCTCTTGCTATTGACGTCAGTTAGTAAGTCATCTATTCCAATGATATGAAAAGAAAATATCCATGCTGCTTCAATCAACAGGTCGTTTGCGAACTACTACGTTACTATATAAACTACCATCAATTCGACTCCGAGTTACTACGTTCATTTGCCAGTCGCCTGCCCATTTTGCCCACATACACGGCGAAGACACCGACCTAATGACGCTCGATTCCGACAATCAAAAACAACCAGAGAGACACCAGGGGTCCGATGATAGCAGCACTATCCGGGGACACGACACGATGAGAAGCGTGGAACCATTTTTTAACTGCTTTAATTTCTTGGAGGGGTTCATACGTTTCCCAATAGTATGGCGATAAAATACATCCAGCAGCAAGAACTCCCATCAAGAAATTGTGGGTTTTGAGGAGGATAGAAACCAGGTAGGTCACCAGATATAGGCAAATAGTGACCCCCACCCAAATCAAAGCAAAACACAATGAAAGCATAAAGATAGATATTTATAGTAAAATGACCAGCAATACATTTTATAGTAGATTAAACAACAATAATTTTTTCTCTGTTTGCTTTCAAAATATATAGATCTCGCCATTAGAGGTGATAGGCTACTAAATTAAATCAATCAAACAATCCATAGGAAATAACATATTCATGAGATCAATCTCTACAATATCCTACAATTTCTTAAAGAAATCAAACTGTATTACAAAATACAATTTCAAAACGACAATTTTGATTACTTTTGAGACGTTAAACTGTCATTTTAAAATGAAATTTGGTGTTTGAAAGCATTAAGAAGCCCCTAAAATGATTGAAAATCGATTTGGTTTCGATCGAAAAATATTGATTTTAATTTTCACAGCATACACAAAGTTATGTTAAAAAAATTCGTTTTTACAAATATTTGAAAACATTAAAATTTCAATTGAAATTGAAGCTATTTACCCCAGTTTCGATTATATTAGAACTTTTGGCCCTTGAATCGGATGTACGTCCTCGGATTCCTCGCGTTAAACCCATCCTAGTGTCATATTCCATCTCAGTGTTGAGACAAGAGTAAATAACTACATATATATATATACATATATATATATATATATATATATATATATATATATATATATACATATATATATATACATATATATATATATATATATATATATATATATATATATATATATATATATATATATATATATATATATATACAAGTCTAGGATTGGTGTATACGGAATAAATTCCAATAATCAACAATTACTATTCTTAAAAGAGTGCTCAATACAGAGTAGAGCATATATAATTGCTTATTTAAAAATTATAACATAAATATGTTATAAAATCACTACAAAAATAGCCATTTTGTTTCAACACTATATATATATATATGTGTGTGTGTGTGTTTGTTTTTGTGTGTACGTGTGCGTGTGTGTGTGTGCGTGTGCGCGTGTGTGTGTGTGTGTGTGTGTGTGTGCGTCACGTGACATTGAGTTCGGTCGTTATAAGCTCCGGCCTTCTTCAAGTGATTGGAATTTCGAATCGAACCCCATATTTTGTAACGCTGTTAACATGTCAGAGTAGACGAGGATAACAGCTCGAATAATGTAGATAATCTAAGTAATCTTAATACCGCATCTCAGGAATATAGATAGATGTTTATATGGAGTTTTGTCCTTGTTTTCGTGTGATGAACCTGTCCCCATGTTTGTAAAAGTATTTTTGTTACAATCTGTATAAGCTTTCGTGCTATAGTTATCTACACGTCGATACCTTTTGTTGATACAGGCTCGTTCCAAGAAATACCACAGATAGAGTGCTTATGGGTATACCTTGTTGAAACACCAGTGCAGGTTATTTAAAAACAGAAATCTAAATCTAATATTTTTGGTATATAATTATTTACTGATACAAGTGATACTAATGAACCAATTGTACCAAGGAACACATGGCCGGAGAAAGGAAAGTTGGATTCATGAATTCCCCAATTTTATTTGCTCGTAAATGAATTTAACGAACCCGTCTGAAATTGGAACTCAGCTTTCTGATTTTCAATTCAGATCCGTGACACATTACACCACCGGCACATCCAAGCTTACAGCTGTCAGTCATCTAGATACTGACAAGTTTCGTTTTTTTCTTCACTACGGGTGATGGCACGAGAAATGATATTTCAAAGTGCTGATGCCGTAATCCAAGCAATATGTTTGGAAACGTAAACATAAGACGGAGGAAAGGCAAATAGTTCCTCTACAGTTCAAACATCAATCGTCATCTAGAATAAAGTGATTAGAAACGTAACAGACAAAACTGATCTGTCTCTGAGACGCACACGCTTACACGCGCACACACGTACGTGTGTGAAAGATTTCAGATATATACTACCAAGTTTTCCAAGAAAGAGAACTAAAGATAAACCTTTCCAAACAGGAACTGTGATCTGGAATTGGAAGGAAAACAATTGATGTCCGCTACCCTAAATCAATCATAGACATTCAAGAGATGAAATTATTTAATTCTAAACATGTTAAATCCCTCCGTAAAACAAATTTAGCGTGGGGGATAAGGAAACTGAACCTAGGATAGGCAGCGCTAGAATTAATTTCGATCAAAAACGGAATTACTACAAAGCGAAAATATTAACACGAAAAAGTTCGAGTTACGTACATAAATCGCCTCAAAACCTCGAGACATGCGTATGGCTGTTATACAGCAAACCCGTTCAGATATATCTAAACTGTCTTTTGCATGCAACTGTTTTCTTAGATCAATGCTTACAGTGACTTGGATTGACCGATTGGAGTTTATGCGTGTTGTTGAAGATCAAACTTCTTCGAAACTTGCGGACTGGCGCTACAGAATCCTAATCAGATAAATGTACAATATTACTGAAAACACTAGAAAACTTTCGACATCCGCAACTGCTAAAATGTGTATCACATATAACTCGAAAAGAAAATCACATAATCAAGATATTGATATTCCAGACTACTTAGAATAAAACGAATGAAAGGAAACCTCCATCAGTACCAGAAAGATTGAAAACAGCTACTGGACTCGAGATATTTGGTTCTTAGAAAATTATTTTAAATGTAAACTTACTAGTACAAACCGCTCGATCGATGAACTTTTCCTTATAAAGAAATGACTAATATTAACATTACAATTATCATATCGGATATCCTGTCTTTGATGATACGAATGCACTTTTTTCTATACATCATTAATCCTGTTGTCAGTTTTTATCAGTTATATATATATATATATATATATATATATATGTATATATATACATATATATATATATATATATATATATATATATATATATATATATATATATATATATATATATATATATATATACATACACGAGGGTCATTCAATAAATAAGGTGAATTTTTCGGTATAAGGACTTCTAATACAGATAGAAGCTTCCTTTTTTTTATTTTTCAACGTAGTCTCCCAGCACTGTCACACACTTTTCCCATCTGTCCACAAGCTTCCGTATTCCCTCAGCGTAGAAATCTTTGGACTGATGTCTCAGCCAGTTGCTCACAACACTTTTGACTTCATCGTCACTTTTAAACTTCGTGTCTCTCGTGAACGCTTTTAAGGGACCAAACAGGTGAAAGTCTGAAGGGGCAAGGTCTGGGCTGTAAGGGGGATGAGGGAGCAGTTCTCAGCCCAGCTCGTTGATGGTCTGCACCGTTTGGGCTGCTGTGTGAGGCCTTGCGTTGTCATGATGCAAGATGACTCCTTCTGACTGATCACCCCTGCGTTTGTCCCAACAGATAAGCTCAAAGTCCTTGCAATATCATCCACTGTCACCCTTCTGTCAGACTGAATGAGGTCATTGACTGATTCGATCACCTGAGGAGACCTCACTTCTGTAGGCCTCCCAGACCTGTCTTCATCCTCAACACTGCTCCGTCCTTCTTTAAACAATTTAGCCCATTTGTAGACATTTTTTTGGCAGAAACATGTGGCACGATACACAGTTGATATTCTCCTATGAATTTCAACTGGTTTGCACCCTTCAGCAACCAAAAACTTGATAACTGACCGCTGTTCAATCCTGGAGCATGCTTCTTGGTCGGCCATCTTTGTTAATCGCCAAAACTCTCAAAGGTTTTTTTAATCTGCAAAAGAAATTAAATCCTTGTGAAAAAGAAGTAAAACAAAAAAAATAAAAAAGAGTAAGCTTCTATCTGTATTAGAATTCCTATTACCGAAACATTCACCTTATTTATTGAATGACCCTCGTGTATATATGTATATATATATTGGTTTTGAAACCGGCTGTCCTAGGCGTGCAGAGGTAGATGTATATATATATATATATATATATATATATATATATATATATATATATATATATATATATATATATATGTGTGTATATATATATATAGATGTGTGTGTATTGTGTGTGTACGTATGCGTTGTAGGGGTCTGGGCGGGAGTATAAGATTTTATCGCCTATGGGGTGTGTGTGTCGCCAAGAAATGTACACTCTTCCGGTATATCTTTGAAAATACGCACCCTTTTCTCACTGAAACCCCTTTTTAAATCTTCCCTCTGTTAGATTTTAAAGCCCTCTCCACCTTTGGACCTCCCTGTCTCTCTCGTCTGTTACCCCTCTATATGGATCACAGGTCCCCCCACACTATCACACATACTCTCACCAATTTTCCCGGAGTCGTTGTTCCGTTTTCATTTTGAATCTGTAGGTCTGATGAATTGCATCGTTCTTACGATTCCAATGGAATAAATTATGACCATGGAATATTAGTGTTTAAGTATTTTTATTATATATATATATATATATATATATATATATATATATATATATATTATTTTTGCTTTTTGTGCAGGCGATTTTCGATAAAAGAACAAGCACATCGCCGCACTCAATCACAAATTTCCTGCTAATATTAGTTTTTAGTCACAGACAGTGTGAGTGTGTGTATTTGTGACATATAATAGTGAATTCCAACTGTCAACGCCTGTCTTTTTTGCCATTTACGGTGGGTTTTTTCCCAGTCGGCGTATAACTGATGGCCGGACGCACTTGAAAAAAAATGATCGAACTCTGGGCAGCTTTTGTTTTATGAATTTCATCTGGCTGTTCGGCACACGAGATGCAGACTATAACAATGTTTAGAAATTCTATAGACAAAACTTGTCAATCAAATTCAGTAAGAATGGATACTTGGTAAGTATAACCGACCGATATATATATATATATATATATATATATATATATAGTGCAAGTGGATGAGCACTGCTGATGAGTCCCAAATATAGGACGAAACGGCCGTCCAGTGCTTTTTGCATTCTCTTGATGTTTCTTCGTAAACTCGATAAAATACTTAATTATGATTATCTCAAATCCTCCTAACAATTTCTCATATATATATATATATATATATATATATATATATATATATATATGACGCTTATTCGAGTGCATTTTGTGTTTCTTCTACACACACAGAGTCTACCTATGTTTTACGCTGAGACTGTGTAGAGCAGATCTTAGTTACAGTTTTTGTGAGAGAGTGTGTTATCTACTTTGATCAACAGTTCATGTAAGTCCCTCACATTTAAACTCTCGGTCACGATGACTTGTTATTTCTTGCTAGCACAGGCATCGGCCCCCCCCCAAGGGATCCGTCTAGTAAATGTCACTCACAAGGCTTGTGTCGAACCGTGGTACACACACATACACACACACACACACACACACACACACACACATACATACACACACATATAAACTCACATCAATCCAAATAAATATGATAGCTCTGTCATCGATATTGAGCACTTCCCAATAAGCACCGCCCATATATAATATATAAATAATATATATAAAAAATTCAATATATATATATATATATATATATATATATATATATATATATATATATATATGAATTATTATCAGCAATACTAAAAAAAATACCAGTAATACAAACAGCTATACATTCTTAAGAAGTTGGATTTTACTCAAAACATATGAGTAATTGAAAAATGGTTCAAATATTTATATATACATACACACCTTTTTTTCCAAACTATCGCTATATATAAATATATATATATACCAGCATGATGACATCTCAAGTTTTCAGAATCTTTAATTAAATATATTGGAATACCGCCAGTGAAAAAAAAATCAATAGATTGGATCAACAGCTGATTGTTTGATTTATAGCATGTAACTGGTGAGACGAAAGAAACCCTTTTCATCAATATTCGGATAGAGTTTTTCAAAAGTGAGGATTTTTGTCTTATTTGTCACATGCCGCACAAACGCAGAATTTTAATTTTTGTTCTTGGTTCTGTTTGAGGTCTAGGTGTTACACTTAATGGCAAATGATCAAATACTAATGGTGGACTTCTGGGTCGTACTTCATCTCTACTAACCTCTGCATCATATTTAGATGGAGAACGCCTTTTACAAACAACAGTTTTTTGGTTTCTTCGGAATGTTATCTTGAAGTAATGGCTTTAACCATCTTTCTCGCTCACTTTGATCTTGGGGAAGACGAAATACATTAACCCTGTTTTCTTCATCATAGTTATCACGACAAACAGTACATTTTGACCATTTTGTGGTACTGAAATTAAGAAGTATTAACTAAACTACCATTTTGTAAAAATTGTATGGTACTTCTAAAAATTGTAAGAACCTTATATTCTAAGGTCTGAAGAAATTGGATTTCGGAATTTAGGATTCACTAAGTTTCTATAAATGTGGGAATTTTGTCATCTTCTAGTGTCTAGCGTGGATTAAGAAATGCCAGGACGAGGGCATTTAAAATGGTGGTTTTAGATTTTGGAAGATTAAATTTATCCTTTCTCGGGGATGAGAGGCAAGTAGAAATTTAAATACCATACGCAATGCAGCAAAAGTCATCAAAATTACAGGTTAATCTTCTAATAATACACAGACACACACACAGACACACACACACACACACACACACACACACACACAGACACACATACATAAATATATATATATATATATATATATATATATATATATATATATATATATATATATATATATATATACTTGACTCTCGACGTATGAGGGTCAAGCAGTTCAGTTCCTAGGAAACCGACAGCCCGACGCCGACACATGAGATTTGATTATAGTGGTGAAGGTTTCGTGCAGGACCATCCACACTTTTTGAAGGGACGAATACAGAGACCTGGTGCACTGTGTGCCACAGGGTCCTCAAATGACCCTCCGCAGGTTTTGAATTCAGAGTTGTCCTTCTCCTAGAACAGTTTCCATCCAAGGCTATAGAACCCAGTCTGTCCTGCTATTTACCCATAGCTGGAGGGAGAAGAAGAGGATTCACACCTTTCTCAAGGGTATTAGCACGTAAGTGAATGTAATGGATTCGACCGGGAATACGAATTCGTCTCGCCGATTCCTCAATCCAAGCCGCTATCCATTACTCCACCGTGACTCCTCTCTCTCTCTCTCTCTCTCTCTCTCTCTCTCTCTCTATATATATATATATATATATATATATATATATATATATATATATATATATATATATATATATATAAATATATAAAAAGTTTGCGAGCTCTGAAATCCGCTAACTCAGGAGTCAGCAACCCCTGGTTCCCGGGACGATTGAAGGATTTTTGTTCATTTTTGTCCAGTCCGCCAACATAAAACCTGGGCACTAATTATCTAATTAATTAGCAGAGGAAGTAGCAGAAAAATATCAGTTCGAGTTTATCCCTTTACATGCAACGGAAATTTGCAATCAAAATTTAATTCCGAATCTACTTCTACAAGAAATATTTTTTGCCAAGCGAAAAATATAAAATCTTTTTTAATAACGCGAAAATGATGTTATCATTATATGGAAGGCCATATATTTACGAAAAGAACAAGAAAGAAACTGGCCACTGGCCCCAGCTTCTTCTTCTTGTGAACAATCTTTTTTGAAAATGAAATATACTAAAAGTCGTTTAAGAACAACGTTGGTTTATGACAAAATGGATGTTGTTTCGTTCCTTTCGTCAACAAATATTTCATATGACGTGGCGATGTTATTGAACAATCAGCAGAAATATGTGTCTCATTAAATAACTCGCCATTTCTAACTGTATTTCTTTTGTAACAAGCACTCTGAATGTTTTGTTGATTGTGTTAGTTGTTATCCTGTTATTCCTGCAATAAAATAAGGACCCTTGTTTAATTAATATAACATTAACTTCGTTGTTTGTTTTTTTAACCTACAGACTTAATCAGCCGTCTAGACGGAGCGTTCGGAAGTCGAGGCTATTTATTATAACACATGCGACATCATGACCCTCTTTCGAGACACTGTATAGGTTTCTGGACAGCTCTTTCAAAAAGTGTGCCGACCCTTGCGCTAAATCTTGATATAAAAAAATGCCTTTATTTAATTAAGGATTGCGACTTTTTCCGCCGGCCCGTGTG
>OZ038496.1:11128034-11148034 GCA_964036315.1 Acanthosepion esculentum | reverse complement strand
TGATTTGTAGATTTGAAGGATCGACTTCGGCCAGAAAAAATTTCCTGGCGCGGCACAGGGAGCCAATATTCCTTGTGGTGGACGAAACTATTGACTCAATGTATTTGTTCCATCTCAGGTCAGCAGTCAATGTGAGACCGAGCTGTCGCAAAGAGATGCTCTCGTTGAGTTGAGTGTGAGATATTCTAATGGGGGGCAGGGATGGTTCTCTGTGGTGATTAATAGAGAGCAGTTTTGTTTTTGAGACATTAAAGTTAACCAGCCAACACCTGCCCCAGTTCACAACCGATTGGAAGTCGTTTCCGAGACAAACGGCCAGATTAGTTTTGTCAAAAGGCTTTGATTGAAACACAGTTTGAGACACTTACGTTTATTCATCATTACTGTACTCTTGTCAAACTTGGGCCAGTTACTCGAGACAAATAGAAAGGCTGGGGAGATTTAAACGACTATTGCCTCTACCTTATATAAAGTAAAATACGTGGTTAGCATGGACTGTTGAATATGTAGGTAGTTTCGTTAAAATATTCAGTGAAATTATGTGAACATTGTTCGAAAAGAATTCTTTGAAAAGAATTCTTCGTGTATATATATATATATATATATATATATATATATATATATATATATATATATATATATAATGGACTCTCACGTTTATTTCGACGTATGAGCATCCGACAAACTCATTCCTTTTTATGCCTGTGCCATATGTGAAACTTCAGTCCCGCTAGTGACTTTCATCCAAGTCCACATATTGTGCAACAGCGAGGATCTCGGGACAGAGCAACGCCCCTCATTCTCTTCGTTATATTGTTGAGATGTAAGTTCTACTGGGACAGCCTCTTTCCCGATTATGTGAACATTGTTCGAAAATAATTATTCGAAAATAATTATTGGAAAAATATTTATTCGAATTGTAAATTGTTTGAATGAAAATTAATCGAAAGGACAATTATAATGAATGATAAATATTTGAAGTGAAAAAGTCTTTATTGCTATTAAATGTAGAAATTAAAAGAGGAAATACATAAAGAATAATTATTCGAAATACAAATATCTTTAATAAAACAATTTAGTAAGAAAAATCTTTATAACCTTAAGTTATATGATACTGTACGCAACTACTGAAGAGTACACATTAAAGGATGCCACTATTTTTTAAAAGGTTTACCGTTTACGACACGGTATTTCTTGGCGCTCTTGATATTCTGGCAAACTGCTCTTACTTTTGCAATATGAATTTCTTGTACGTCCTATTCTCTTTGAACAGCGTCTAAGAATTTCCATTTCCCGGGATGATGAGATGAAATTTGCTGCAAAAATTATGCCAAACTTCAAGAGGGTTATTTGTTCTAAGGAAATCACCATTGACTAGAGTAGCTAGAATAGATACGTAAATAAAACAAATATTTCAAATACATACGTAAATAAAAAAGATATTTCAAATAATTATCATTATTAATTTTCACCCAAACAATTTACAATTCGAATAAAGGTTTTCGAACCATTATTTTTTTACCAATTTATGGATATACCAGAAGTGTGGAAAGTGCGATATCCAAGAAAAAAACTGAAAGCTAAAATGCCAAATGTCTGGGAAAATCTAAGTGTAGATTGCTCATCCGGCAAGAGATAAGTGCACATTAGTACGAGTGTCTTTGAACAGACACTTGCTGCGCTTGAATAACATAAGAAAGATATCCGGATACGTCATGAACTTCAATTTCCCTGGAGTTATTGTTACAAAATTTGATACAGCGTGTAATACATTTGGTTGCATGAGTATAAGTGGGGCAGGTATCGAATATCCTCGAAGACTCCACAGACAGCGGGAAGTCAATAAATAAATGTTAACCGGCATTGGTGTCTAAACTACTGCAAAAGACGCCCAACGTTGTCACATCTTCACAAGATGATGTAAGATCCATGTTTGCTTAAAAAGACACATTCACTCTCCTCATATTTGAAGATGGATCGAGTGCTGGCATTTGCTCAAAATCGA
Source organism: Acanthosepion esculentum (assembly GCA_964036315.1). Lineage (NCBI taxonomy): Eukaryota > Metazoa > Mollusca > Cephalopoda > Sepiida > Sepiidae > Acanthosepion > Acanthosepion esculentum. The sequence goes on along the minus strand of OZ038496.1, from coordinate 11,146,029 downwards.
GTCATAGCCATCATTTATGAGTTTGTATCGTTACCAATTCTTCATTCTAATAGGATTTGATAAGTTAACTGTTATGGGATCTTACCTGTAACGACATAATGAACTCTTCCTGATACTATAAAGACTGCGCCCCTCAAGAGAGACGATAGAACGAAGTGTAACGAGTCGAGACGGAACGAGTCGAGATAATAGTAATTCACTCTAAACCAGACTGACAGTCATACTAACACCTTCAACTTCTTGTATTATTATTATTATTATTATTATTATTATTATTATTATTATTATTATTATTCTGTTTAATATATCTTTGTTATTCCTACTCTTGTGTTTGTGTTGTTCTTCCTTTGTCCTAACCTTGGACCATAATAGTGGGATGAGGATATTGGACCATAACAGTGGCGACGAGGATACTGAAGAAACGAATTCTACGCGGAGAAATCTAAGAGTATTCTGAGGAAACCAATTCTACGCGGAGTATACTGAAAAAACAAGTTCTACGCGAATATTGAAAAAAAAAACAAGTTCTACGCGGAGAATCTACAAAAAAAACTTTTTTGCTATCGTTCGTCCGTAACAGAGGCGACGAAGGTAGTAAAAAAACAAAACAAAAAAAACAAGTTCTACGCTAACATAAAAAAAGGAAAATTTTTTTTGGACACCAACTTTACAGTGGTAACAAAGACACGAATCGAATTCTACGCATGAAAATCTTTCGTACTAAGGTTCCAGAACAACAGGTAACAAATACATGAAGTCTACACTAAATAAAAATACGTACACATAATTACGGTATTAATATGGAAGACCTTAAAGCAACCATATTGGAACTTATGAACATGCAATTTGAGCAGCAACAGAAAAACGAACAGAATCATCTTGAACTACAAGAATTACTATTACGGGCAATAACAAATAAAGGGCAAAATTCCGAAACTGAAACGGCATTCTCCCAAAATGCTATATGGCGCTCTATCGAAGACTTCACTTATGCACCGGACGAAGACAAAACCTTCGCAGCTTACTTCAGAAGATATGAAGATTTATATGAGTTTGATTGCGGGAATTGGTCTGACGTGAAAAAAGTACGTCTACTACTGAGAAAACTAGGGTCAAGCGAATACACTAAATTCGTAGACTACATCCCACCGAGGAAAACGAATGAGTTGACTTTCGAGGAGGCCGTGAAACTTTTGACGGAATTATTTAGTCCGAATACTTCACTATTCCACAAAAGGTGGAAATGTTTAAATCTAACGAAAAAGGATAACGAAGACTATATAACATTCGCTTCCATAGTAAACAAACACTGCGATGAATTTAAGTTATCTGGACAATTTTGAATGTTTGATATTTGTCCAAGGCCTGGTTCCGACTGAGAATTCTAACAAAACTTGAGAGTGAACCAGAATTGACGCTACAAAAATTGGCTGAGGACTGTCAGAGATGCATAAGCGTAAAAAAGGACTCGAAAGATATAGAAGTGTCTGGCATCGTTTACATACGAAAAGTACAAAGACAAACACGTTTTTGTCGCTCCACAAAAACAAACCAAACCAATTATTCTACTTCAAAAACAAGACAAAGAAATTATTCTACTTAAAAAATAAAATGAAATATCAAAAAAATCTACCAACCAGTCTATGCTATCGCTGTGGGACTTTGCATTGGTACAAAGATTGTCCATACCGCTTTAAGTCTTGTCTGTCGTGCAATAAAGTGGGACATAAAAGTTCGCATTGTTGGATTAGGAAAGAAAACAAAATCCGAGTAAGAGTCACTTGAACTGACCAAGCGGACGAGACAAATATACGAAAATACGCACAAGTGGAAATCTTAAACAAAAAAATCAGATTACAATTAGAATCCGGATCAGATTTAACTATTATTAGCTTACAGACGTGGAAGAAATTAAACAGACCGACCATGTTGAGGACCGATAAGATAGCCAGGTCGGTAACTGGAAGAAAATAAAATTTGAGGAAGAAGTTATCACAAATGTGACATTCAACGGAATGACTAAAAAATTAAATATATGTGCTTAAAAATACGGAAAATTTATTTGGAACTGACTGGATGCAGGCATTTGACCTCTGGGATTTAACGATAAATACATTCTGCCCAAAAGTGAAAAGTTTATCGACCGAGGCAGCGAAATTAAAGGAGAAATTAAAAGAGTTTCCCCGATGTATTTTCAGCCGGCATCGAGAGGTGAAAAAAATGGTGGCAAAAATAGAATTAAAAGAAAATGTACAACCCATTTTCAAGAAGAAAAGGAATGTACGTTTTGCATCATTAGAAAAAATAGATCAAGAGTTGGATAGACTCGTGAAAACTGTTATATTGACAAAGGTGGAATAACCTCAATGGGCCGCACCTACGGTTTACGTAAAAAAGAAATCGGGTGAGATACGAGTATGCGCTGATTTCTCAACGGGATTGAATGCAGCGATTAAGGATTATCATTATCCTCTCCCTAGTCCAGAGGAAGTTTTCACAAAATTGAACGGAGGAAAATTTTTCTCAGAGATAGACTTGAGCAAAGCATATCTACAAGTACCAGTAGATGAGGAAAGCTCGAGGTTGTTGTGCATAAACACACATAAAGGATTATATAAATTCCAAAGATTACCATTCGGGATAAAGGTCACGTCGGCGATATTTCAGCAAATAATGGATACTATGCTAGGCGGAATGGATTTCACGAATGCATACCTTGATGACATACTGATAAATAGCAAAAATATTGAACAACACTGGGAACACGTTCAAGAGTTTTTCAGGAGAATACAAAACTACGGGTTTAAAGTAAAAGAAAATAAATGTGACTTCTTTATGAAGGAAATAAAATATCCGGGCCATATTATTGACGAAGAAGGAAGACGACCAGACCCAGAAAATGCCACGGCAAGAAAAAATGCCGGCTCCAAAAAACGTAGCGGAATTACAAAGCTTCTTGTGCTTAGTAAACTATTACCAAGAATTTATTCCTAACATGCACAAATTACGTGCACCCCTAAACAAACTGTTGAAGAAAGAAAAAGTTTGGGAGTGGACAGATGAATTTCAGAAAACGTTCGACAAAATCATTAAGACGCTAACAGGAGATTTATTTTTAGCGCATTATGATCCAAAATTGGAAATAATAGTCGCAGGTAACGCGAGTGCCTATGGTGTTGGGGAATGTATACTTCATAAAATGCCGGATGAGACACTAAAACCCATCGCGCATGCTTCAAGAACGTGGTTACCAGCCGAACAAAGTTACTCGGAAATCGAAAAAGAAGCATTGGAGATTTCACAGATATATTTACGGTAGGTTTTTCACCTTACAGATAGACCACAAACCTTTATTGATAATATTTGGTCCAAGAAATGTCTACCTGTCTACACTGCTAATAGATTGCTAAGATGGGGTAAGTTTTATTGAACTACAACTTTAAATTGGAGTATCTTCCATCAAACAAAATCAGGCAGGCAGATGGCCTTTCGAGACTAATACCATAGAAGACGGAGCCATTAGAAGATTCCGTAATTGCAGCTCTACGACATGAGGAAGATATGAGAACATCATTATATAGTACAATTCGAGACATCCCCGTCACATTACAGGAAATAAGAAATGAAGCAGTGAATGACGCATTATAAAGGAAACGAAAGCAAAAATTGCAGGAAAAAATACGAATATATCCGACATTTTTTCGTTACGTGATAATGTCCTACTATATAATGAAAGGGTAGTAATCCCGTAAACGCTAGAAAGGCGAATCCTCAAGGATTTTCACATGGGCCATCCAGGAAAGAACAGAACGAAATCCTTAATGCGAAGGTACGAATATTGGCCAAACATGGATCAAGATATCACACATATGGTGGACAAATGCAAGGGTTGTTCCTTAGCAGCCAAAGCACCGCTGATCATCCATAAGCCATGGCCGGAGACAGATCGACCGTGGTCAAGAATACGTATAGATTTCGCAATTCCATTAGTTCGGTTTCTACTATTTGATTGCAGTAGACAGTTACAGCAAATGGCCAGAAGTATTTCGTTGTAGAAAACCTACTTCTGAGACTACCATAAATTGCCTTCACGAGCTGTTTGCTCGTTTCGGAGTGGTTGATTGTCTATCACCGATAATGGGGCATAATTCCCATCTGCGGATTTTAAAGAATTTTGTGAAACTTTTCAAGTTAAACACACCAAATCCCCGCCATATCACCCAAGTTCAAACGGGAAAGCGGAGAGATTTGTAGATACACTAAAAATAACACTAAGGAAAGCTTATGACGTACCTACAGAAAAGGCTTTGCAACAATTCTTGCAAGTCTATATAATTACACCAAACAGTTCTACGCCATCAGCATTATCGCCCGCGGAAGTGATGTTTGCACGAAAAATTAGATCGGTATTCGACAAATTACTACCAAAACAAACAAAACAATCACCAACATTGTACGTACCAAAAAGAAAATTTAAGCCAGGGGAGAAAGTTTTTTTCATAATGTAAAAAAACAATACATCCTACTGGGAGCAAGGTAAAATAGAGAAACGGATCGGGAACATGATTTACATAATTCAGGGTCCCAGGTTCTCGCATAAAAGGCATTTAAATCAAATAGGAAAGTGACTGTTAGAGGATTCTAACGGTCCGCTCCAGGAAGAGGAAGAACTGATGGACACGATATTCGACACATTCGACATGCAAAGGCCTCAAAAAATATCAGAACCGCGAAAATCAACCAGGAAAATGAATTCACAGAGCCCTTTATCCATAGATAAAAAAAATATTAAAGACCCCTGCAAGGTAAAAGCTTTGGGAGGGGGGTGTTAGGGATCTTACATGTAACGATATAATGAACTGCTCTTGATACTATAAAGACTGCGCCTCTCAAGAGAGACGGTAGAACGAAGTGTAACGATTCGAGACGGAACGAGTCGAGACAATAGTAGTTCACTCTAAACCAGACTGACAGTCATACTAACACCTTCGACATCTTGTATTATTATTCTGTTTAATATATCTTTGTTATTCCTACTCTTGTGTTCGTGTTGTTCTTCCTTGGACCATAACAGTGGTGCGGGGATATTGGACCATAACAGAATGGTAGTTTGAGTTTTTGGAATGATTTTCAATTTGAAGTTTGGAATATTTCCGCTATTTCCTGAATATCATCATCAGAGATATTTCGATTTAGGGGCACACTGCAAATCAATATGATTTCCCATTTTCAAGAACTTCGTAAATTGCTATTATCAGTCCTCTCCAAGCCTTCCTGTCCCGTGTTAATACACAAAAATTCTGCTGGTTTTCCAAGATCTTCAAAGGTTTTAAGGGGAATGATGGAATTTTAGTGATAGTTATTTTTGTAACCTATAGAGGCTTACTGAATGAGGTATAACCAAAACGAGGGTTGAAAATGAAATGGTAATATTTATAACAACAACAAAGTACAATACTCGCCAGCGCCGTGATGTAGGTATACTACTGCTATTGGTTAAATACTTAGACAGCATATTGCAATATTTACCTGCCTCCTCACAAGGTAGGATGTGGCACAAGGCCAAATTTAATGTGGGGAAATCACAGCGCGTGGGCACTGTCAAAAATTGCCCGTAGACCCCGCATACGCGGAATCCCTGGAATGTTAGCATAGAGCTTACGCTTTCATCTTGCCAGCACAACTGTAAATTGAGATCTTGACGCAAGTCTAGTATTGCACTTAAATACAAAACGTCTAGGTACCATATTATTGTAACCTAGAAAAAGTTGAATGAATAAGGAATAACCAAAACTGTGGTTGGAAATGACATGGTAATCTTTATAACATCAACAAAATACAATACTCGCCAGCGGCGTGAAGTAGGTAAACCACTGCTAGTTGTTGATTACCTCTACTTTCAATAATGTTCAACGTATTTATGAAGATTGGGACATTATTGTTCATAGGTACGGTATATAACAGGTATATAATAGGTACGCGATATACATATACATAAGGAGGCACAGTGGAGTAATGGATAACGGCTTGGATTGAGGAATCGGAGAGCCGATTTCGAATTCCAGTCGAATCCATTACATTCACTTACGTGCTAATACCCTTGGGAAAGGTGTGAATCCTCTTCTTCTCCCTCCAACTATGGGTAAATAGCAGGACAGACTGGGTTCTATAGCCTTGGATGGCAACTGGTCTAGAAGGACAACTCTGAATTCAAAACCTGCAGAGGGTCGTTTGGGCACCTTGTGGCACACAGTGCACCAGGTCTCTGTATTCGTCCCTTCAAAAAGTGTGGATGGTCCTGCACGAAACCTTCACCATTATAATCAAATCTCATGTGTCGGCGCCGGGCTCTCAGTTTCTAGGAACTGATCTGCTTGACCCTCATACGTCGAATTCGACGGGAGAGTCGATGATATACATATATAATATGAATATTGTGGTTGTTCGAGTTATTCATTTCCTTTAATAGTCATTTATTCTATGTATTTATACAAAATCAATATTCTGTCTGAGAATCTCCAATTTCTATGAGGTTTAAATTGTTCAAACTGTCCAACAAAGGATGACAGTTCATCGCCAACAAATTAGGGATGGACGCACACTAGAAAGACCGCTCTTGGCCAATACACAGAGGAATGCGAAAAAACGAAATATGCCGAACTTCAGTATCTTCCCATTTTACCAATAAAGCGATTTAACCAATAAATAAAAAGCATTGACAAAGAAAAAAATCCCATCAGTAAATTTAAAACAAGACTCAACTCACTGCATGAACCAGAGTTATGTATCTCAAAATAGATTTTATTTTCCTCAACATAACCGACCAAGATAAAAACAGTCGTATACCTTCTCATTTTTTATCCTAAACTTAAGCGACAGCACGGGGAAATTTGATAAACATTTTAAAAATACCAAATTTTTGAAAATTTTCACATCGAAACTGATAAAGTAAAACAATTATAATAATTATTCTCGGTAAACTTAGATGTATCATAAATATTGCATATAAATATATATATTATCAGGTGCATTTTCAAATTTCTTCGGGACATTCTAACGCATACATTTTTCCATATACAGGTTACGATGGATAAGTTGTCTAAATTACACAAAAATTAAAATAAAACTGATATCTCATTTTGACAGATATATTTAACAAAATTATCCTTAAATACTAAAGAGTAAATTTATTCAATAAAATCGTCATTGGCTTCAACCACGACCTCCAGACATCTTCAGATTCTTTGGTATGACGATCGCTTTGAGTAATTTGGTGAAAGTTGCCATCATCCTTACCTACGGTCCTTGGTGTTACGAAGAGTTTTGTTGGTCTCTCGCTCAACTGCGCCCCACACATAATAATCAAGGAGTTACAGAATGAAGAGTAGGGTGGCTGGATGTAAGGGATTCTGACAGGAAAAACCAGTAGCAAAATTATAGAAAATAAAACATAAAGTTTTTTTTTTTAAATCCACATTGCAACCAAACACTTTTGCGGTTTCATTCTTCTTTTAGATACACATTTCTCTCGTTGGAACAACTATCACCTCATCCTGTTATATATATATATATATATATATATATATATATATATATATATATATATATATATATATATATATATATATATATATATATATATATATATATGTATGTATAGGCAGTAATCTTTCTTTTAAACCTCTTTCATTGAATATGAGAGAGAAGTAAAATTTGATTTATTTTTTATTTCGTTTTTCCAGCATTCTTACATTTTAACGTTTGTTGGGAGGGAGAAGGAGAGGAAACTGCTGTTGTTGTTGCTTATGTTATTGCTTTTGTTGTTGTTGTTGTTGTTTTTGTTGTTGTTTCTGCTACTGTTGTTGTTGTTGTTAAAGGAATTATCTTATACATATATGGAATTATATGCTATAATTATTACATCATAAAGAAACACCAGCGATGTTCAACGGTACCAGCTAATTCATCATAACTCAATATGCCCAAGAAGGCTGTTATTAACAGGTAATGTTAAAACACTTGCTGGAATAATAATGCCAAGGTGAAAGTAAAATATATCCATCATAACTAGAATCTAAAGAAGAATATCTAGTTGTCTTTAAAATCTTATTTCTTGCTTTTTGTTAAATTCTATTGTTACTTTGATTGTGCTTTTCTCTTTTTTTTCTAGCTCAAACAAAGCGATACTCCATCTAAAACGCAAGGGGCTGCTGCGAGTGAAAGAGAACGGGGAGGGATTTGAAAGAGTCGGTAACGCAATCCTAGCTAAGAAGCCAAGGGATAAACCTCTACTCCTGTTCAAAAAGACGGGGTCGAATTGAGAACCAGGGGATAGGCGATCTTATCTAATCCTATTGAGAAAATAATAAATAAAAAAAATGTAGTAAATATAATTTCAAAGTTTAGGCGGGCTATTAGAAGTATAGAGTCAAAATAGACTGTATAAGGAACCGGAAAGGCAATCTAAAACAGGAAAAAATAGAAACCTTTACTCCTGTTAAAAAAGGGGGGTGTATTCTGAACCGGGCGATAGGCTGACCTATCTACTGCTTTTATATACAGTTACGAGTTTAACGATAGCATTCTTTAAACGTTATATGCTTAAATTAGATAAATATAAATTTCCCAGTATGCTATACTGAAATAGAAATGAGTAAAAAGAAGTGACGTCTTTCATGCTATCACATTTGTTAATTTTATCGTGATTTAGTCTCGAGGTTAAATAGATCTGTGCATAGTGTGTGTTTTTCCCGAGCTTTGTATCAATTTTCCGAACAGAACTGTTCATCAAATCAGGTTATTGCTATCTTTTTTTCTGTGGATCCTTCCTTTCTTATCTAAATACCACATGTGTACGTCTTTCCACATTTACTGCAGCGGTGTCGACATATTTTTCTTTATTCAATTCCTTCTTTTTTTTTCCCCACTCCTGTTGTTTCTCTCCTTACTTCACTGTCTGTCTGTTCGTCTGATTTTCATGCTGTCCTCCTTCACCAGATTGAAATCCTTCCAGCCACACACCAGCCAGCCTTTCCCCCATCTTGAATAACAGATTGCTTTCCGATTCACTAACTTATCAAACTTCACTTTGCTTCTGGTGTAAAAGTTCCTACCGACGCTGCTTGTCTGTCTCCCCCTCGTTCAGAAAAGAGAAACGACCTTTCTCTCCTTATGCATCCCCACGCAACACCCTTCTTCCTTTTTTTTTCTCCAAACTCAAAGTCACTCTCGAAATAAAAGGTCGAACATTTCTTGGTGTAGGTTGGGGGCGTTTTTTGGGGAAATATGACTGTATTCAATGATAAATGCCAATATTAAAAGCACGGAGGTACTTTTTGTCACTGTGCAGACAAAAGATCCTTCATGAAGGCCCAGCGCCCGGGGGTTGAAATGTGCTGTATATAAAGATATGAAAGTGCAGGATGATTGCCATTGCGTCTGTCTAAGTATACCTTTCTCAGCTAAACATTGTCTCGGGTTTATTGAATCGAAACAAATTGTGGAATGTAAAAGGGTCGAAGAGGAAAGCTTCCTCGTATTTATCATGCAGTGGATATAGAACAATTCTCCTTTTATAGAGAAAATAATGAGATTTTAAAATGCACCTGATAATGTATATATTCATATGCAATATCTTTGGTACATCTGGGTTTACTGACAATAATTATTATGATAGTTTTACTTTTTCAGTTTCAGATATATTTTCAGTAATATTAGATCATTGCAAAAGTTCGGGCACGATTAGTAAATTATACACAAAATTTTATATACACAAAAATACTTTCTCCATTGTATGTCGCAATTGTCTGCCATCGTTCTACAAACTTGGTGATGCTATGTCCGTAAAAACCTCATGTTTTGGTTAGAAGAAGGTTGTTTTCGATTGAGTGTACAGAGTCAAATTATTTAAAAATTGTTCTCAAGAGAACGGAAGAAATAAATATAGTTAGCAAGTCAGCATAATACGGCGTCTGCTGTAGGCTTTCCATTTAAATACTTTAACCTTCTGCAAGATCCCATTTGCAACATGTATATTGACTAGTTATGGTGATTTCCTAAACGCAGCGGAGATGTGGCCCAAGGCCGAAAGTAGGGAGCAGCTAGTGAGGATCAAACCCAGGTCTTGAGCCGTTCAGGTGGAAAATGATATGTTTTCGAGTTGACACAATCGGCCGTTTTTTTTTAACCCAAGTCTCTTCAAATGTCGAAACCGATTCTGAAACTCTTAGCAATCTCATCCATCGAAAACTTATTTTCATTCTCTACAATTGCAAGCAAATTATTATGTTTGAAGAGAGTAGTCATTTCGCAACTAAAATCGACCTATGAAACATTTTTGTAGCTGTGTATAATACGAACCCGTAATTTTGCCCACTATTTTTGTCTTCATCGACGTAGGAAGGTCGCCCGGAGCGTGGTTGAAACTTTAGGTTACAATCACCCCGACGAATTATGCCAAACCACGTTTTGACCGTCCGAAGATCTGGAACATGTTCCAAATAAACCTTCTGATTGTTTTGTGTTTCAGTTCCGACACTTTACTCCTTTCGAAATGGATTGAGAAGAATAAGGGCGAAAGGCAAACATTTCATTCGGCATCTTTAAGGCACTCATTTGTGGAGAAAACCTCAACAATCAACAAAGTCTGACAAGCAACTGAACTATGCAAGTTTCCAATCTCGAACACACCAGAAATCGGCACTATAACTCCATCATCAAGTTCGGCTAATTTTATATTAACAATGAAAATCAGGCACCAACTCTTGAAATGATCTGATAATTACGTGAGACACATTACAGATTTACTTGAATAACTCGCATAAAATATGGAATTAAATTATGTACAGTGTAACCCGGATATAAGAGAGTTGTCGGGACCGGAGAAGAAGTATCTTATATCCAGGTTTATCTTATATCCGGGTTTGGTCTATTTTGTTTAGGTAAGTATGACTCTAATTTGGGACCAGAGAAAATCTATCTTATATCCGGGTTTCTTATATCCGGGTTACACTGTATCATTCTATAAAATAATTGAACGAGGAAGTTAATCTCTGTAGTTTTTATCTCCAAGACTTATACTTTGGGAAATACGCAACATATTAGGAAGTACTTACGTAAACGCGTTACTTAGAACGATTAATTCACTAATTATTTCAAAATTTATAAAGAACAGTAAAATGATTAGTGCGTTACTTAAATGAGAGTTTTTTAATTAGTATAAAAGTGGGTTGAAAACGTTAAATCCAATGTCTGCAACTTGAAACAATGCAAATGTAACTTAAATCAAAAAATTATTATGAACAAATGATAAGTTTTATTTATAAGTTTTATTCTGGAAATTTAATCGACTATTTCAGCTGATGCTGCTTTCCTTTTCGGCCTGCTTCGCGCTTTCTGTCTAACTGGCGATATCCCACAACATTCCCATCAGAATTCTATCCTTAAAATCCCTTGATTTTTGCGGTCTTCTCGCGCGTTGTCTTTTTTCATTGTCGTATATTTCTCTGGAGATGATGAAGATCACATTTAATAATTCAGTTGAGAAAGAATTGCTGCCATTTTGACTCCAATGGAAAGAACAAAGAGAATTGTTTTGTTTTTTTTATTAAAGTTTTCATCAACTGATAATCTTCTACATACCGTAGCCCTCCAGAACACAGGCGATCATTCTCGTTTGACTCTCAGCAGTTTTTCTCCTGTAGCTGAGGCCTTCACTCCACGGGTGTGCCACCCATTCTTACAAGACGTGCAGGTTAGTGAATAACTGTCTTCCCCTATCTCTCTTACCAACAATATGTTCCGTGATGGTTGCATTTTCTTAGCCCTTCTTCCTCATTGTCTGTCCAAGGATTGCCAGTTGTCTTTTCCTGATTTTGAGTATAAGTGTTCTTTCCGTTGTCATTTTCTTTAAGACTTCCTTGTTACTTGTTCCTCTGTCCTCGAATTCTCAGTAACCTTCTGTAGAAATCCATTTTACAATTTCTCATTTTTTTTTTGGGGAAATTGTCCAACATATAAATAACAGATGGCTATAAAAAGAGGTACTATTGTTTATTTAAAGCTAAATTATTTTAATAATGCTTTGATAATTGTTTAAATCACGTGGCAATAATTGTAAGTAAAATGACGCACTAAAATAATCAAACGAATAATTTGTTTTAAGTTCTCTGAATATCGATACACTTTAGGTCATCAAATGTTATGGAATAAAAATGTACATTTAAAAATAAAAAAAATCAGGCACAAGCGCGGATTCGAAGTCAGAACATTATCATTGGTAACTCTCTCCTCCAATTTGCAGACCCTAGATACTATATTCTAAATAATGGATATAATGCAAAAATATCACAATGATAAAATCGGCCAACAGTAATTTATAACTATTTACACTGGAATTCATGCATGCAAATAAAAGTAATCCATAATAGTATTTTAAAACAAACTCTAAATTGTACTTCACCAATTTCCTTACGGCCAGCGTTTCCTACTCTTATTTAAAAAATGGTTTTAAACATAGAATAATATTATTTTAATTTAGTTTTATGATATTTCTTATTTTATTTTCCATTTTTAAGTATTGTTAGGTATATATGATTGTATCTGACATCGTTATGGGGTCGCAAACGCCGAATGTTAGTGTCAAATTATTATGTTTGAAGAGAGTAGTCATTTCGCAACTGAAATCGACCTATGAAACATTTTTGTAACTGTGTATAATACGAACCCCTAATTTTGCTTACTATTTTTCTTTTAGAAAAAATGCGTATTATACACTTTCAGCCGGAGAATGGGCGAAGGAAGAAAACTGGTGCTTCATACCTCGCTTCTTCGGGTAGATGATACTCGACAGCTCACGGAGACCAGGGAAGAACAACCCTGATTTTATCCCTCTACGGCCTTGCGTTCATATCCAAACACGGGAAAGACTACGGAAGTAAATTCCAGACAGAAAACACAGAGTAAAGAACCGAAGGCGATTGGCTGCCAACGCTGACAACATTCCGGTTACTCCTGCCACCAAGGCGGCGCCAAATGTAATACCCTCTATTGCTTTAGATCTTGTCGGTACGGCCGAGCGGGTGGTGCATGTCATCTTGGATGCGCACGACCTTCCTACACTATTGCCTGTGCCCTGGGGAGATCAATTCAGATTATGCGCTACAATCTAGAAAATATAACTCAGCTCCGCTCTGTATATTTTCTTTAACAGAATTATTCAGAAGTGAGCAAACCCACATATATATATATATATATATATATATATATATATATATATATATATATATATATATATATATATGTATTCAGATTTTCCTTTGATGTATATAATATTGATCTCTATTTTGATGCATTGAGCTCTCTTCATGGATCTATCTTTTTAATATTTTATATTAAAAAGACATATTTCGATAATCCTTACCATTTACAGATTTGATATTATGATTGGGGCCTTATTGGACACTTTAATCTATAGCTATACTATAACTTGAAACAATATATATATATATATATATATATATATATATATATATATATATGTATATATATATATATATACATATATATATATATATATATATATATATATATATATATATATATATATTGTGTATATTTCGGCAGCAATTTTTCATTAAATAATATAGAGAAGTTTTGTCAATTTATTTTAATTAAGTTCCTTTCGTATTTTCTGATAAGCTGAATCACATTATCTTTGAAAGACGAAAGGAAAACACCATATTGACACATGTTTGAATCCAATCTAAGCTTTCGGCTTACATAAGCCATTATCAAAGATCACAATTTCAATATATCAAACAACGCATATATGAAACCACAATAATGGATGGCGTCGCTGTGTGAATAATCTCAAAGTAACGAAACACTCTTATTTACGAGCCAAGAAAGCGAAGAAAACGTCGTAGCTCGTGACGTCACACATGGCCATGCGAGAGTGAAAACTAGAAGTATTAAGTATGGGAAGCCGTTGGTATAAACCAATGTTTTCAGCTATAGATTATAGGCGTTAAATAATGTTTGTGGAGATTTCATAATTTACTTTGTTCAGGTTTGTCATAGTAATTAGAGTAGATGGATTTCAACAGACCAATAAGGCAGTCTATCTTGGGAAAAAAAACCCTCATTTTAAACCTCCACGGCCATGCGTTCATATCCAAACACGGGAAAGACTACGGAATGTAGTTCATATCCAAATACGGGAAAGACTACGGAAATAGTTCATATCCAAACACGGGAAAGACTACGGAAATAGTTCATATCCAAACACGGGAAAGACTACGGAATGTAAATCCAGTCATAAAACACGTAGTGGAGCAGCGAAGGCTCTTGTCTGCAAACGCTGACAACATTTCAGCAAAACCTGCAGTCAAGCCATCTCCAAATGTCATGCTCTGTATTCTTTTAGATCTTGTTGGTACGGCCGACAGTTGCGACATATAGTCTGGCAGCGCACGGTCTCCATAGACCATCAACCAGGCCTGGCTTCTGCAGAGATCACCCCGGTTTCACCACCAATTTGTATTTCGACCAAACAGGACCCTCTGTTTTCTCGGATGCCCTTCCTACTTACCCTTGATATTTTACGATCTCTTTATTTATGATATCCAACACATTTATTTTAGAATCGTTAGCAATAAAATTCAATTCTACATTTGGCGTTTTATGCTCAGTGATGCTTGCCTTAATGCCGCTTTTCGTCATCATCTTCTCCATCATCATCAGCAGCAGCTGCTCTTATAGAATCTCTCCTGTTTACTATTATATGTTCATTTAAGCCATTAAAAGATAACGTACAATTCCAAGCTTCATTCATTTTTTATCCAGTCTCTTCTAAAAGCCTGAAGCTAAATCCCAGCACTGACGCACGCAACAAATACAGTGATATCCTTAAATATGTCCATCAGTATTAACTCTGGTTTTTTTTTTAATATAAAGTTAGTATTCTTTCAATATGTAGACAACGGACATTGAAATGTCAGTTAAAACAAAGTATTTCTTATCATTTGTGACTTCAAACCCCATGTTTAGTTACTCTAAATGTGACGCAAACATATTGGTATTAGTAATAGCTTCTGAATACTAATGCAAAATAGTGTGTTCGCCGATAAATTGGTACAAGAAACAATCTTAAATGTATAAGAATTGTATTTAAAATTCACCAGTATCGTTTGACGCCCAGTCAATAGCCCAATAAAGTTTACAGAAAATCGATGGGAACACTGAACACTAATTTCGTAAAATACATCTATTGGATGCTTTAGTACACATCCTGAGTGAAGTTTCTAGTGGAGATTCATTAGTTGTTTCGGGTCTTTCAACATCATAACCCCTCTCCATGGTGACCCAGCCTATACTGATCGGGTATCTATTTGTGTACTTTCCGTTAGCTACAATTTTTTCCATCTTTTTAACTGTACACCCTGCGACTCCTTTTGACAATTTATTGTCCAATCGCTGATGACTTCCGGTTCACCAGCAATGTGCGCTCTTCAATAAAAAAAAAGGAAGCAAACGCAGCCACACTTGCTATCTGATCAGGAATATGTCGGCGTGTCTCGGCTTGAAGCGATAAGTACCGAGTTGATTCTCCCCACTGAAGCATATGCACATAGATGCACACATGGAGAAACGCGATCAAGCTTCACATTCTACTTACATTTATTCCCATCTTTATTCATACTAATCATTCGCCGAAGTAAAAGAAAAAAAATCCTTTTTCCTCCTTCCTACTTTTTCCTTTTTCATCCTCCCAATATATAAGTTACACACATACACACACACATAAACACACACACATCAATGTCGCCGCACATATATACCAACATATACATATATAAAAAAAAACAGAAGTATATAACTTTGCTAAAATCACGCCGATTACGATTAAAAGGTGAAATATTTCCACAGGGTGGATTGGTTTATCTTACATAGTGTAAATGCTTCTGTCTTTATGCATTGGGGTTATCAAATGTAATTGCGTGTTCTAAGAGCATTTATCTATTATACATTTAACGATTCAAGAAAAAACAACGAGACTTCAATTGTGCATCAACAATAAAATACATATTGAAACAATAACATACAAAACTATCATGCAATGGTGTGTAGTAATTAAGGGAGACAAAGTTGTTTCCCTTTAACTCTATTCTGATTGAATGTTCAAAAGAATTTCTCTTGAATAAGAATGTTCAGGATTCTATGTTGAATAGAGTCTGGTTTTAGAATAGGATACAGTTCATCAAGAAGCGTGTTGTTTTGAGAAATTAATAGAATAATGGATCATGAACTTGGCTGAGTCACAGAGAGGAAGAAAATGTGTAATGCGATACCAAAAATCTGTGTCTGTGTGTGCGTTGTGAGTAAAGTCGTGGATTTGTGTAGACAGGCGTAAACAGCTGGACTCTACTGACTGTTGTGGAAAAAATCGCTTGTTTTTAAAGCTGCTGGTAGGATCCCAGCGAAAACGCGGGAAAGTTGATTTAGCACAAAAATGTTTGATTGGTTAAAATTCGACCAATCACTGATTTTGTAACAAAGACACGTGTGAGCAAGTTCACGGCAGAAAAATTCAAAGTGGTGACTGCGATTGCTAAATTGTCTTATGGAAAAGCAGTAGCGATTTACTAGCCAATCGCAGACGAATAAATTGTGGCGTGGAAAGCGTAGCAGTCGCTACAATAGCATCTCACAAGAAATGGTCTCACTGATAAAAACATTAGTGTTGCCATTTTCACCTGCTGTATAAACCATAGCTGGGCTCTGTGGGTGTTGAATAAACATAAATGTGCCTGAGCAGGCGTCTCCAATGAGGATTAACTAGCTGCTCTAATAGACTGGCATCCTCGAATTCGAGTGACATTTAAATTTTTTATTCCTCCCTTGCATGACGGGTTGAGGCTGATCTTCCTGCTCTATGGTCAATAGTGACTATTATTTTTAATATCCTTTAATATATAAGTAGATTTATTCTCATGTGATTTCATTTTTTCTGTTTTTAATAAAAGCAGTTAAATCTACACCAAGACCACGCTAATAGCTTGGTAGTGAAATTTAGAATTTTTCGGTTTTTCTGTGAATTGATTTTTATAAAACATTACCAAGCCCTGTTTGCACAATATGGTGACACCATTGGTAGGTTTTCATTATTCTGTGTAACGTCCTGATTTTTTTTAATTTTCAGATTCGACAGTTTTGGGGTAAACCCCGTTAATAGTCTCTCTCCTCTCTAAGAACTATGTGACATGGAAAAGCCACAACGATGAAGAAAAGTGTCATCATCAATGAAACTGCTAAGGGCACTTATTTTCATGTCACGGTGGAGACGTTACGCGTGATTAGACGATTCCCAAGGAACCATTCGCCAAGGAAGAAATGATCCGATTGTGGGACCGCCAAGACTGGGACAACTACGGAAGCAAAGTATATGCGTCGGAAGTTACGTGGGAAACCAGGACAAACAAGCTAGGCCATTTTCACCGTCGGTGGATTTCTCATATACCCCCCCCCCCACCAAAAAAAAATCCAAAAAAATACCATAAATCGCATCATCCGTACTATGTCTTCTGTGTGAGAAATCCATGATGACTCGTGACAGGAATTTGAGGTTTCAATGGGCTCGGAGGTACATGCCATTGGACAGAGGTTGTGTTCTGTTCACTTACGAGACCAGGGTTAGCCATAATGAATAAAATGTCGCTGCCGACACTGGAGTTTGAACACAGATCACCAGAGAGCAAACACAGGTGAAATAAATAGATCACATGATCATAAAGGAAATGTATATATGGGAATCAGCGTGGTGTCTAAGGGGTCACAATACGGATTACTATACGGTTCACTATTCGGTGGTTATTATTCGAGGGGGTATTATCGAGTAAGTAGTATTAGTGCGAGTGTCATTCGAAGGCGTCTGGCACCAGTATTGTTCAACGGCGTACTATAGTTGTATCTGCGATTACAAAGTCTCTACTACAAC
>OZ038496.1:11085534-11123034 GCA_964036315.1 Acanthosepion esculentum | reverse complement strand
CAATATTTAAATTAATACAAATACATCCCCCACCCAAAAGTATTAAAATAGACTTTTTCGTTTTCCTCTTTAAAAGAAATGGCTCAAAATCTATATATAAGAGAGATGATTCTCTGGCCGTCACACACTGACATTCCATGTTTGCATGGAATGTATATAGCTATGTCTGTGTTGTATGAGTGAATTATATGGGGTTTTGTGATTTAATGTACCCACAAACACAATTACATAAAATTTGACTGAGTTTGAAAGAAAGCATTGAAATAATACATTGTCCCCTTCACCCCATGTGTGACACTATGAGTCGGATATATGCGCACACGTGTGTGTGTGTGCGCCCGCACATCTGTGTGTGCGTATATATACACCCCCCACATCTGTGTGTGCGCGCACACAGATGTGCGAGAAGATTAGTTAGATTTGACCTGGGCATCAAACTTCAAGACCAAATGATTAGATTAGGAATCTAGATAAAAACATGTTTGGACATATGGCGAAAAGGGTAGATAAGTGTTAAGTACTTGTCAAAATACTAAGATAGGAAAAAGACCGGCTCTGGTCAAAACTTAAAAGGGTTTGAATTTGTTGGGATTGCTATGAATTAGTGTGTAATCAGAAGGGTTTTTAGGTTTGTGGTAATAAACGTGAAAAGCATGTTCTTCATATTAATCACAACAATTTAGCGTAGACATACAAAAGGAAAAATTCTCAAAGGCAATATTGAACGAAGAAACAAAGGTAGTCGTGAATTCAATTAGAAACAAACATTGAATATTTATGTACAAATAAATTACAATACAATTTTTGGAAAAAGTTGTGTTTCAGTCGAAATAACTGAATTGTTGAACAAAAGTTGAATTGAGTATTTTATGAACTCAAAGTTCATGAATGTTCCTTTGTTTAGGAAAAGTGTTCACGTAAAAATTTGAGGAAAATTTATCGAGGGATAAATTTTAAAGTATTGTAGTTGCGAGATTTTTTTGCTGAATTTTGTATGTTTTTGTTTTGGCAGAGTTATTCACCTTGGACCGTATTTTTTATATATATTTGCTTTAGTAACAATTTCTGTTTGGTAGTGTAGAATAACACTTTTTTAGAAACGTACAAAGATTTCAGAGAGAGAGAGAGAAAGAGGTTGAAGTTGGAGTCAGGTGTTGACGCGCGAAAAGTCCTTTAAGTCAAGATGTAGACACGCGTGGATCTCTGTAGAAATCTCTCTGAGAGTGAATTGCTGACTAGTGAATCGGACTAAGATTCGTCCTTTTATTTACTCTGCGAAGATCAGATCGGCTCCCAGCGCATTCGCGCCGAAATTTATCCTGGGGCGTCTCGACCAATAATAAGCCGAGTTTCGCAATGTGTGGTGTTGATTGGTCGAAACTAGCTCTTATGGAAAATTCCGCCTTTAAACGGGTTGAGTTGAAAAATACGGACGATTCTACAAATAGCCCCACGAGATTAATGGTCAAATTAGTTTGGACATTAATATGTATAAAAGGTGGTGTACTTTGCTGGCCAATGAACGCGCCTGCCGGACCTGGTCCGTGTAGGTGGGTTAATTTGGGGTTCAGGCGTAGAAGATGGGTGTTTATGTGATGTCTCAGAAACAGGTGTTGGCTGAGTGGTCACAGGTTGGTCGTCACTGTTGATATAAGCTGGTTTTAACCGGTCAATGCTGACCGTAGTTCGCTTGCCGGCGAGATCTAGAACAAAATATTTCGACGCTCGAGAAATGACCTGATGCGGTCCAGTGTAGTTGGGTGTTAAAGGTTTACGGACCATATCTCGGCGTAGAAATACGAACTTGGCTGTATGCAGATCAGCTGGGATGTAATATGGCCTGTGAAAGGCTCTGGTCGGCGTATAAACAGTTTCAGACATTTTCTGCCGAAGGTCGCTGATAAACTGGCTGCTAGGTAGGTTGTCCGATACAGGGCCGAAGATCTGTCCTGGCAAGGTTAGGGGAGTCCCAAAAACCAAGTCAGCACTGGTACAGTTCAAGTCCTGCTTGACAGTATTCCTCAAAGCCAGCATGATCAGGGGAAGTTTATCAACCCAAGTTCGGCCTTTAGTTGAAGCAGTTATAGCATATTTAAGGTGCCGATGGAATCTTTCTACGAGGCCGTTGGAACAAGGGTGATATGCTGTAGTGGAAATATGTTTAATTCCCAATAGATCAGTGAATTCGTTGAAAAGGGCTGATTGAAACTGTGGACCTCTATCGGTAGTGATTACCGAAGGGCATCCGAAGTTTGTAATCCAGTTATTAAAAATAGCACTGGCCACTGTTTCAGCTGTAGTTGATTGCAGTGGGATGGCGACTGGCCACCGAGTAAACCGGTCGATTATGGTCAAAATGTACTCGAATCCATTTACATTTTCAAGTGGGCCCACCAAATCTGCATGCAAGTGAGTAAAACGACCGTCTGGGTCGGCAAAGGTTGATGTAGGTGCCCTTGTGTGTCTGCCAACTTTGGTGGCTTGGCAACGTAAACACGTGCGGGACCACTGCTTAATGTCAGCTGCCATACCGGGCCAGATAAATCTGTCCGATATGGTCCGCAACGTCGCCTTGCCTCCAGGATGTGCTTGTGTATGAAAATGTTCAAAAATCAGACGGCGCATATTTGGCGGAATGTACGGACGCGGGTTACCCGTGCTGATGTCACAATAAACTGACCTGTTTGTAAACGGGAGCGGTCTTCTTTCAATTTTTAAGGAAGTGTCCGAGTGGATAGCTTGCAGGGTTTCGTCCTTGTCTTGCTCGTCAGCTAAGTTATCAAAGTTCAGTGTTGTACTCTGCACTGCGCTGAGAGTTGTACGAGACAAGGTGTCGGCCACGGTATTACTAGCTCCACTAATGTAGCGTATATCCGACGAGAATTGTGATATGTAATCCATGTAGCGGATATCTCGCGGATTGTGTTTATCCGACTTAGCATGTAGAGCGTATGTAAGTGGCTTATGGTCTGTAAAAATTGAAAAGTCACGACCTTCCAGGATGTGCCCGTAGTGTCTGATGGCTAAATAAATTGCCAACAGTTCACGGCTGAAGGTACTATACTTCTGTTGGGCCGTATTTAGCTTAATAGAGAAAAATGACAGTGGTCTTTCCACACCGGCGACTATCTGGTGAAGTACGGCACCAACTGTATCCGACGACGCATCGGTAGTTAGCGTCAGTTTCGCGTCGGGTGAGGACGTAATGTACACAAGTTTGGTACAATCCTGCAAAGCTTGTTTTGCTTTACGAAAAGAGTCCAGCTCGTCTGCAGATAACACAATCTTCGGGTTTTTTCGCTTATGATTAGAAAGAAGATTCGTCAGTGGAAGAAGTACAATGGCACAGTCGCGTATAAATCGGCGATAGTAGTTGATCATGCCAATGAATCGCCGTAGCTGTCTTAATGTTGACGGTGGTGGGAATTCACTGATGGCCTTGACCTTTTCGTCCAGGGGAGCTAAGCCATTCTCATCAATGACGTGACCAAGGAAAGTTAATTCGGGGACAGCGAATAAACATTTATCAATGTTTAACTTTAGTCCGTAATGTTGCAATCGTTCAAAGACCGACTGTAGATGGTTACGATGTTCCTCGGGCGTTTTACTTGCTATCAGTACGTCGTCAATGTACGCATAAGTATAAGGTAATCCGCGGAGGACTTCGTCTATAAGACGCTGAAAAGATTGCGCAGCATTACGGAGTCCGAACGGCATTCGGGTAAATTCGTACAAACCGAACGGTGTGGTTATTGCTGTTTTATGAATATCAGATGGTTCGATAGGAATCTGATAAAAAGCCTTCCTTAAGTCCAGCTTGGTGAAGACAGTAGCGCCTTCAAGGGACAAAGCAAAATCCTTAATATGAGGGATTGGGTATTTGTCTGGCACAGTCCGAGCGTTTAGGAGTCTGTAATCTCCACACGGTCGCCAGGCATCAGGTTCGTTCTTAGGGACCATGTGTAACGGTGTGGAATACGGACTGGAAGATGGTCTTATTATGCCCAGTTTGAGCATGTTTTCGAATTCTTCCTTAGCCACCCGTAATTTAGTTGGGTGTAGACGACGGGGTGACACGTGGACTGGGGGTCCAGTTGTTTTAATAGTATGTGTTGTGTTGTGTTTTATGGGTTCTGTATGAGTGAACGGTGCTAAAAGAGATTTGTACTGCTTAAGCAAATCTTCGCAACCGTTCGCACTAGGTACCAGAGCAGTCAGTCCAACCGTGGAAAGCTTGGATAAAAATCCGCGTCGTCTCATATCCGTGCGCATATCGGTAAGTGTCCGAGATGACAGCTCCACGGACAAGTCGAAGTGTGCGAGGAAATCCGCTCCTATAATGGGTAACTCTACATCGGCTATAGTGAAGGTCCATGTACATTCTCTCCGTAGGCCGATGCTTAGAGATATAATACGCTCGCCATACGTGCTGATGGATGTGCCGTTTGCAGCCTGTAGCTTCAGTTGAGTTTGTCTGGGCGTTAATGACGATTTCTTACAATAACTCAGCGGTATAACGCTGATCTGAGCGCCAGTGTCAACTAAGAACTTCAATCTGCTGCTGTTGTCGAGAACGTAAAATAGGCGATTTCCGTTATTTACCCCAGCAGCACACGCCCTTAATGGCCGCCGGGTTCGGAGTTTCCCGCGTTCTTGTACGCACATGGTGGCTGACACTTTCTTGCGCGGCGCCAAACACTTCATGATACCAGCAATAGTTTCTCTGGCGGTGACGAGTATGTCTTGACGTTGATCCTCGCCTACCAGGATTGTGTCTGTTAGCTGAAGTATCGCGACTCCGTCCAGGAATGCTCTGAATTCTGTCTAGGCGTAAAGACAGGTTCCTTAGTTCGGTAGTCAGAAAATGGAGTTGCTGGTTAACATCCGGGGTCGGGTTATCTGTCACGACAGAGGAAATTTGGCGCGCTGGTCTAGTGTCCACGATTTTGTCCGCGATCGATGCCAGCTTGTGGACATCGACCTCCTCAGTTAGGACTGCTAAAATTTGCACTATATCGGGCGGCAATTTCTCCAGCCACATTTGTTTTAATACAGTTTCGGATATACTGTTGTCACCGAGTAGTGTAATCATTTTACGAAGAAGTTGGGAGGGTTTGCTGTTCCCGAGTGTTACATTCGTAAGGAGATCCTTAATCTTTCGTTCCTCGGAGCAACCTGTTCGTTGTAGGATTGCGTGCCGAAGCACCTCATACGGCTTTTCGGGCGGGAGATTAATAAGGATATCCGCTACTTCCGCAGCGATTTCAGCGGGAAGTTTCTCCACAACAAACGCGAATTTCGACTGCTGGGACGTCACGTGTCTGGCTTGGAAAATCGCGTCGAGTTGTATGAACCACGTTTGTGTATTCGTGGTATAGGAAGGGAGTTCCATCCTGAGTGCAGCTTCAATTGGTTGTACAGGATCTGCCATGTCGACTGAGGTTTTGTTGTTTGAAATAATGTGGTTATCAATTTGTTGGTGGTTTTGCCTGTACAAACGTCGGGGTTACCAATTTGTTGGGATTGCTATGAATTAGTGTGTAATCAGAAGGGTTTTTAGGTTTGTGGTAATAAACGTGAAAAGCATGTTCTTCATATTAATCACAACAATTTAGCGTAGACATACAAAAGGAAAAATTCTCAAAGGCAATATTGAACGAAGAAACAAAGGTAGTCGTGAATTCAATTAGAAACAAACATTGAATATTTATGTACAAATAAATTACAATACAATTTTTGGAAAAAGTTGTGTTTCAGTCGAAATAACTGAATTGTTGAACAAAAGTTGAATTGAGTATTTTATGAACTCAAAGTTCATGAATGTTCCTTTGTTTAGGAAAAGTGTTCACGTAAAAATTTGAGGAAAATTTATCGAGGGATAAATTTTAAAGTATTGTAGTTGCGAGATTTTTTTGCTGAATTTTGTATGTTTTTGTTTTGGCAGTGTTATTCACCTTGGACCGTATTTTTTATATATATTTGCTTTAGTAACAATTTCTGTTTGGTAGTGTAGAATAACACTTTTTTAGAAACGTACAAAGATTTCAGAGAGAGAGAGAGAAAGAGGTTGAAGGTGGAGTCAGGTGTTGACGCGCGAAAAGTCCTTTAAGTCAAGATGTAGACACGCGTGGATCTCTGTAGAAATCTCTCTGAGAGTGAATTGCTGACTAGTGAATCGGACTAAGATTCGTCCTTTTATTTACTCTGCGAAGATCAGATCGGCTCCCAGCGCATTCGCGCCGAAATTTATCCTGGGGCGTCTCGACCAATAATAAGCCGAGTTTCGCAATGTGTGGTGTTGATTGGTCGAAACTAGCTCTTATGGAAAATTCCGCCTTTAAACGGGTTGAGTGGAAAAATACGGACGATTCTACAAATTTAATGTCCCTGAATCGGAGTCAGCTAGGCTAAGAAATATTTTTATGTCCACTTTCTTCAAAGAGAGAAATGGTCATGAAAAAGTTATGGGTTTATTCGTGGGTGTCCCTTGTCCGGAAATGATGAAAGAGGATTCTCCATATATACGGCAGCGCTTTGGGCCACGGGGTAGTTAGACTTAGTTTAGGTTCGAGGAAGGTTGATTTAGGCCGGAGCACGTAACATCGAAGAGCGACCCATTAGCAGCTGGACATTGTTAGTTAGGATATATTTTTTCCGCCAGCCGAGAATCAACCAAGAGTTATCATCCACAAAAAGGTCACACACCTTCTCTCCTCTTTTCGTCCTACCCAAGTTTGTAGTTGTGTTTTTCTTTTGCCTGTGAGCCTACCTCTCGCTCGATCCGCCGCACAGAAATTCTCCGACGTGGGGTCTATATCTTTGTGCAGCGAGTTGCAGAGGTGGGTAGTCTCACACATGTCACATATTTGTGTTGTTCAAACATAATATCTATTATGTAAAATCCGTACCCTGAGCTAAACAATGAAATCAACATAGAAGACAGAAAAACAAATTGAAACTTTTAAAATAAACTAATATTTCTTAATATTCAGTACTAAAAAATTATTTTTAATGATTTAAAAAGATCTAGAAATATTTTCAGGTCTGTTATTGAATTAAAAATACAACTTAGCCTACAGAAACGTAGACACGTACATAATTCGAAGGAAATAGAATAAACCTGTGGAAATTCCGTCCGCCCAGGTATTAGGGGGAAAAACTTCCTCCATAGATTTACACTGAAAAAATTAAGAAAAACTCAAAAAAATTGACAAGCGTTTTTCATCTACATTCCTCCTGTGTATGAATGTAAATTACGAAATAAAATCTTCCCATTTATTATTGATAAATTTAATCATGGGTCGAAACAAGTTGGTAAAGAAAAATTTTCCTTTTGACTTTATATATATATATATATATATATATATATATATATATATATATATATATATATATATATATATATTATGTATGTATATAAAAACGAAAAAATATTAATATACAACCCAGTGTGTCTGAAGATTTTAATTTTTTAATATTTTTACTGTTCAATATATATATATATATACATATATATATATATTAGGTTGGTGCAAAAATAATGTCGTTTTTTGACGTTCTAAGATATGTGAGAAAACGACATTATTTTTGCACCAACCTAATATATATATATATATATATATATATATATATATATATATATATATATATATATATATATATATATATACGCTACTTACTGGAAAGCGTTGAATATTAGTGTTATGATGTTGATTTGGGGGTTGTAGAGACAAACGCCAAATAACACGTAACAATAAAAAGGGTTTTAATAGGTTGGTAAAAAGGTACAGAAATCGCCTGAGTAGTCAATAACTAGCTCAGCCAAGAACTTCTCTGTCTCTCTGTCTTCCTCATGTCAACTGACATGCCACTATTTAAAGTCTTTGTTCACAGACGGAGACAAGTTCATCTTCACGAGGGGTGGTAGGTTTCCGACACAACATTTAGTGATAGAGCTAACATATTTGGTTGGATTGATGTGAGTTTGTGACCCTGAGTTTATATATATATATATATATATATATGTGTGTGTGTGTGTGTGTGTGTGTGTGTGTGTGTGTGTGTCTGTGTCTGTGTATTATTTTGTGAATATTAAAACATCTTCAAAATCACTATATTGTGGCAATTACGTTTCAACACTAAAACGTGCCAAACTACTGGCGAAAGATTAATCTAATTTCAAAAACAGAATAAAACAATAATAACCAATCGAATGAGACCTAACATCAAATACATCGGGGAAAAAATTAATATACTTCATGATCTATTCGAGTGATTAATCACGGCAAAATTCACAAACCTTTTTTGTTTTTGTTTTAATTTTAATATTCTGCTTTTGAAAATAATCTTTCACTCGACAGTAATTTAACACCCCCCCCCCCCGATGACACAGATTTGTAGTGTTGAAACATGTTATAGTGGAACAACCTGGCACACCCCGACATGGATTGGTCAGTCTATAAAACACTGACGAGCTATTGAAGGAGAAGGAAAAGTGAGACAGACAGAGAGAGCGAAGGCGACCCTTACAAACCTCCGTGACTTATCTCCTGTTTTCCTTAGTATTACGAACACTTGCTCATTTGTACTTTACGTACCATAAACCATTGTTCTTTGTTACCTTATTTCTTGTGTTATTGTAATCTTCCCACTCGGGATTACTTTGTTGTTTATATCGTATAACCCACGATATAACAAAACATAATTGTCATTATGTAGGGATTTTTAACATGTTTTAAGATCCTCTAATACATAATATTTCACTCTACGCTGTATGGATCCATCTTTTAAATTAAATGATACGTAGTGGAATTACAAGGCATTTGTTCTCCTTTACCTGGACACACACACACACACACACACACACACACACACACACACACACACACACACACACACACACACATATATATATATATATATATATATATATATATATATATATATATATATATGGTCTCGTTATTAACGATTGAACATTGTAGAGAAAGGCTAATTTTAAAAATAGTCGCTGCTCCTGCTGTTAAGGCATCGCTCTTCAGTTACGTATTGAGCGCTATTGCCTTCTGGCGTTTCTATACAACGCGTATATATAATTCAAAATTTGCATTTCTCTGCCGTGCCCGAGAGCTTAGGGTAGAATCTCTGACTGATGCCAAATGGTCAGATTTCGTTCTCAGCTTTAAGCAGTAGGATGTCTATCCACATCGAAGAGCTGTTATACAGCGAAACAGACTTGCATGTTGATGGCTATATGCATATATATATATATATATATATATATATATATATATATATATATATATATATAATTGTTTATTTAAAAATTATAACATAAATATGTTAGAAAATCACTACAAAAATAGCCATTTTCTTTCAACACCTCCGGTGCCTTATCAAGTGATGATATTGAATGTAGAATAAAAGGTTTTAAAAGTTTCAAACTAATTAACGATCCTTCGTAAGGGGAAACGCTGTTACATAAGCAGGAATTACCAATCAAAATACAAGTACAGGGGAATTCAAAAACTTGACAAAGAAGTAAGGTTATAATAGCTATTAAAAGCTTTAAATATATATATGTAGTGTGCTATATTTATGGGATAAAGTGCTCAATATCAGAGATAGAGCGTGTGTAAATGTAAAAGTGAACATAGGCGTCAACTCTTAGAGGCGACAGTCTGTTTCATGCTAGATGCAATCGTCAGGCCTGAAACAGACTGTCGCCTCTAAGTGTTTACTTATATGTTCACTTTATATATATATATATATATATATATATATATATATATATGTATCCCAAAAAATATGACATCATTTCAAAATGAAACTGAACAGTCTAGGGATTGAACATCATAAGTTTTTTTTATGGGACCGATTTCATAAGGGTTTATTTTGTGCACCGCCTGTGACACGGTACACGTTATCGGTAATTAAGCTCTTGGTAAACACGCTGTAGCATGTCTCCAGTAACATTATCCAGTGCGGAAATGATCCTCTACTTGAGTTCATCAATGCTATCAGGAAAAATCGGGTGGAGGGCATAGTCCAGTCCCTTAACATATCCCCATACAAAGAAATCACCCGGGAACAGGTCCGGTGACCGTGGCGGCCATTTCATCAGAAAACTGTCTTCATCTCCACCACGCCCGATCCGTCGCTCTTGCAGATTCTCATTGAGATAACAAAAATAAAACATTACATATAAAATATTGATCTGATACATTCTGTGAAAATTTGAGCTTATTTCAACAAGAATTGCCAAAATTATTGGCCTGCGAAATTACGTCAAATTTTTTGGTATACCCTGTATATGAGTTATATACTTTGATGGTTATTCCAAGCCAGAAAATATTTTTTGATTCTAAGATATTTTTGTGGTGAGGTGATAATAATGGTTTAGTTGTACAAGTCCTAGTAATTAACCAATAGATTGGGGCAAAGGTGTTGGATTCTTAACTTTCCGAAGGGTATTTAGTCGTGACTATAACGAACTCTACGGGAATTGAAGCTCGACTTTCTCTGATGAACAATTTCGAGGCATGATCTATTAGTTTACAACATATACTCGTTGATACGATACTTAATGAGCTCCTGGTATAAAGCAATTTTTGGGCACGGGATCTGTTGAAAAATTAATAAGATTGTGCTTTTCTGGTATGATTTTATTGGTGTATTAATATATTCTGGGCGTAAAATAATGTTAGTGTACGTCTTCCTAGCCGAAGAAAAATAATTCCGCCCAAATTAGGGATAATGCTACAACCGACAAATTTCCGTTTCATTTTGACATCAACCTCTCGGTCGCAGGAAATGAATATAACCTTAAATGTACGATTCTTTGAAGTCATTTTTCATAAGCCATTCTGTATGGACAGGCAATTTAGATTTCAAATTTGATCATCTTGTCGTCAACGGAGCGAAAATATCAATAAATTTTACTTTTGAGTTGTATCGAGCTGGCAAACGTCAGCTTACAAGAATTGTTTATATATTCATTATATGTTCACATTCGACGATTAATTAAATAAATAAACCCGATTTTCGTCTCTCATTTAATTTTTTCTCTCTCTTCAGGGGTACAGCCTCTGGTGTAATGCATCGCGCCTTGGAATGAGAATTTGGAGATCGAAGTTCGAATTGTAGTCTTTTTATTAATACTTCTACTTCTCTGGCACATGTCCGAGTGGTTAGAGTGTTCGCATTCTAACCATGAGACCTGAGTTCGAATCTTACTAGGTTCGCTTTGTCAGGAAAGAGATTTCTTAATGTTATCGGGCTAGATCACGGAGACGATCCTATCGAAAGTTCCTGAAAAAACATACCTTTTGAGTGAAATTGTGTAGACGGACGCCTTGTCGATAGCTGTACTTGCACGGAGTCACAAGTCATCGTGTCCGAGGGCTTGAGCGCGCTAGCCTTGTTCAAATTGTTGATCACGCTAGATAACACGCTCTTTCTCAGAAACTGTAATTAAGGTGTGCGCATCATAGTTGCAGTATACACCACAGGTGGGTCTGTGGGTGTTGAACACACACAAATGCGTCTGCAATAGGGGTTGGCCAGTCGTGTTCGAGTATCTTCGAAACGAGTGGCCAGCTATACTACTACTACATTCTTTTTATGTGCCATGTTCTTTCAGGATTTAGGTGATCATGGCTCTCCACCTCCTCTCTATCCCTTGCAGTTCTCAACAATGTTACTCTGCCACCTACCCCAGACCACGTTCTGTCATCCACTTGCTTAAACCCGCCAGGTATGTCATGCGTTGTTTTCCCTTGTCTCTCTTTCCCTCTATTCGACTTGTGAGTATCAGATTCTCCAGCCTCTCCTTCCTCAAATATGTCACAGAAACTCCAGTTGTTTCTTCATGATGTTAAGTATAAGCCTCCTCCTTTGCATCCTCTCTAAGAACTCATCGTTGCTCAAACGCTCGGTCCATGATATCCTTAGAATCCTTCTGTAGAACCACATCTCTGTCGCATCGAGTCTCTTCTTCATCTTTGACGAAATCGTCCAACATTCGCTGTCGTACGTACGGATAGATGTCACGTAATAGTTTAGTATTCTTTTTTTTTGCCAAAGAAACCCTTCTGTCTCGCAATACACTGCCCAACTTTTGGAATGTGTCCCTGGTCTTCCCAATATGTTTACTGATCTCAGTATTGCATTTACCATCCTCTGTCAGAACGCTTCCCAGTTATATAAATGTTGTAGATTCCGGGATGAAATCCGATATCAATGAATAACAAACGCCAGGAATGGATAAGGAAAATAAATGTATTAACGTAATAATACAAACTGGTAATACGGGTTAGTAGATCCAGGAATGCGGGTTAGTAGCACTAATATATATATATATATATATATATATATATATATATATACAGTCTTGGTATTGAAGTATCGCGCTATGACTCCTTACTGAGTCTACGTGCTTGCCACCGTCTGTGTGTGACTTACTCTACTACTAAGGACCTCTACTACTCTTCTGTCTTTCTGTCTCGACTCCTTCACTCTTCGGGTATTCACTGGTAGTAGTATATGTATATCTTGGGTGAGTCCATTTGTGTAAAAAGGGGAGACCACTTAACAATAAACTTCCGCGTTCGCTTCATTATTTTTATTATATATATTTTTTCTTTCCTACCATTTATTTCTAAATACGTAACAGTGAACATCTATGTATTTATTTACCCTTAAGTTATATGACACATTATAGCTTCTTCACCTTTGAAATAGTTTATAAAAAAGTTATACTGTAGTGAATTGGCTAAATATATGTTGAGTTATGCATATTTTAATTTATTTAATCATGTGCTAATAATTTATTATGAATGTTTATTATTTTTCACACACAGTTGGAATATAATGAAAGTGTTTGTTTATATACGCGAATTTATATAAGAATGTGTATCGTAAACAAATACTAAATTTGCTATTAAAAATGTCATAAAAACAGAAAAAAACGGTCCTAGATAAAGAACACCTTGTCTGATTTCAACGAAATCTGGGACTGCACTCAGCAGGGATACAAGTTACAATATTTTCCTAAATTGATTGGTCTATTATCGTTTAATGTTTTGCTTGGAAATGTTCTTTCAATTCAACGCTTGACTCTTCCGGTGTACCCATACCCGACTTCCCTCATAGAACTGAAGCCGTACACATATCCCCGTCATTAGCATTGGGCATTATCTCTAATTTAGACCCCCACAAGGCTAGTGGTGGAGATAGGATACCAGCCATTGTCTTGATGAAATGCCCTCCTGAACTGGCGCCGCCCTCTCTAAATTATATAACTACTGCC
This sequence comes from Acanthosepion esculentum, assembly GCA_964036315.1. NCBI lineage: Eukaryota > Metazoa > Mollusca > Cephalopoda > Sepiida > Sepiidae > Acanthosepion > Acanthosepion esculentum. Next base: position 11,109,725 of record OZ038496.1, on the reverse strand, counting down.
TCAAGGAGTCATGTTTTCTTGACTGCTGGAAGTCCTCATCCATTGTTTCTGTCTTTAATAACTCTGGTGACCACTCTGACCCTTCTAATTACCGTCCTGTCAGTCTTCTACCCTTCTTCGGCAAAGTCTTCGAATCCATATCAACGCCGAAGTGGTTAACCACCTTACATCCCATGATCTACTCTCAGACAAGCAATATGGTTTCCGCTTTGCCCGATCTACAGCTGATGTGCTTACGGTCATCACTGAATTTGTCTACCTAGCTCTTCATAATAACGGAAAAGCTCGTGCCGTGGCCCTAGACATGTCCAAAGCGTTTGATAGGGTTTGGCATGCCGGCCTTCTACGCAAGCTACAGGGTTACGGTATTACAGGTCGATTGTTTGACCTAATACAATCATACCTGTCAAACCGTGAATTGAATGTCGTTCTCAACGAATTCTCCTCCAGCTCCTATCCCACGAACGCAGGTGTTCCTCAAGGCCCCATACTAGGCCCTACTCTGTTCCTTATCTTCATAAACGATCTTCCTGACGCTGACAAAACTAACCTGGCCGTTCGTCTCGGAAAGTACCTTCAATTGGTTGTGAACTGGGGCAGCAATTGGCTGGTTAACTTTAACGCCTCAAAAACAAAACTGCTCTCTATTAATCACCACAGAGATCCTTCCCTGCCCCACATTAGAATGTCTGACGCTCAACTTCTCGAGAGCACCTCTCTGCGGCTGATCGGTCTCACGCTGACTGCTGACCTAAGATGGAACAAATACATTGAGTCAATTGCTTCTTCTACTGCAAGGAAAGTTGGCTCCATGTGCCGGGCCAGGAATTTTTTCTCCCTGGAATCGATCATTCAGCATGGAGTATATGGTCTGGAGCCCCTTCTGTTTGACTCAGGGTTCTTGATAAGATCCAGAGACAAATATGCAATGTAATTGGCCCTGATCTGGCATCTCGTCTGCAGACGCTCTCTCACAGACGCGCCGTCGCCTCTCTCTGTATTTTTCACAAATACTTTCACGGTAATTGCTCCGATGTGCTGCTTTCGCTGGTTCCCAGACTTCATGAATTCAAGCGTCCTACGAGGCTGGCATCCCGCTCTCACCCTTTCACTGTTGAAAGTGTTAAATATAGCCGTCTCTTCTACACCAATAGCTTCATATCTCGCAACTCTCGCCCGTGGAACTCCCTTCTCTATTCCTGTTTCCCTGACAACTGTAATCTCCAACTATTCAAATGTAATGTCAATCGACATCTCCAGTTGACTTGATCTATCCACTATCCTTCTCCACATCCTTTCCTCTAACACTCCTATCTGCTCTCGCTCCAAATCTTCTGTAACTCCTTGCCTTGATCTATCCACTACCCTTCTCCACATCCTTTCTGCTATCACTCCTATCTGCTCTCGCTCAAAATCTTCTGTAACCCCTTGCGTGTTAGTGGCTTCCCGCCTTGCTTGGGATGAAATGCTAAAAAAAAAAAAACGAAAAAAAAATCTCAGAGTTTTACTGTCATAGATGGAAAATTTGTAAGCTTCATCCTTGTATTTTAAAAAGGTTCTGTTTAATCTAGTTTCGCATTGCAATCCATCCTGTAAACCCCCACACACACCTTTTAAAACGTAGTGTTTATTCAGATTACTTTTCAAAGCTTCCTTAATTCGTTCATTCTATTTTTTTTTTTGGCTGACTATTCCGTTAATATTGCCTTTAAGAACCGGTCCGACTCGAATGTCAATCACTTATAGAAAACGAAACGTGCACAAGTTCTAATGCATTGTAGCGAATTGTATAAATATATGTCGCGTTATACAAATTTAAATTTAAATTAAAGTTTATTATTTTTCATACACATACTAGCTGGAATATGATATGCAAATATTTGTTTATATACGCGGGTTGATATAAAAATGTGAATCGTAAATAGATACGGAATTGGCTATTAAAAATGCCGTAACAAATTGCCCTAGCTAAAGATTCCCTTGTGTAATTTTATGAAATATGGAACAGCACTCGGCAGGAGTTATAAATGCTCCTGAATCTTTTTTGGATATCATGTATCGTTTAAGCTGTCCCTCTGAAAAACACATACATGCATGCATACATGCATATATATATATATACACAGTCGGCTATATATATATTTATTTATTTTTTCCGTGATGCTTTAGGGGGACAATAAATAAAGCCCGCTCTTAACTTTCCTTTTTTCATTCCCGTTCAAGTCGTCTGAGGAACGTGTGAGCGTGAACCTCGAGTTACGACTTGATCCCTTTTTCATAAGATTTGACGTTGGTAAGCGATTTTTGCTCGGGCTTGTAAATCTGGGCTTCGAGCATTTTATTGAATAGGTAATTTTTTTAGGCCTTTTGTCTCTTATTTTCGGTATTGTCTCTTTTAATCCGAGACCGTATCAGGATAAGTGCTTTAAGTTTTGACAAGTTGTCCCCACCAACGATTCACACGCGCACACACACACATATGCAATAACACATACCCACATGTATATATATATATGTAATAAAACACACAAACATATATATATGTATGCATATGTGTGTTATGCTTGTATATATATATATATATATATATATATATATATATACACACACATACACACACACACACACATATATATATATATATATATATATATATACAGACCCCATCTTAGAAAAAAACAGACGGATAGATGTTTGAACGCGTGTGCATACGTATATATGTGTGCGAGAGAAAATATCATTCCGCGAAAAAATAGATGAACGGTCTGCGTGTTGACACTGCGACGAAAGAAGTTCGCTACACAATCCAACACTGAATACAGCCACCAAATGCATACGTATGTACGCAACAACACATGGATGCGCATATACGCCCAATCCCACACTATCCATATATGTTTATATTTGTGCCAGCTGCAATGCGTGAACGTGCGTGTATGTATGTCTGCCTACGTATGAGTGGCGTTCCGACGACAATTTTTTCTTCCACTACCATAAAAACATCGAGATATGCAACCATATATAAATCCAAAATTTTTAAATTAATCAGTTTGTCTGATGATCGCAGATAGCCTGAAACCCAGGATCACCATCTCACATCAATCCACCTAATTATTTTAACTATATCACTGATACTGAGCGCTTTCCAATATATAGCGCGCATATATAATATATAAATAATATATATAAAAAAGTGCATATATATATATATATATATATATATATATATATATATATATATACGTATCAAATACGTGGTTCAGTTCAACTGCTATTACAATGAATCATCCATATAAAAATTAAATTAGTAAACAAATTAATTTCCATGCCTGAAGATGACTGAATGCACAGTCGAAAGTACTTGCGTATTTAAGGAAAACCTTATACAGCTTATAATTTTAAAAAATCACGGATCATAACATTCATCGAGTGATTAGAGTGTTAACGCATCTTTAAAATTTTGTTAGCGAAGGGATTTCGACATTTTATATTATTACCTTTACTAATTTATTTTCGTATGAATGATTTATTCCAATATATATATATATATATATATATATATATATATATATATATATATATATATATATATATATATATATATATGCAGAAATATAGTCTTAAACTGTGCTATATTTATGGGATAAAGTGCTCAATATCAGAGATAGAGCGTGTGTAAATATAAAAGTGAACATAGAAGTCAACACTTAGAGGCGACAGTCTGTTTCATGCTAGATGCAATCGTCAGGCCACGAGTCTATGTTCACTTATCTATCTATCTATCTATCTATATATATATATATATATATATATGTATATATATATGTATATACACATTTTACACACACACACACACACACACACACACACACACACACACACACATATATATATATATATATATATATATATAATGTGTGCTGACTGTGTTTGGAAAAGTAAGACATTCCCATAACACTAGATACATATAAAAAATTCATATATTCAATCAAAAGTGAAAAAAAATCAACCTTGATAATGCCTAAAATATCGTCGAAAAATGTGTGTGTGTGTGTGTGTGTGTGTGTGTGTGTGCGAGCGCGCGCGCGTGCGTGCGTATGTATACTCAAATTAAAATGATTAACATTGAAGTATTGGGTAAACCTGGCTTTGCTTTGAGTGTAAAATGTTTACAAACGGGTTAGCATACAGCAATTTCGTATGGAAAATATATATTTCGTACATATTCAATGATCTAAACACCATCTTGGAGTAATGGGATATGAAAATATTACAAATTAGACCAAATTCAAATTTTTCAACAGAAGGTCTTCAAAGTATTAAGTTTAAAGGAAACCGAGGAAGTGTAACTATAGAGTCTGTAATTAGTTTTCAGTACCGAACGACACTTGTATGGTACGCAACGACAGAACATCTTTAAATCAATAAGAACCACTAATATCCTGGTATACATACGACCAGTCTGCCTTGAAAAAAAAAGAAGAACGTAAATACACATGTCTTTTCTGTTAAAGACAGTAATTTAGAACCATTTACTGTCTCCGGATCTGTCTTTGCCGACGATTGTACAAGAAGATTTTCCGACTTGCTAATCAGGTTTTCCATCCTATTAGGAACGAATGGCAAAGAATGGCAATCCGCAGTCGCAACCCACATCGGCGCCAAAGCTATCACAACAAGGACGTCTCATCAATAGACTTTCGTTTATCGCAGGCCTGTGTCCAGCGTGTTGTTCTTCGACCGCCCACTCTATGGTCCATTTTTGTCATTAGTCGTCTAATTTCCTTTCTGTATGGTCTCCTGTTAATTATTTGATCTGTTTTGATACTGGCTGCATCGAACGGACCGATGAAAGCACAGACAAGCACTTCCGCTAATTGTAAACATCTCGATTCTTTTGGATAAAACCGGAACGAGGGCATTGTTGCAATTAATACAAAACTCTAGAAACTGTTATGTCAGATGGACATTTAGATGGTGTAAGAGTGAAAATAAATTAGATAAAAGAACATAATACTTTTTACTTCTTTAGCTGAAACACGTTACGTTGAAATACCCATTTCTGTACGATCACTAACGTTGAGACTGGTCAGTGCCGTGATGTGTGACCTCTTGGGAATACAATAGGTTGTAAACTTGGGTGTGCACGTGCTGTAATGGATAATGGCTCGGAATTGTTAATTGGAGAGTCGTGTTCCATTTCCAGCTGGGTTCGTTACGTTCTCATAGGCACAAATAAATTTGAGAAAGGTACGAATCAACCTATTCTCATTCCAACTATAGGATAATCAGTAATATATGTATCACGAAATCCTTATAATCTACCAAAGAGAAATCTTACATTTTTCGGACTATTTTCTTCATCTTTGTCGCCATATTTATTACAACGTTTCGGCCGTTGTAAGCACCGGACATCTTCATGTAGTTGGAATGTGGAACAGAACCCTTTATTTCGCTCACTGGGGTAGACTGTTCTAGTTCCACGTGCCATGTTTAATGGATGTCAGTTATCAGTTATCTCCTGTTAATTTCCCTCTTAAAGTTTCCCACTGCCTTAACGGGGCATTGAACTCACACTCTTTCGGTCCTTTCACTGGATCTAACTAACGCCTTTATCCACTGTGCCATGTGTCCTCAAGGACATGACACAATGGTTAAGAAGGCCGGAGCGTACAACGGCCGAAACGTTGTAATAAATATGGCGACAAAGATGAGGACAATAGTCCGAATAATGTAAATAATGTACATAATACCTCATCTCAGAAATATAGACAGATATCGAAAAAAAAAATCTTACAATCTAAAAATATTTCCTGGCTTTAAATAACCTGAAAAGGTTGATAAGTCATAAAAAAACGAATCAGTCAATCAATGAATCCATCGTTAAACGCACTAGAAGAGAACAAATAGAAATTAAATTGTTTGACAAACCAGCAAGCAAGAACTAATGTACTGTCATTGTTGGGATCATGAATCCCATAAACAGATGTGGCCACCGGGTGGCCGTGTAGTGGAGTACTGCCATTATATAACTCGGTTGCGTCTTTATGAATGATCTAGTACACTCAGTGACGATGTCAGCCTATTTTTTCTTTCTCTATCTTTTCTATTGCCTCGTGTATAAACGTACAGGTTGGTAGATCCTTGCCTTTTACGACGCGTTCATATCATTTCAGTTTTCTCTCCTAAACCATATTTTCATCGTTTTTGTTATCTTTAATATCATGCTCCTTCAGAACGTAGCTTATCATGACCCTCCAGAGATCTATATTATGTGTGAATTGCGATGTCTTATTGGGAAAGATAGTGGAGTAGTTCCTGTTGCATTCGGCACAGTTTGGAATTCAGAGTTTTCCTTCTGACCTCGACTAGTGAGCACAGTCTACTCTCTTATTTGCTCTTCAATTAGGTTTGAAGAAATGGATTCATCTCATTCCCAAAGGTAATTGCGCGAAAGTGAATGCAAGAGACTAGCCCGAAGGTTGAAATCAGTTTGCTGAATCCATTTTAAGCACCGATATCCGGTACATTACCAACACTTTTTTTTTTTTCGCTTTTAGACATCGAATTTCTTTTATGTAACTAAATTATCACAGTGCTTACTGTCAACTCTCGTTGAAACACCGGTGCTTGTACGATCACACAACGTCGGTACTGCTCAGTTGCTAGATGACTGACCCCTTCGGAATACTAGGTGCTCTCAGCTTGGATGTGCGGTGTAATCTAATAGATAATGGCTCGGAATTTGTAATTAGAGAACGGCGATCCAATATCCAGGCGGGTTCGTTATATTCACTTACTTTGGGAAAGGCATGGGTCCACCACATATACCTAGGCATGAATTAATTAGTAGAACTTGTATCAGTAAAAATCATTATTATCTCCAAAAGAATAGAATAGAATCTAAAAATATTTTCTGGCTTTAAATAACCGGCAAAAGGTAAATAAACCGTGAAAAAGAATTTTGAGAAATTATTTCACTATTTCATGTTTTTCTTTATCTCATATTCTTTTATTTATTATTACTGATTTATGAAATGTAATTCTTGTTTGCTTTTTGGGTTTATTTTATTTCACTGAATGCGCATTTTCTTTCACATTTATATATATATATTTTTGGTATCTAATTTTCCTCATTTAATTATTCTGTTCTATTTTCTATCTTTCCCCGTTTTATTGCTTTCTGTCTTTTTCTCTCTATTCTCTCACTTTCTTTCCCTTTTCTTCTTTTAATCTTCATTTTTTTCTTACTCTATCTCTTTATTTCTCTTCATTTTTCTTTCTTTCTTTTTCTCTCTTTTTCTCACTTTCTTCTTTTTCTTCCTTGACTCTTTCATTTGTCCTTACTGTATCACTCTTTTTCTTTTTCTTTCTTTTTTTCATTGTTTTTCTCTTTTTTCTCTCACTTGGTTTCCTTTTTCTTCTTTGACACTTTCATTTTTCGTTACTCTATCTCTATATTTCTCTTCCTTTCTTTCTTTTCTCACTTTTCTCATTTTCTTTCCTTTTTCTTCTTTGACTCTTCTATTTTTTCCTACCATATCTCTCTATTTTATCTTTCCTTCTTTCTTTCTTTCTTTCTTTTTTATTTCTCTCTTTTTCTCACTTTCTTTCCTTTTTCTTCTCTCTAGTTGTCTTATTTCCTTCCTTTCTTTCTTTCTTTCTTTGTTTCTTTCTTTGTTTCTACGTTTTTTCTTTGTTCTTTTTTTTATAAATGTGTTGTTTCTTTCTTTCTTTATTCATTGAATGTCGCTTTATCTTTCACGTTTATCTTTTACTTTTAATTCTCTTCATGTATTTTTTTTGCCCGCTCAAATTTCCATCTTTCCTCTTATTCCTTCTTTGGTTCTTTTTCTTCTCTGTCTCTTTATTATTTTCTTTCTTTCTCTTTCTTCCTTTCTTTCTTCATAACTCTTTCCAGGTCATCTCTTCGTACGTCTGCACCGCTGACACATTTGTAGTTAAAGAACAGCAAACTGTAGCACAAGTAAATAATGGCGCCAGTTGTCGATAATTACTGATGATGAGCACAGAATAATTGCTATAAGACCGTTACGCCAATAGACCTCGTTATGGACGAAGTAGTAAATAGAAGTTCCACTTCCGGTTCTCTCTTAGCACGATACGAAAAGAAATTGGCGTCATGGAAATGAACTTTGTCTCCAATTTAATAGAGAATGGTGACATTGCTTTCGAAGGAACGTGAAATTACATAGGAAAATATTTTAAATTTTCTCAACAATTCTTTAAATAACTCCTCATGTCTGTTGCTATTTTTGTCTGTTGCTGTCATCACGGGCGCACACACGCATATACGCACGCACCACACACACACACACACACACACACACACACACACACACACACACACATATATATATATATATATATATATATATATATATATATATATAATAAAAAGGCTTAAACACTAATATCCCATGGTCATAATTTATTCCATTGGAATCATAAATACGATCCAATTCATCAGACCTACAAATTCAAATGGAATAATTTATGACCATGGAGTTTATTTATTCCTTATGTTTAATTTCAGTAGTTACCCTTGTCGTTTGTATAGAAACTAGAACATCAAATATATATGTGTATAAAACATCAAAATATAATATTGATTAGTAGAAATAATAAAAAAATACTTTTCAAAATAGTCATTATTTTTCTACTCGTGAAATATAAAATTGCGACAGAAAGTGTCTTCTTACGGCTAATAATAAAAACTTTAAAGGCTAAATGTTGTAAAATATACCTCTGCAAATGCAATATATGCAAGCACTTCAATGTAAATACAAGTAATAACTTGTAGTGAGTTTAATTTTAACATATCCCCAAATGGGGCTCATGGCAGGTAATGGGTTAAAACTTTATAAATATTTATTTGTATACCTCTAAGAAAATAGTTCTTTCGGTGGCATGCCAGAGCGACATTTACTTACTTCCGGGTGTTGATTAACTTTGGTCTTATTTAATTTCGTTATACCACCAACACATAAAATGTTGCTTATCTATAATCTTCTAAGTATTCTCAAAAGAATTACTTTCTTCTGTGGTACCAAGAATCTCTGAATTTAAGTGCAGTTGCAAATGACAAATCGGGGATACTAAAATCAAACAAATACAGAAATTTGAATATCTGGGAAGTGTTCTAACGGAGAACAGAATGTGTGATACTGAGATCTGAAGACATATTGGGCTGGCCAAAGATGCGTTCCAAAAGCTAATCAGAATTTTCAGTGACAGCAAAATTTTGTTAGAAACCAAGAAAAGAGTACTGGATTTTTACGTGATATCTGTCCTCCATTATGTCAGCCAATCTGGACAATCTCCTCAAAGATGAAGTAGAGACTTGAAGCAGCAGCAGAAATGTGTTTCTACATAAAGATGTTGAGGATACGATGAACAACAATTTTTTGGAAAACATTGAAACAAAAATGAAAAATTATGCTTAACATCAGGAAGAGGCGGTTGAAATTTCTGGGCCAAGTAATGAAGGAGATGGACTTGGAAAACCTAATACTGACAGAAAATATTGATGGGGAGAGTGACAGAGGAAAGCAGTGCATAACATACTTGAATGACTAGATCGGTGGCAAGATCTCATTATTTTAGTGTTGAAATGGCTACTTGTAACTACATGTTCTATGCTGACCATCACTCAGAGAATCAGTGAGCCACTGGAAAGAAACACATCTCAATGGCAATAAAATTAGATATTTGTTGTTCATGATGACGGTAGTCTTTGAGTATAGAATCCAGAGGTTGGCAGTAAATATTTCGAAGGCAGTAGGGAAGCGTAGTTCAGGTTAGCAGTGGATATCTCGATAAAGTAGCAGAGCGTAGTTCTTCCTTCTGTTCTGGTCATCTTTGGTTCTGACAGGTTGGCATTGGACATTCGGAGAGAGTAACCAAAATCGCCGCCTTTCTCCAAGACGGATTGAATATTTTACGCCTCCTGATTGGTTAATCTTCTTTTCAGGAACTATAAAGTGAGTCAAGTCATTTAGGTTGGATCACTAGTTAGATAATGGTACACAAAATTGTAACAATATTGAGCACTTTATTAGCAGAAATTCTGTTTGCCTTGATATACATAGAATTTTTTTTCGTAGTGTTGATTAAATTTGACCATATAATTGTATATTTCGTTAAACAACCACCGCATAAAATATTGCTTTTTCATAATCTACTTAATAGAAATAAAATGTAGGAAGCTGTAGAGAGCCATGATCAACCGGATTCACGAGATAGACATGACATGAAAAACATCGCGGGGCGGGAAACTTTGGGAAATATATATATAGAGAGGTTAAAATGAAAGTTATTTGAGTTAGTGGTGCAGAAACTTCCGACATTTATTTGGTGCTCTTGCAATATATTTAGAGATTCTTGATAAAATCCAAAGACGAGTCTGCAATGTTATTGGTCCTGACCTGGCATATCGGTTTCAGTCACTTTCCCACCGCCGTAACGTAGTTTCCCTGCGCCTTTTCTATAAATATTTTCATAGTAACTGTTCCGATGAGCTTTCCTTTTTGTTACCTAGACTTTACACTTTGCACTGTGTTAGATTGTCGTCAAGGTTTCACCATGTTACTGTTGAAATATCTTGATGTAACCATACGTTCTAGTCTATTCTAGCCAATTTCTTCTCTCGGATTTCTCAGAATAGGCAGGTTTGATTGATTGATTGATTGATTGATTGAGGAGGCTCATGCCTTTTCCAAGAGTATTTACACATACGTGAATATAACAAACCCAACTGGAATTGGAACTTGACACTTCGATTAACAATTCTGTGTCGTTTATTTAAACCCAAAAAAGTCTTGTAAGAATTTTGGAGGGTAAAATATTAAAGGTACTTTTTTTACTCGTGTTCCCTCTGTACAAGCCACAAGAGCCACTCAAGATAAAGATTTACTGAAAGCTGTTTTTGTGTGAGGAGCAAGATTTATATAGATATGTGGGAAAGAGAACAGTTAACCCTAGACTTGAAGTGATTAAGATTGTAGCGGTCGGGAAAGCATCCTCTTGGGATTCAGTACCACAAACTAACAGTTCTTTGGAAGACACTATCTGAGTGGAACTTACTCCTTACAAAGAGAATGTACAGTGAAATGTTATCAGGTAGGTTTGATTGATTGAGGAGAAGAGGTGGATTCATGCCTTTCCCAAGGATATTTGCATATAAGTGAATATAACAAACCCAACTGGAATTGGAACTTGGTAATCCGATTAACAATTCCGGGACATTATCCATTATGCCACCTACACATCCAAGCTTACATCACCTGGGATTCATAAGTTGATATATATATATATATATATATATATATATATATATATATATATATATATATATATATATATATATATATATATATATATATATATGTGTGTGTGTGTGTGTGTGTAAAGTTGCTGCCACATCTAGTCTGGTGCTCGTGCTATATATTTAGAAATTCTTGATAAAATGCAAAGATGAGTCTGCAATGTTATTATTCTTGACCTGGCATTTCGGTTTCAGTCAGTTTCCCAGCGCCGTAACCTAGCTTCCGTGAGTTTTTTTCTCTAAATATTTTCATAGTAATTGTTCTGATGAACTTTCCTCTTTGGTACCTAGACATTATGAATTTAAGCGCAGTACTAGATTGGCGGCTACATCTCATCATTTTACAGTTGCTATATTTAATACATATGGCAATTAGGACAATGTACATATGTTGAAGTATTATTGTAACTGTAGTAAGAATGTTAAGTAAAAATGTGTTTTCTTTTGTGTAAGTAATACTGTGGTATGATGGGGTCAGTAATTATAGCCAGCTAAGTTTAATATACGATAGATTGAAGAGCAACCTTTTCCTATATACTCTGCCTTGTGCCACATTGTAATATTATTCAAAATAAATATTACTTTCCTCGAGACTCTAAGCGCAGTAATAGATTTGCAGGTAGGTCTCATTATTTTACAATTAAAACGGATTGCTGTAACCGTAAGTTCTATGATAACAGTTTCTTCGGCTGCAATTCTCCATCATCTATCTATCTCAGTCTGTTCATATCTATCTATCTATCTATCTATCTATCTATCTATCTATCTATCTATCTATCTATCTATCTAACTATCTATCTCAGTCTGTTCATATCTATCTATCTATCTATCTATCTATCTATCTATCTCAGTCTGTTCATATCTATCTATCTATCTATCTATCTATCTATCTATCTATCTCAGTCTGTTCATATCTATCTATCTATCTATCTATCTATCTATCTATCTATCTATCTATCTATCTCAGTCTGTTCATATCTATCTATCTATCTATCTATCTATCTATCTATCTATCTATCTATCTATCTATATGACTAACTTCCTAACTGTCATCAAATGAACGCTTCTGATCGCTTCTTTAAAAACTATATTCTTAACACTAGAATAGGCGGTTAGGGTTACAGATATCGGCGCGAAATGGGAAATAGATAACTTTGAATTCTACATCATAGAGATGGCAATTCCCAAGAAAGCATGGCAATTGAGAGGTAATGAAAAACGGCATAGTTCCATGATCGCCAACGTCTTAGCAGTAACGATAAGATTAATTGGTTAAACCCAGTTGAATGGTGAAAACTTTGTCTTGCATCATTATATCTGACACAATATATTCATTCTATTTAAATAGAAAATTCCTACCACATTCACTCACAGAATGATATTCGTAATCACCTTTTTTTTCTATTTGAAAACAGTAATAAAAGAAATGGGATGCGCTTTGTGGTGTAACGTATATCAGCCCTGAGAGCCGAGTTCAAATTCCAGTCACGTTCGTTAAATTCACTTACGCAGAAATGCCCTTGTGAAGAGTTCAAATCCCTCCCTTCTCCACCCCAAAAGCTAGGCGTTGAATAGCAGAACAAACTGGTTCTTGAGCCTTGGTTGGCAACCTGTATTCAGCGGAAAGAAATGGCAACATATTGCAGAAAATATTTCTGCCTCATAACTTATGTATCGAAAAATACATGATCGTCAAAGCGTGTATCACGTATGGCACTTAATTGAATAAAAGAAAATATAAAAAATCATACAAAAAAAAAAAAAACCTTTTGCATGATGGTCGAGATTTTCAGCTCAATCTGCGTCGCCTGCACCGATAAGTGTCATGTCAAAACATACATACAATTTTCAGAATTAATGAAGTGTACCAAATGATACGATTGGACGCTAATTGGCCAATAAGAAGATGGCGGCCGATGTTTAAATTGTCGGAGAGCGTTAGTAAATAGATGGCCTGCGGATAGAGAGCGCAATTTCGTATTGCTCAACATTTCTTTACGGCTTAATAGAAAAAAAAGCCGGATAAAATGACGATCAAATAGCAGATAGGATATAAGAGCAAAATCGAATCACAACCCTTCCGCAGGCACAAATAGGGTTCATCTCTTCTTACTCTATTTACCTATCTTGTCATAATTTTACGGTCACACATATCGATCTGTAAGAAGTGTTTCCAGATGATTCCAAATATCCAGGTTAAAACTGGAGTGAATTCTGCGATTGCTACTTCAAGTATCTGTATTTCAAGAAACAGGATCGTGGTTCATCCTTGGGCTGACGCTACAGTTCAAAGAATTGCAGCCAAACCCAGATTTAGCACGGGATGAACGTGACAAAATTAAAAATTTAAATTTTAAATTTTAAATTAAAAAACAAACAAACTCGGTGATTAGGAATATCATTGTCTGAGTGAATGTGGTAGGAATTTTCTATTTAAATAAAATGAATATATTGTGTCAGATATAATGATGCAAGACAAAGTTTTCACCATCCAACTGGGTTTAACCAATTAATCTTATCGCTAATGTTAAGACGTTGGCGATCATGGAACTATACTGTTTTTCATCACCTGTCAATTGCCATGCTTTCTTGGGAATTGCCATCTCTATGATTTAGAATTCAAAGTTATCTATTTCCCATTTCGCGCCGATATCTGTAACCCTAACCGCCTATTCTAGTGTTAAGAATATAGTTTTTAAAGAAGCGGTCAGAAGCGTTCATTTGGTGACAGTTTGTTATTGAAAAACGAATGGTAGAAAATATCAAACTTATACTTTGAGAAACATTTGAAACGAATACCAAAAGTTTGTCTTGCAATAATGAAGTCTTAAGGAGGATATTTTGACGAGAGCAAAATTTAATCCGAAAACTTTTTTTTTCTTTCTGCCATAATACAATTTCTAATAAAAAAATCATAACTTTTTTTTTTTTATTTGTATGATAATTTTCTCTTATTTATGTACAAAGCAACTAAATTTGGGGCCAAATTAAAGATTAACTGGGGTGGCCTCAACATTCTGAACCGTAGTAATTTTCCAAGCGTAGCTTAGATGTGGCACAAGGCCGAAAGTAGGGAGCACCCAGTGAGGATCGAACTCACTAAGTCGTAATTTTTCTAGCGAGACAAGCTTACTAAACATTACACTACCTCGAGGTGCCCTAAGGATTTTCCAAGCGAAGCTTTGATCTGGCATAAGGCCGAAAGAAGGGGGAACCCAGTGAGGATCGAACTCACTACTCAGTCGCAATTATTCTAGCGAGACAAGCTTGCTAAATATTACACTACCTCCAGGTGCCCTATGGATTTTCCAAGCGTAGCTTAAATATGGCACAAGGCCGAAAGTAGGTGTCACCCAGTGAGGATCGAACTCACTACTCAGTCGTAATTGTTCTAGCGAGACAAGCTTGCTAACCATTACACTGTCTCGAGGTTGCCCCAAACTTCTGAACTGTAACGGACGTTGTGTTTTTTATCTTCGTCAACGATATTTCTATTGACATCAATTCCTGAATGGGCATTTATGCTGATGACACAGGTATTTACTCCTGTCTTAATAGTAAGTACGATATGTCCTGCAAAGTAAAAATGACAGGCGCAATCGAAAATAGCCTTTAATAAGTTTTTAAGGGGGCAAGAAAAGTTTTTTTTTTTAATTTTAACGCCTTCAAAACGAAACTGCTATCCAAGAGATCAATTTAGCACACTTTCTTGACCTCTCGTTTTCCAAGCACAAATTATATCGAATCAATTGTTATGTTTAATACTGTGAACTTTGGTCTATTGTATCGTGCCAGAGAGTTTTCTTGTCAGAATCCATCTTGCACATTTATAAATTCGTCCGTTCATTGAATATTTCTGCCATATTTGGTTTGATGCTCCTTTTATATCTCATCAAAATTCTCAACAAAATCCGAAACAAGGACCTTTTTTTTTCATAGATTCTGAACTGGCATCCAGATTTAGTCACTTTCTTGCCGATATTCAGTGGCTTCCCTGTGGCTTTTCAATCAATATATTTTTCAATAATTAGGTATTCAAAGCTATTGAGGAGATATCCTTCCACTGCGATTAGTTAATGTTCTGTGTTCGGATTTTATTGTGGTAACTATATCGATAGTATGCATTTTGGAATCTTAATAATAATAATCTATGTCGTAGTATTTTTGTGATGTCAACGAACACTCTCTACCACTTTCGTAATGCTCGTTGTAGTAGAGACTTTGTAATCGCAGATACAACTATAGTAACGCCGTTGAACAATACTGGTGTCAGACGCCTTCGGATATCACTCGCACTAATAGTACTCGCTCGATAATACTCGCTCGAATAGTAATCCGTATAGTGAATTAGTATAATGAATAGAGTAGAGAATGGCGGTACGTATAGTAATAGAGGATAGACTAGAAATAGCTACCATGAATCGACAGGCGACTTCTTACTTATGCGTTTCCTCTGTGCTCAGGTGATCTACTTAATTCAATAATGGGATCACCTGTATTTGATCACCGGTGATCTACGTTTAGACTCAAGTGACAGCAGCGACACTTTATTCCTGTATAACATGTATTTATCCACTCTCCCCACTGAGACGCGAAGTTACACAAGGTCGAGTTTAATGTGGGGACCCCGAAACGGTACACTCTGGCCAGGGACAAAAATTGTCCAGCTTCTGCAAACGTTTGTTGCGCTGGCATCGGTAGTCATACCGATCCTATTCCTCTAGTGCAATGAGATGGGGTAAAGGCGCGCTGCAGCTGTTCCCCGGGACAGGTCACTTCTGCGGATTTTTCTCAGCCGATTCTCTGTCTGCGGACAGAGACACAATTGTGTCGCACTTTGCTCGAAGATAGAAACGCAAATGAGATGATAAATCTACCCAACATTGGCAATGGAATGTATGCTAATCTATATGGTAGTCAATGCTGGACAATCTCCTAACAGATAAAGCGATGACTTTGATGGATGCAGTTCAACAGAAGGATGCTGAGAATTCCACAGACTGAGCGTGTAGGCAATGTTTCCTGGTGTGTCTTCTTTTAATTATCTGCTTGGTTGATTTTTGACTGTTGTAATTAATCTTTAATCATTCTGGCTAGTGTATTTCACATGAAACGTGATGGCGTAGTCGACCCGACATCTTCACTAACAGTGTTTTCTCTATATGCAAAATCTGATGGCATTTAGTGAAAGTTAAACAAAACTAAATCTTCTCAATGCCGTAACACATGATTCTATTTACGAAAGCTAAGGAGAGTTTAAATATCTGTGACATACCGAGAGTAACAGCAAAATTGTCCAAAACGTGTAAAAGCAAACTTTTCCACTTGTTAGTTTAAGTTCTGAAGCATTGTATCTTAGAAATGATTAGAAATATCTTGCTGGAATTCTCTGAGGTTCTTATAACATTATCGGACTATACTTTGAACAATAAGTATGTATACTTATTCTCCAAGCTTAACACAAGCTTAAGAGAGGTATCGTAATGAAATCGATCTTAAGCAAAAACAACATGTTCAACATTAATTAATCATAAGCTTACGATCGGAAGCTCATGAAAGATTGAAAAAGGGAAAGTTCAAATATATATATATTATTTCAGGATCATTTTACAACTTATTGAAGATGATCCTCGCCTTCTCTAACATTCTAAGTTTCTGTCCTAAAGTAACAAGTTTCACGTACGATTTCATTTTGAAGTCTTTTTTAACTGCGGTTTGGACTGTCATAGCTGAAACTCCTCTCTTACGCGCCAAACGTCTTATAGTTGAATCTTTTCTAATTGCTCTCTTTATCTCTAAGTTGATATGATAATCCATCTCGCTGTTGTGATAATCTGATCCAGTTTTCCTCTCTACTGTTCCCTCTTTTTAAAACTTATTCTCTTGAATAGAGTTTGAAGATGGAATCCATCGTATGAATGTTGGTAACATTAGTAAAGGTCTGGATGTTCTTTTTCCTCTCACCATTGCTCAGACAGTGAACTGAGACAAAACCATTTTAGCCTGTTCTCTTTCTAACTGAATAACACAAAGGATTGTTCAGTGGTTCCTACGACAGAGGGTATCAAGATGGTTAATCGCCATGTCAGAAAACCAGGACGAAATGAAACTTAATTTGTTTTTTTATTTTTTCTTTTTATTTTTAGTTAGTAAACATTTTGTGGGATGGACAATTATGCTATAATAGGATTTAGACAGTTATTACACCCGGTATAATGCGGAAGGAAGACTGTGAAAAATTGGCGACACATGACATATTGGAAGCAAAAGGAACAATCAATGGCACAGACTGCCAGCTCCTTGGGGAGCCTCGGCGAATGGATAGCCGAACAAGGAGCAGTAGTAATGTTAAAAATACAAACATTAATGGGAACTACACAGGATTTTGTTTCTTCCTCAATATCCCCTGCTGTATTGGGGTGGCCCCTCAACGCCTCTCATATTGCATGACCTTTCTTTTAGACTGCTGTCGCATGTCGATATTTGTACAAACGTTTAAGAAAATATTAAAGAACTAGCTTAAAAAACCGGCCTATTGTGTCCATTTAATTGAAAAAAGTGTGATACACTGACATTGGCATTTATTATATAGAAGGAGGAAAGGGGCTATTGAGAGTTATGTCCCTTTAATTGAAAAAGTGTGACATATTGGCACACTAACATTCGCATTTATTATATAGAACGAGATGAGCTTTTGAGAGTTATGTCACTTTAATTGAAAAAGTATGGCACACTGACACACAGTTATTAGCATTTATTATATAGAAGATGAACTGTTGAGAGTTATTTCACTTTAATTGAAAAAGAATAACATAATGACACATCGACATTATTATATAAGGATATGCGCTATTGAGAGATATGTCCCTTTAAAACGGTGACACACAGACACACCGACATTTACATTTAAGATATAAAAAAAGATGTGCTATTGAGTGTTGAGCCTCTTTAATTGAAAATGTGTGACACACTGACGCACTAATATTGGCATTTATTATATAGAACGGATAAATCAAAAAGAGTAATAATAACGTTTTTATTAAATACTGTCTTTAATATTATTTTTTTAAAATTTGTGACTCAACGTGATATCACTATCTCATTATCCTTGTGAATATTATACTGTATCGATAAAGTCTCAGTTACCGCGTGATTAACGTTTATATTTACTGTTTGGTAACTTTCTCTTATTCTGTAATGTCGGAAAAATATACATCTTTTCAGTTGCGATAGTACATCTAAATAAATCTCTAGAAACGTTAGAGGAATAAGGTACATAGTCAATGAAAATAAAGCCCTCGAAACGTTAGAGGAATAAGGTACATAATCAATGAAAATAAAGCCCTAGAAACGTTAGAGGAATAAGGTACATAATCAATGAAAATAAAGCCCTCGAAACGTTAGAGGAATAAGGTACATAATCAATGAAAATAAAGCCCTAGAAACGTTAGAGGAATAAGGTACATAATCAATAAAAATCAGCCCAATTTTTTGAAAAAACGTTTCGAATAAATCATCAAAAGTTTTCATCATATCAAACTAACATATACACTAAACGACACATATATTTTGCTGTCTGAAGTTAGAAAATGAATCCGAGATTCTTTGGTTTGAACATCTCCATGGTTTTTGAAGTAGAGACATCAATTTGATCTTATAAATACGATACGTTGCTAAAGAGGCTGGAAAAAAGGATCGATTCATTGCAACCCCTTCATCTTTACATTAGTCAGATTAGACCGCAAATAGTGTATTACTGTTAGAATCGGGCAAGTTAGTGCGCGACTGCTTGACAGGACATTCGATTTAGGAACGAATTATGTGGACGACTTCCCTCTCCCGATCTAACGACCATTAATGATTATAACCAAGGTTATCTGGCTATAATTGTCCCCAGTAACAAACAAGAGAAATTAGCGCCGATTATATCCAAATTCAATGTAAAGTGTATAAGACGCAGTTGACGAGATATTAATATACATATTAAAGTTGTCGCAATAAGGTTTTTTTTTTTAGAATTTCCTAAACTAAATTTGTGTTTTTCTATCCACGAGTGCGTATTATGCTTGAATATACACAGTAAGTACATCAATAAATCGGTAGTTCTATGACCAAAGAAACATTTATTTTAAACGACAAATATTGATTTTCATTTTTATATATTTCATTTCATGACTACCTGCTAGAGTCAGTTCGACGTAGTGAAATGGTTAACAAGCCTGTCTTGCTGGAACAGATACGACTGAGTAGAGAGTTCGATAACTCACTGGGTGCTCCATACTTTCGGTCTTGTGCCACAGCTAAGCTACGCTTAGAAGATTATCATTTAGGGCAATTTGACGTGATGTAATGGTTGGCTGGCTTCTGCCGCTAGATCAATTACGAATGATCAGCGAGTTCAATTCTCATTCAGTGCTCCACACTTTCGGCCTTGTATCACATGAAAGCTACGCTTAGAAAATGCTTAGGGCATTTTGATGGTTAGAAAGCTAGTCTTGTACGATCAATTACGACCGAGTACTGAGGTCGATTCTAACTGGGTGCTTTATTCTTTCGGTCTAAGCTACGCTTACTAAATCACTATAATTACATGCTAGTCAGCGGAATTATCATTGTAACCTCGTCTTTTCTAGAGCATTAGACACCGAACACAATGGCCGTTGGCCACACGCAATGAAGTGCTGAAATATCTTATCTACTCTTGACTGTCCACTCCAAAGACCTTTGTCAGCCTTGATACTTAAAGTAATTAGCATTCATTGTGCAAATAGAGAACATGTGTTTCGTCACTCAAGGAAAGAGATGAATTCGCCGCTGGCGGGATAACTTGAATGAAAGGCTAGATTAAAATGTTCATGAAAAAAAAAAGGACAAATTTACAAATTACGAAGAAAAACAGAGGTTTAAATAAAAGTTTCAGGTAAACGCTGAAGGTTTCTTCACCGCAAGATACGTATATTTCGTTGAAGATCAAATAGTTTCCCAAGTCTCGTTTTCTCTCTCTCTTTTTTTTTCAAAGCTACAAAGTCAATGTCCCTCCTCGTCAAATAAAAACGGTAGCAATAATGGATCTCCACAACATCTTTTCTTTTGTTGGTTCAATTAATTCCTGCTTTTGAACATTGTCTTTTCTTCATGCTATTAATTCCGATATGGATTTAGGCAAAAAATCAAATACATTACAAGCTGTTTAATCTTGCTTCACTTGCCGCTAATGCTCTCTGGGTGGTGTAAAATGCCCCCAAAACCTTTTTCTTCCTAATTATATTTGCCAACATGTCAGATATAGAAGTGTGACGTTCAACAGTATTTACGTTTGACTGTCTACCCTCCATAGAATCTTTTACTTCACACATAAAAGGAACAGACGAAGATGTAGATTACAAATTGTAGTTACTAAAATCAAACAAGTACAGCAATTAAACTATTTGCGAAGCGTTTTAGCAGAGGACGAAAAATGCGGCATGGGAAATTTATATATGGTAACAGGACTTTTAGCGATTGCTTTGCTAGATTTCCATTGTTCCATACTGTGCGTCTGAAAAATAACGCTTTTATCGGCGTTTTGGCTTGGATCAAAATGTAGCATCTGCCCTCGAACGAGTAAACTGCATTTCATCTCTTAGTTGTCTTTGTTTGTAGAGAGTGCGCAAATGAAATATTATTGAGAGGGGCCCACCCCCACCCCGGAAACTGTAGCCCCACCCCACATTGCACTGAAGATGGTAGCGCGATTGCAATACCGACGGTTTTCCTGAGCTGACATTTTTTTTTTAAACGGGCCCGGGTGCAGGCGCTCGGTTTCCTCATATTTTACGGGCCTTGTGTCAAATCCGGTCAACGTGCGGTGGCAAGAAAATAAAATCGCTTTGCGGCCTTTTGGCTAAGATCAGTGGTGTGGCGGTTGCTTGGTCAATAAATGTCGAATGTTTCCATATAACGACACGGTTAATCTTACTCTCCCTATCTCTTCTCATATATATATATATATATATATATATATATATATGTGTGTGTGTGTGTGTGTGTGGGTGTGGGTGGGTGTGTGTTTGTGTGTGTGTGTGTGTGTGTGTGAGATGCTCGTACGAATGTAACAATCGTGTTGGCCTTGTTCAAATTGTTGATCACGCAAGATAACACACTCTTTCCCAGAAACAGTAACTAAGGTCTGCTCTATATAGATGCAGTATAAACCACAGGTGGGCGCTGTGGGTGTTGAATAAACACAAATGCGCCTGAGTAAGCGTCTGCAATAGGGATTGGCTAGCCGCCCTCGTAGACGGATATCCTCGACTACATCTGGCCAGCTATACATATACAGATATATTATTATTATTATTATTATTATTATTATTATTATTATTATTATTATTATTATTTTACATCGCTACACATAAAACTTTCCCGTTTCGGAGCTATAATGTTCCTTCACCGGGAACTTATGATGAAAATTATTTATTTGGGAAACTAGAAAGCGAATCATTACCTCTGTCTATATTTCTGAGATGAGGTATTATGTACAGTATTTACATTAGTCGGACTATTGTCCTCATCTTTGTCGCCATATTTGTCACAACGTTTCGGCCGTTGTACGCTCCGGCCTTCTTCAGGTGGTTGGAATTTCGAACTGAACCCTTTATTTCGATCACTGGGGTAGACTGTTCTAGTTCCCCGTGCCATGTGGAACTAGAACAGTTTAGAACAAGGACACATGGCACAGTGGATAAAGGCGTTGGTTAGATCCAGTGACAGACCCAAAGAGTGTGAGTTCAATACCCAGTTAAGGCAGTGGAGAACAGTCAGAGGGAAAATTCGCTGGACATCCATCAAACATGGCACGTGGAATTAGAACAGTCTACCCCAGTGATCGAAATAAAGGGTTCAGTTCGAAATTCCAACCACCTGAAGAAGGCCGGAGCGTACAACGGCCGAAACGTTGTGACAAATATGGCGACAAAGATGAGGACAATAGTCCGACTAATGTGAATCATTACCTCATTTGAAAATTAAAAAGGAGAGGGTTAAAACCTAATTTCAAAATTAAAAAACAACATACCTGTGGGCATGTCTGGATTAACCAATTAAGAGACAGGTCTTAGCTAAAAGGGAAAAAGTACATTAGGGTCAGTGGGTGTAGGTAGGTGTGTTATTAATTCATGTCTAGATAAAGTGACACTTTAGACATCTAAGATAAGTTGAGGTAGACAGAGTTATTTTAAGCAAAAGATACATGTAAGGAATTACCATTTTCTTTTTTTTTCATACTACAAAACCTTCTTAAAGAGGTCACTAGCGTAATTAATATATATATATATATATATATATATATATATATATATATATATATATTAACTGATTTAAAATGTTTTTTCGCTACACAGTGATAACCATGTTTCAAAAACTGAAGCTAAAATATTTAAATTTATTTAAATTTGATGTTTTTGAAATATGGTTATTACTGTGAAGCGAAAGAAACATATTTTAAATCAGTTAATTTATAATATATATATATATATATATATATATATATATATATATATATATATATATATATATATATAGGTAACTATACTCGTTTCGAAAAAACCTTCGAATTCTTGTTTTAACAATAGCCAAATCAATCACGGAGGGAAAAAAGGTTTTAAAAAAGAAAAAGCCAGAAACATGAAAGTCATGTCGAAAATAATCGCACAGATACAGGTTCAAGGCCCAAAGAAATAAAAACCCGATACGAGTAAACAACTAACTAAAGAGCTAGATACAAACTTAGAACAAACCTAGTAAAATCTAATGAGCCAGACAAACCTACCAAAATCTAATGAGCCAGACAAACCTACTGACGATCTGTCTAAGTGAAACCTTATGTTTGTCTGGCTCATTAGGTTTGACTATATATATATATATATATATATATATATATATATATATATATATATATATATATATATATATATATATATATAACCATATTTTAAATCAGTTAATTTATAATATATATGAAACTGAAGCTAAAATATTCAAATTTAATTAAATTTGAAGTTTTTAGCTTGTTTTTGAAACATGGCTATTACTGTGTAGCTAAAAGACTTCTTCAGGTGATTGGAATGTCGAACTGAACCCTTTATTTCGCTCCCTAGGGTAGACTCCACGTGCCATATCTAATGGATGTCAGTTGTCAGTTATCTCCTGTTAATTCCCCTCTACAAGTTCTCCACCGCCTTAACCAGGTATTGAACTCACACTCTTTCGGTCCTGTCACTGGTACTAACTAACGCCTTTATCCAGTCGAGAATATATATATGAGATATTTATATATATTTCTGTGTTTGGAAGTTTTCTTTTTCATATATTAGATGTTGTTATTTTTATGCCTATATATTCATTCTTCTATCAATTCCTATATTTTTAGTGTCCATTTTGCTTATGTTCCTTGACGAATTATTGTTTTCTATATTCTACCCATATTAAATTTTATTCTTTCAACCATTTTTATCTATATATCTTTGCCCATATAAGTTATATTTTAATGATATGTTTGAATTCGTTTACTAACTCTTACAAATTTGAATATTTCTTGGTGGGTATATGAGCGTGTCTTTATCAATGTATGTGTGTATAATCGCTTATATGTGTCTTTCATTGTATGTATATGTTTATCGTTTCTTTTCTAATGATCGTGGGCACCTATTTCCTGTCTAGTAGCTTTTTTGTGTGTTTATATATCTAAATATGTCTACATGTTTGTGTATTATAATCTGATTGTGTATGCATTGTCTTCTGCAGGATTTCACCCTCCCCTGCTTATATCTTCATTTCAAATGTATCTAAACTGTAACGGAGCTCT
>OZ038496.1:11035534-11078034 GCA_964036315.1 Acanthosepion esculentum | reverse complement strand
ACATACATATTCACAAATATATATGCGCATATATACATATACATATATATATATATATATATATATATATATATATATATATATATATATATATATATATAAACACACATACACATATACATACACACACATACACATATACGCACACACACATACATATACAAACACATATACATATATACATAAACATATAGATACATGCATAAAAAAGGAAAAAGAAATAAGCATACATAGACCAACTTATATTCCAATAATATTCCAACAACATTATGATAAAATATATTAAAAGTTAATCATAATTTAAGAAAAGAACAACGGTCTGTAAGCAATTAAAGGTACTCTATGAACAAAAGTAGATTTTAGTTTGTATCTATGATACACTCCAAGACGCTAAAGCCTACATACAAATACACATACAATGACACACCAACATATATATATATAAATATCTAATCCTATATAAATACCCATATCGACACATCCAGATAAACAATACAGAAACAGTCGAGCGCAACCATATAAACACCCACACATACATATAGATATACACCTATATACAAACACATATACATAAACATATACATATTTAAACATACATATATATACATATATATGCATATATAAACCTATACATACACATAGAAACATACATACTACATATACATACATATATGCACACTCACACATAGATATACATACATATGCAATATGCATACACATATCTACACTCACACAAGTACACATAAATATCCCCATATACCCATACATATACTCACACATTTAGTGGTAGACACTTACCAGAATTTACTCCCTTACTCATACACATAAACAGGTTAACCTATGATAGAAGCCAATATACACAACGATATACCTTCATGAAAAAAAAAAAAAACATATATATACCCCTATATACACATATACATATCCTACAGTAGAAATAACTCTACATAACATACAAATATATACATCTAAATACAGACACGTATGATACTTTGTAAGTACCCAGTACACATTCATATCGATAAGGCGACTATCATGCTAAAAAGGTAATTATCTATTAAGTTTCATTTATCATTATCATAGAAAGTATATGATTTCTATACTAAGTTAAATTTAAGACGATGCTTACAGTTAACTGTTAGTTCATATCTTTGATTTAAAAGATCAGTCTTATTTTTAAATCTAATTATTTCAAGTTTCTCTTTAAGGCATAAGTAACACGGGGCATATAGTGAGTTACATGTCCGGGCCTTTCTAATTAATTTCCATTTAACCTTAGGTGTTTTATTTTTCTCTTTTAGACTCCAAAAGTATTTGGATAATGAAGTCATATATTTATAGTTACTATTATTAAAAGATTGCAGATTACCCCGCCAGCGTTCCTTGAATGGTCTCATGGTGCAACCTATGTAGAATTTCTTTATATTTGGATTTTCTAGTGTTGATATAGTACTGAGATAAACTACAGAGCTAGTTAAACAGTTATTATTTAGTGGACAATTATTGGGATTCCTGCAGTTACATGATTTATTATTTGTGTCATTTTGCTTAATGTTGCTTTGTGCAACCTTGTGGGTTGTCAGGCTCTCCGAATTTATATACTTGCTGAATATACTATTGTTATGTTTTTTAATTATTTTTTCTAGGTTATCAGCACAACTATAGCTTAACTTAAGAGTATTAGAGTTAAATATTTTACTGAGTGAGTTGGTTCCAGATTTGGAGAAATGTTTTTTAATGAGGTTTAGAAACAGGTGCCCCAATTTAGTTTTAACCATAATGTTAAAAGGGGGAGTATACCATATGATTTTTCTAGATCTCTTTCTACCATTATTGTTGCTATTTATAGGGCTTTTATATTGAATATTAATATTTTTATATCCACTATTTTTAAGTGCGGAATTGTAAAGGTCACTATGCTTATTAAAAATATCACTGTTTGAAGAGTTGTTACTGATCCTACATTCAATAGAATAGGGTATGTGTTTGATGATTGCAGGGGGGTGGTTAGAATTTGGATGAACGTATATTTGATTGGAATTAACTTTTACATATGGTTGGTATGTGTTGCTAGTGAGGTCTAGGGTGACGTCTAGGAAGTCTACTTGTTTAACATTAGTGGAAACTATTACTCTGAGACCTAGATCCTTAAATACCTTATGTATAATTTTTCTAATACGATCTACTTTAATTTTAGTGGAATTCCTAACTACTAATAACCCGTCGTCCCTATATAATCCTACACTATCAGAATCTAGGCAATCAAATGCACTTAAATTATACATTTTTTCTCCTTGGTAATTCTACAATTTAAAACTTAATAGAGATCTGATTTAGATTTCTAAATAGGTAATTTTAATTTTTTAATTTTTTACTTTTAATTTTAATTTCAAATTTTATAAATCTTTTAATATCTAGATAACCTTGCTTAGTTGTCAAATTTTTCGAATCATCCTATACTTGTTTTTTGATTGGCCACTCTAGCTTACGTAACAGCGTTTACTCTTAGCTAAGGATCGTTGATTAATTTGAAAATTTTAAAACCATTTATTCTATATTCTATATTATCACTTGACAAGACACAAGAAGTGTTGAAACAAAATGGCTACTTTTGTCGTGATTTTATAACATATTTATGTTGTAATATTCAAATAAATAATTATATCTGCTCTACTCTGTATTGAGCACACTTTAAAGAATATTAATTGTTGGTTATTGGATTTCACTCCGTATATACCAATCCTAAACTTGGGTATATATATATATATATATATATATATATATATATATATATATATATATATATATATATGGTAATTGATCCTCGAGCAAAATGACACAATCACATGTTCCATCTCAAAACACCTGCAGGCCCCAGGAGACACATGCGTGTCTATAGAAGTTGAGAACTTCTTTATTTTGTTGGCCTCTCCTTGGACGCGACGAAACAGTACACCATATATATATATATATATATCCTAGCAGCATGGCCCGGCATTGCCCGTGCTTGATTAAAAAATCGTACGACACATACAGCCATCGCATTCATTTGACTTAAAATATTTTTGCCCTTCCTTGACTTTAAAGGAGTGCCCTTTGCCGTGCTGATGTTGCTACATGCCTTACTTCTTGCCAATCTCACACTGCGAATTTATTATAGGCTCTATACTAAACATTAAATCTGTTCCGAAAAAAGAAGTAAACAAAATGAACACAAAACGATCAGCTTTAAAAAAGGACTCGTAACTGGAAAAACCGCATGAAAAAAGAATGTTAACAACAAATACTTTTTCACACCCAACCCAGTTCTGCGGAATCAAAGTCAACGTTGAGTATAAGCAAGTGAATGAGCCAATTGGAGTAAAGTGCCATGCAGATTTAAATTTTTCCCACTCGTGACGAAAGCAGCTATCGATTTTTTTGCATGCTAGTATGCTAATTAACATTCATGTCAGTCAGCTGTTCGCTCTCACGCTGTCCAATAGAATCTTCCTGCCTATTCGTGGCAGCCAGCTATAGGCTCTCACTCTGGCCAGTAGAAAATGGCCGCAAACTACATGACAACTGCCGTAGAAGCATGAAAAATCGATTATTTCCACTATCGATGGGAGTTGGGAAATGCAAAGTCGGTCTTGGACTTCCCGCTAACTTGGTGCATATGCATGTAAATTTTGGTGCAAATCCCTCGAAAATTGCGGTCGTGCATTCCTTACACACAGAAAAACATGCTGCCTTATATATATATATATATATATATATATATATATATATATATATATATATATATATAATACAAATCACTAACGCTTATCGAATTACATAGAAATTACTGGAATTCGAAATTTTCAAGAAAGTGCTTTATAGAAAACTATAGTGACAATAGTCAATAAACTTATTAAAACCATCTCATTAAATCTACTTATGTCTCGTCCGACTTCCGTAATTTGCAGAATACGTCTTACCAGAATCATATAGCTCGATAAATCTATTGAATTATCAACGATATAATATCTATACTCTACATAATAAACGTTAATCAGACTTCAATCCAAATTAAAATTTGAATGTTGTATTATGTGTCACATGCGTCAAGTTCATGCAAACGTTTAGATAACTTTTTTTTTTTACAATTTTGTCGTTATAAAATATAATTTTGTAAATATAAATCTTAAAAAATAAACTTAATTTGCAAAAACGATTCTGCAATTCTGCAATTCTGAAAATACAGACATTTGTTTGTTTGCGCAGCGGCATATCAACACCTTAAGTGTCACTTAATGCGGAAATTTAATTTTCTTAGGGGCATTAGTAATTTATTTTACAAAAATATATTACTGGTTATATTATTTTCCTCACCAAAATATATCGCTGGCATTATTTTTCATTACTATATGAAAATGTATTGCTTGCATCTTCACTATAAAAATATATTATCTACACTTTCAAAGGTTTTTGACCCCAGTTTGGGTGTTAAGTATTTTCCCATAGCTGGTACCGTGACAAGTGCTACCTCCCAAGAGATGGGCCTGGGAACAACAGTGGTGGTTACATTTAAGATGTGGTTCCACCCTCCGCAAAACCTCTCGTGAGACACCTTGCTGCCGGATGTAGCTTATCGTCATACCCAGGAAGAATCAAACACAATCAATCGTAATGTTCGGAGATTGAAAATATTGTCAAATAAGTTTTAGCTTATTTTCTAAGACATTTAAAATATATTTTATAACATCGAAATTATAAATAAATCGAACAATTTGTCTGTTTCTAAAATATGTAAAAGATGTAACTTGCTTAATAATCTCGAGCTTAGAACAAATTTTTAATGTAAAATTGATCTGGTGTCTCTGATTAAGTAGAATATATTTTAATATTACTATAATTTAAATGTATCCAATATTTGATAAACTGTATGATTGTTGTATATATATTTATGTTTATTTACACATATGGCTTCTGTAAGGGCCAAATTATCTAATGCATATACGAAACTTACAGATGAGATGTCACAGAGTAAAGTTTTTGCGATAGAACGAAATAGAAAATTAAGTTGACGTCAATGGTTAACGTTAATATATATATATATATATATATATATATATATATATATATATATATATATATATATATATATATATATATAATACATTTTAAGTAAATGTAATACGCCTTAGTAAATTTAGTTACAGTTATTTTACATTGAAAAACCGGCATGTGTCTGCTAAACCTCAAATAATTGATTTTTTAATCTTTTACTTATTCCTGATCTATTTTTGTTTATATTGAGGACTTTCCTTGTAAACATCTGCGCACCTTGAACACGGTAGCCTCCATTAACTTAGGGGAAATTTGATATTTTAGGCGCAAACAAATTTAATTGTAGGTGTATATACACAGATACAGTTGAATTTGAACAAGTTTTCCTGCTTTCATAACACAACTTCGGTAACATTCTTACTAAGATTTCATCCCAAATTAAATGTCTTGTTCGATACGATGACAAATGGCTAACAGACATTCTCTTTGTGTTCTATTTAATAAGTTAAATGTGCGTCTAGCTAAATGTTATAGCAAGGGGGCAGTCTGCGAAATTAGGTGGCCCTATATAAGGGATGATGACTTGGTTCTCTTGCTCGTGTGGCCTGGTGCAGAAACTTGTTGCCAGATAGGATCTGCCAGCAGCCACCCTCTTGACCCAGGCCAGTACTACCTTCTCAAGGAACTTGATGTAGACCTCCCTGTTGAGACTGAATCACTCACCAGCAAATTATTTTGTTATCGGAACGATGCGAATGAGTATTTCAGGTTGACGTACCTTTGTAATCACCATTAGACTCATCAAACTCTTTCCAATACTCTGCACTGTCCTCAGATTGACATCCAAACACTCTGAAATGTTCGTATTGGAGATTCTGGTGCGAATGCCAAGCAGTACAGTATGCCGATTACAAATTTCCTACCAGTTGAATTGCAACATAGACAGTACCAACTGACCCAACAATACTGTGTAGTCGACAAAAACAAAACATCGCGCATGCGCGAAATTAAAAATATAAAATGTCGGCAATTTACACATCCCACCTTGTATATAACGAGTGAGAGAGAGGGCATAAATTATCACGTGAGACAAGAGTGAATTGGGGGAAGAGAGAAATGGCCCTTCCCAGTTTCTTTTCTTTAAGGTTAATCCTGTTGGCTAACACTGAAATGCATGTATAAATACTTTAATTTCGGCTAATATCCCCAGATTGGTTATATATATATATATATATATATATATATATATATATATATATATATATATATATATATATATTTCTTTAAACATATATATATATATATATATATATATATATATATATATATACTTATATAATTATTTATTTGAATATTACAACATAAATGTTATAAAATCACGACAAAAGTAGCCATTTTGTTTCAACACTTCTAGTGTCTTATCAAGTGACGATGTAGAATATAGAATAAATGGTTTTAAAATTTTCAAATTAATCAACGATCCTTAGCTAAGAGTAAACGCTGTTACGTAAGCTAGAGTGGCCAATCAAAAAACAAGTATAGGATGATTCGAAAAATTTGACAACTAAGCAAGGTTATCTAGATATTAAAAGATTTATAAAATTTGAAATTAAAATTAAAAGTAAAAAATTAAAAAATTAAAATTACCTATTTAGAAATCTAAATCAGATCTCTATTAAGTTTTAAATTGTAGAATTACCAAGGAGAAAAAATATAAAAATAAAAATAAAAGATATATATGCTATTTAATTTATATTTTCATTGAAATTAAGTTGAAAGTAGTATTCAGAATCCCAGACAGATGTATACATTTTTCGTTTCATTTCAACATGTTAGTCGCCTCTCACATGAAATCATTCGAACAACGGCATGTTAAACGCTCGTACGTATTTAGATATATACACACACATACAAAAAAGCAAACCACACATAGGCAAATGCACTATACTTACACATACACATCGATACACACAGGCACATACATCTACATTCAATATGATCTAGACGGTCAAATGTCGAAGCTATTCGTGGCTTAATATGTTATTAAACGAATTTAAACTTGAAAAATTTAAACAAATAACTATATATATATATATATATATATATATATATATATATATATATACATATATACATATATATATATATATATATATATATATATATATACACATACACATATATATACATATATACATTTTTGAAAACATATAGTTTTCGACACATTTACAGACAAAAGTAAATAACCACCTCCACATATAATTGAACACTCGCACATCCGCATATAAATTAATACATGCACCCGCATAGACACATATAAGGATAATAGGTACGCATATACAGACCTACGTACATAAACATACACATAGATAAGCACATATAAATATATTGACCCATACGTCGACGCAGAAAAGTAAATAAGGCAAGTGAAGAAATACATATAAAGATGCAACTATATACAAGCACACACATACATACATACACATCTAGATGTACATACATAAGCACGCATGCATATATGCATATACACTAAATATATATATAGACATTTACAAATACAAGTGTATACATGAAAAATTAAACAAACGTAAATTAAAACGACATGAGTATAAAAATGCATATACACATCCGCTAGTACATATATATACACACAGACATACGCAACTCCACATAGATATATACACATATATATCTACAGACATACATATACATACATACATACACACATACAAACATACATATTCACAAATATATATACGCATATATACATATACATATATATATATATATATATATATATATATATACATATATATATAAACACACATACACATATACATACACACACATACACATATACGCACACACACATACATATACAAACACATATACATATATACATAAACATATAGACACATGCATAAAAAAGGAAAAAGAAATAAGCATACATAGACCAACTTATATTCTAATAATATTCCAACAAGATTATGATAAAATATATTAAAAGTTAATCATAATTTAAGAACAGAACAACGGTCTGTAAGCAATTAAAGGTACTTTATCAACAAAAGTAGATTTTAGTTTGTATCTATGATACACTCCAAGACACTAAAGCCTACATACAAATACACATACAATGACACACCAACATATATATATAAATATCTAATCCTATATAAATACCCATATCGACACATCCAGATAAACAATACAGAAACAGTCGAGCGCAACCATATTAACACCCACACATACAAATAAATATACCTCTATATACAAACACATATACATAAACATATACATATTTAAACATACATATATATACATATATATGCATATATAAACCTATACATACACATAGAAACATACATACTACATATACATACATATATGCACAGTCACACATACATATACATACATATGCAATATGCATACACATATCTACACTCACACAAGTACACATAAATATCCCCATATACCCATACATATACTCACACATTTAGTGGTAGACACTTACCAGAATTTACTCCCTTACTCATACACATAAACAGGTTAACCTATGATAGAAGCCAATATACACAACGATATACCTTCATGAAAAAAAAAAAAAAACATATATATACCCCTATATACACATATACATATCCTACAGTAGAAATAACTCTACATAACATACAAATATATACATCTAAATACAGACACGTATGATACTTTGTAAGTACCCAGTACACATTCATATCGATAAGGCGACTATCATGCTAAAAAGGTAATAGTCTATTAAGTTTCATTTATCATTATCATAGAAAGTATATGATTTCTATACTAAGTTAAATTTAAGACGATGCTTACAGTTAACTGTTAGTTCATATCTTTGAGTTAAAAGATCAGTCTTATTTTTAAATCTAATTATTTCAAGTTTCTCGTTAAGGCATAAGTAACACGGGGCATATAGTGAGTTACATGTCCGGGCCTTTCTAATTAATTTCCATTTAACCTTAGGTGTTTTATTTTTCTCTTTTAGACTCCAAAAGTATTTGGATAATGAAGTCATATATTTATAGTTACTATTATTAAAAGATTGCAGATGACCCCGCCAGCGTTCCTTGAATGGTCTCATGGTGCAACCTATGTAGAATTTCTTTATATTTGGATTTTCTAGTGTTGATATAGTACTGAGATAAACTACAGAGCTAGTTAAACAGTTATTATTTAGTGGACAATTATTGGGCTTCCTGCAGTTACATGATTTATTATTTGTGTCATTTTGCTTAATGTTGCTTTGTGCAACCTTGTGGGTTGTCAGGCTCTCCGAATTTATATACTTGCTGAATATACTATTGTTATGTTTTTTAATTATTTTTTCTAGGTTATCAGCACAACTATAGCTTAACTTAAGAGTATTAGAGTTAAATATTTTACTGAGTGAGTTGGTTCCAGATTTGGGGAAATGTTTTTTAATGAGGTTTAGAAACAGGTGCCCCAATTTAGTTTTAACCATAATGTTAAAAGGGGGAGTATACCATATGATTTTTCTAGATCTCTTTCTACCATTATTGTTGCTATTTATAGGGCTTTTATATTGAATATTAATATTTTTATATCCACTATTTTTAAGTGCGGAATTGTAAAGGTCACTATGCTTATTAAAAATATCACTGTTTGAAGAGTTGTTACTGATCCTACATTCAATAGAATAGGGTATGTGTTTGATGATTGCAGGGGGGTGGTTAGAATTTGGATGAACGTATATTTGATTGGAATTAACTTTTACATATGGTTGGTATGTGTTGCTAGTGAGGTCTAGGGTGACGTCTAGGAAGTCTACTTGTTTAACATTAGTGGAAACTATTACTCTGAGACCAAGATCCTTAAATACCTTATGTATAATTTTTCTAATACGATCTACTTTAATTTTAGTGGAATTCCTAACTACTAATAACCCGTCGTCCCTATATAATCCTACACTATCAGAATCTAGGCAATCAAATGCACTTAAATTATACATTTTTTCTCCTTGGTAATTCTACAATTTAAAACTTAATAGAGATCTGATTTAGATTTCTAAATAGGTAATTTTAATTTTTTAATTTTTTACTTTTAATTTTAATTTCAAATTTTATAAATCTTTTAATATCTAGATAACCTTGCTTAGTTGTCAAATTTTTCGAATCATCCTATACTTGTTTATTGATTGGCCACTCTAGCTTACGTAACAGCGTTTACTCTTAGCTAAGGATCGTTGATTAATTTGAAACTTTTAAAACCATTTATTCTATATTCTATATTATCACTTGACAAGACACAAGAAGTGTTGAAACAAAATGGCTACTTTTGTCGTGATTTTATAACATTTATGTTGTAATATTCAAATAAATAATTATATAAGTATATATATATATATATATATATATATATATGTTTAAAGAAATATATATATATATATATATATATATATATATATAACCAATCTGGGGATATTATCGTTGATTAATTTGAAACATCTAGATGTGTATATATGTATGTGTGTGCTTGTATATAGTTGCATCTTTATATGTATTTCTTCACTTGCCTTATTTACTTTTCTGCGTCGACGTATGGGTCAATATATTTATATGTGCTTATCTATGTGTATGTTTATGTACGTAGGTCTGTATATGCGTACCTATTATCCTTATATGTGTCTATGCGGGTGCATGTATTAATTTATATGCGGATGTGCGAGTGTTCAATTATATGTGGAGGTGATTATTTACTTTTGTCTGTAAATGTGTCGAAAACTATATGTTTTCAAAAATGTATATATGTATATATATGTGTATGTGTGTGTGTATGTATATATATATATATATATATGTATATATATATATATATATATATATATATATTTATATATAGTTATTTGTTTAAATTTTTCAAGTTTAAATTCGTTTAATAACATATTAAGCCACGAATAGCTTCGACATTTGACCGTCTAGACCATATTGTATGTAGATGTATGCGCCTGTGTGTATCGATGTGTATGTGTAAGTATAGTGCATTTGCCTATGTGTGGTTTGCTTTTTTGTATGTGTGTGTATATATCTAAATACGTCCGAGCGTTTAACATGCCGTTGTTCGAATGATTTCACGTGAGAGGCGACTAACATGTTGAAATGAAACGAAAAATGTATACATCTATGTCTGGGATTCTGAATACAACTTTCAACTTAATTTCAATGAAAATATAAATTAAATAGCATATATATCTTTTATTTTTATTTTTATATTTTTTCTCCTTGGTAATTCTACAATTTAAAACTTAATAGAGATCTGATTTAGATTTCTAAATAGGTAATTTTAATTTTTTAATTTTTTACTTTTAATTTTAATTTCAAATTTTATAAATCTTTTAATATCTAGATAACCTTGCTTAGTTGTCAAATTTTTCGAATCATCCTATACTTGTTTTTTGATTGGCCACTCTAGCTTACGTAACAGCGTTTACTCTTAGCTAAGGATCGTTGATTAATTTGAAAATTTTAAAACCATTTATTCTATATTCTATATTATCACTTGACAAGACACAAGAAGTGTTGAAACAAAATGGCTACTTTTGTCGTGATTTTATAACATATTTATGTTGTAATATTCAAATAAATAATTATATCTGCTCTACTCTGTATTGAGCACACTTTAAAGAATGTTAATTGTTGGTTATTGGATTTCACTCCGTATATACCAATCCTAAACTTGGGTATATATATATATATATATATATATATATATATATATATATATATATATATATATATATATATATATATGGTAATTGATCCTCGAGCAAAATGACACAATCACATGTTCCATCTCAAAACACCTGCAGGCCCCAGGAGACACATGCGTGTCTATAGAAGTTGAGAACTTCTTTATTTTGTTGGCCTCTCCTTGGACGCGACGAAACAGTACACCATATATATATATATATATCCTAGCAGCATGGCCCGGCATTGCCCGTGCTTGATTAAAAAATCGTACGACACATACAGCCATCTCATTCATTTGACTTAAAATATTTTTGCCCTTCCTTGAATTTAAAGGAGTGCCCTTTGCCGTGCTGATGTTGCTACATGCCTTACTTCTTGCCAATCTCACACTGCGAATTTATTATAGGCTCTATACTAAACATTAAATCTGTTCCGAAAAAAGAAGTAAACAAAATGAACACAAAACGATCAGCTTTAAAAAATGACTCGTAACTGGAAAAACCGAATGAAAAAAGAATGTTAACAACAAATACTTTTTCACACCCAACCCAGTTCTGCGGAATCAAAGTCAACGTTGAGTATAAGCAAGTGAATGAGCCAATTGGAGTAAAGTGCCATGCAGATTTAAATTTTTCCCACTCGTGACGAATGCAGCTATCGATTTTTTTGCATGCTAGTATGCTAATTAACATTCGTGTCAGTCAGCTGTTCGCTCTCACGCTGTCCAATAGAATCTTCCTGCCTATTCGTGGCAGCCAGCTATAGGCTCTCACTCTGGCCAGTAGAAAATGGCCGCAAACTACATGAAAACTGCCGTAGAAGCATGAAAAATCGATTATTTCCACTATCGATGGGAGTTGGGAAATGCAAAGTCGGTCTTGGACTTCCCGCTAACTTGGTACATATGCATGTACATTTTGGTTCAAATCCCTCGAAAATTGCGGTCGTGCATTCCTTACACACAGAAAAACATGCTGCCTTATATATATATATATATATATATATATATATATATATATATATATATATATATATATATATAATACAAATCACTAACGCTTATCGAATTACATAGAAATTACTGGAATTCGAAATTTTCAAGAAAGTGCTTTATAGAAAACTATAGTGACAATAGTCAATAAACTTATTAAAACCATCTCATTAAATCTACTTATGTCCCGACCGACTTCCGTAATTTGCAGAATACGTCTTACCAGAATCATATAGCTCGATAAATCTATTGAATTATCAACGATATAATATCTATACTCTACATAATAAACGTTAATCAGACTTCAATCCAAATTAAAATTTGAATGTTGTATTATGTGTCACATGCGTCAAGTTCATGCAAACGTTTAGATAGCTTTTTTTTTTTACAATTTTGTCGTTATAGAATATAATTTTGTAAATATAAATCTTAAAAAATAAACTTAATTTGCAAAAACGATTCTGCAATTCTGAAAATACAGACATTTGTTTGTTTGCGCAGCGGCATATCAACACCTTAAGTGTCACTTAATGCGGAAATTTAATTTTCTTAGGGGCATTAGTAATTTATTTTACAAAAATATATTACTGGTTATATTATTTTCCTCACCAAAATATATCGCTGGCATTATTTTTCATTACTATATGAAAATGTATTGCTTGCATCTTCACTATAAAAATATATTATCTACACTTTCAAAGGTTTTTGACCCCAGTTTGGGTGTTAAGTATTTTCCCATAGCTGGTACCGTGACAAGTGCTACCTCCCAAGAGATGGGCCTGGGAACAACAGTGGTGGTTACATTTAAGATGTGGTTCCACCTTCCGCAAAACCTCTCGTGAGACACCTTGCTGCCGGATGTAGCTTATCGTCATACCCAGGAAGAATCAAACACAATCAATCGTAATGTTCGGAGATTGAAAATATTGTCAAATAAGTTTTAGCTTATTTTCTAAGACATTTAAAATATATTTTATAACATCGAAATTATAAATAAATCGAACAATTTGTCTGTTTCTAAAATATGTAAGAGATGTAACTTGCTTAATAATCTCGAGCTTAGAACAAATTTTTAATGTAAAATTGATCTGGTGTCTCTGATTAAGTAGAATATATTTTAATATTACTATAATTTAAATGTATCCAATATTTGATAAACTGTATGATTGTTGTATATATATTTATGTTTATTTACACATATGGCTTCTGTAAGGGCCAAATTATCTAATGCATATACGAAACTTACAGATGAGATGTCACAGAGTAAAGTTTTTGCGATAGAACGAAATAGAAAATTAAGTTGACGTCAATGGTTAACGTTAATATATATATATATACATATATATATATATATATATATATATATATATATATATATATATATATATATATATATATAATACATTTTAAGTAAATGTAATACGCCTTAGTAAATTTAGTTACAGTTATTTTACATTGAAAAACCGGCATGTGTCTGCTAAACCTCAAATAATTGATTTTTTAATCTTTTACTTATTCCTGATCTATTTTTGTTTATATTGAGGACTTTCCTTGTAAACATCTGCGCACCTTGAACACGGTAGCCTCCATTAACTTAGGGGAAATTTGATATTTTAGGCGCAAACAAATTTAATTGTAGGTGTATATACACAGATACAGTTGAATTTGAACAAGTTTTCCTGCTTTCATAACACAACTTCGGTAACATTCTTACTAAGATTTCATCCCAAATTAAATGTCTTGTTCGATACGATGACAAATGGCTAACAGACATTCTCTTTGTGTTCTATTTAATAAGTTAAATGTGCGTCTAGCTAAATGTTATAGCAAGGGGGCAGTCTGCGAAATTAGGTGGCCCTATATAAGGGATGATGACTTGGTTCTCTTGCTCGTGTGGCCTGGTGCAGAAACTTGTTGCCAGATAGGATCTGCCAGCAGCCACCCTCTTGACCCAGGCCAGTACTACCTTCTCAAGGAACTTGATGTAGACCTCCCTGTTGAGACTGAATCACTCACCAGCAAATTATTTTGTTATCGGAACGATGCGAATGAGTATTTCTGGTTAACGTACCTTTGTAATCACCATTAGACTCATCAAACTCTTTCCAATACTCTGCACTGTCCTCAGATTGACATCCAAACACTCTGAAATGTTCGTATTGGAGATTCTGGTGCGAATGCCAAGCAGTACAGTATGCCGATTACAAATTTCCTACCAGTTGAATTGCAACATAGACAGTACCAACTGACCCAACAATACTGTGTAGTCGACAAAAACAAAACATCGCGCATGCGCGAAATTAAAAATATAAAATATCGGCAATTTACACATCCCACCTTGTATATAACGAGTGAGAGAGAGGGCATAAATTATCACGTGAGACAAGAGTGAATTGGGGGAAGAGAGAAATGGCCCTTCCCAGTTTCTTTTCTTTAAGGTTAATCCTGTTGGCTAACACTGAAATGCATGTATAAATACTTTAATTTCGGCTAATATCCCCAGATTGGTTATATATATATATATATATATATATATATATATATATATATATATATATATATATATATTTCTTTAAACATATATATATATATATATATATATATATATATATATATATATATATATATATATATACTTATATAATTATTTATTTGAATATTACAACATAAATGTTATAAAATCACGACAAAAGTAGCCATTTTGTTTCAACACTTCTTGTGTCTTGTCAAGTGATAATATAGAATATAGAATAAATGGTTTTAAAAGTTTCAAATTAATCAACGATCCTTAGCTAAGAGTAAACGCTGTTACGTAAGCTAGAGTGGCCAATCAAAAAACAAGTATAGGATGATTCGAAAAATTTGACAACTAAGCAAGGTTATCTAGATATTAAAAGATTTATAAAATTTGAAATTAAAATTAAAAGTAAAAAATTAAAAAATTAAAATTACCTATATAGAAATCTAAATCAGATCTCTATTAAGTTTTAAATTGTAGAATTACCAAGGAGAAAAAATATAAAAATAAAAATAAAAGATATATATGCTATTTAATTTATATTTTCATTGAAATTAAGTTGAAAGTTGTATTCAGAATCCCAGACATAGATGTATACATTTTTCGTTTCATTTCAACATGTTAGTCGCCTCTCAAATGAAATCATTCGAACAACGGCATGTTAAACGCTCGTACGTATTTAGATATATACACACACATACAAAAAAGCAAACCACACATAGGCAAATGCACTATACTTACACATACACATCGATACACACAGGCACATACATCTACATTCAATATGATCTAGACGGTCAAATGTCGAAGCTATTCGTGGCTTAATATGTTATTAAACGAATTTAAACTTGAAAAATTTAAACAAATAACTATATATAAATATATATATATATATATATATATACATATATACATATATATATATATATATATATATATATATATATATATATATACACATACACATATATATACATATATACATTTTTGAAAACATATAGTTTTCGACACATTTACAGACAAAAGTAAATAACCACCTCCACATATAATTGAACACTCGCACATCCGCATATAAATTAATACATGCACCCGCATAGACACATATAAGGATAATAGGTACGCATATACAGACCTACGTACATAAACATACACATAGATAAGCACATATAAATATATTGACCCATACGTCGACGCAGAAAAGTAAATAAGGCAAGTGAAGAAATACATATAAAGATGCAACTATATACAAGCACACACATACATACATACACATCTAGATGTACATACATAAGCATAACATGCATATACACTAAATATATATATAGACATTTACAAATACAAGTGTATACATGAAAAATTAAACAAACGTAAATTAAAACGACATGAGTATAAAAATGCATATACACATCCGCTAGTACATATATATACACACATACATACGCAACTCCACATAGATATATACACATATATATCTACAGACATACATATACATACATACATACACACATACAAACATACATATTCACAAATATATATGCGCATATATACATATACATATATATATATATATATATATATATATATATATATATATATATATATATATATATACATATATATATAAACACACATACACATATACATACACACACATACACATATATGCACACACACATACATATACAAACACATATACATAAACATATAGACACATGCATAAAAAAGGAAAAAGTAATATGCATACATAGACCAACTTATATTCTAATAATATTCCAACGACATTATGATAAAATATATTAAAAGTTAATCATAATTTAAGAAAAGAACAACGGTCTGTAAGCAATTAAAGGTACTTTATCAACAAAAGTAGATTTTAGTTTGTATCTATGGTACACTCCAAGACACTAAAGCCTACATACAAATACACATACAATGACACACCAACATATATATATAAATATCTAATCCTATATAAATACCCATATCGACACATACAGATAAACAATACAGAAACAGTCGAGCGCAACCATATTAACACCCACACATACAAATAAATATACACCTATATACAAACACATATACATAAACATATACATATTTAAACATACATATATATACATATATATGCATATATAAACCTATACATACACATAGAAACATACATACTACATATACATACATATATGCACACTCACACATACATATACATACATATGCAATATGCATACACATATCTACACTCACACAAGTACACATAAATATCCCCATATACCCATACATATACTCACACATTTAGTGGTAGACACTTACCAGAATTTACTCCCTTACTCATACAAATAAACAGGTTAACCTATGATAGAAGCCAATATACACAACGATATAATTTCATGAAAAAAAAAAAAAAAACATATATATACCCCTATATACACATATACATATCCTACAGTAGAAATAACTCTACATAACATACAAATATATACATCTAAATACAGACACGTATGATACTTTGTAAGTACCCAGTACACATTCATATCGATAAGGCGACTCTCATGCTAAAAAGGTAATAGTCTATTAAGTTTCATTTATCATTATCATAGAAAGTATATGATTTCTATACTAAGTTAAATTTAAGACGATGCTTACAGTTAACTGTTAGTTCATATCTTTGATTTAAAAGATCAGTCTTATTTTTAAATCTAATTATTTCAAGTTTCTCGTTAAGGCATAAGTAACACGGGGCATATAGTGAGTTACATGTCCGGGCCTTTCTAATTAATTTCCATTTAACCTTAGGTGTTTTATTTTTCTCTTTTAGACTCCAAAAGTATTTGGATAATGAAGTCATATATGTATAGTTACTATTATTAAAAGATTGCAGATGACCCCGCCAGCGTTCCTTGAATGGTCTCATGGTGCAACCTATGTAGAATTTCTTTATATTTGAATTTTCTAGTGTTGATATAGTACTGAGATAAACTACAGAGCTAGTTAAACAGTTATTATTTAGTGGACAATTATTGGGATTCCTGCAGTTACATGATTTATTATTTGTGTCATTTTGCTTAATGTTGCTTTGTGCAACCTTGTGGGTTGTCAGGCTCTCGGAATTTATATACTTGCTGAATATACTATTGTTATGTTTTTTAATTATTTTTTCTAGGTTATCAGCACAACTATAGCTTAACTTAAGAGTATTAGAGTTAAATATTTTACTGAGTGAGTTGGTTCCAGATTTGGGGAAATGTTTTTTAATGAGGTTTAGAAACAGGTGTCCCAATTTAGTTTTAACCATAATGTTAAAAGGGGGAGTATACCATATGATTTTTCTAGATCTCTTTCTACCATTATTGTTGCTATTTATAGGGCTTTTATATTGAATATTAATATTTTTATATCCACTATTTTTAAGTGCGGAATTGTAAAGGTCACTATGCTTATTAAAAATATCACTGTTTGAAGAGTTGTTACTGATCCTACATTCAATAGAATAGGGTATGTGTTTGATGATTGCAGGGGGGTGGTTAGAATTTGGATGAACGTATATTTGATTGGAATTAACTTTTACATATGGTTGGTATGTGTTGCTAGTGAGGTCTAGGGTGACGTCTAGGAAGTCTACTTGTTTAACATTAGTGGAAACTATTACTCTGAGACCTAGATCCTTAAATACCTTATGTATCATTTTTCTAATACGATCTACTTTAATTTTAGTGGAATTCCTAACTACTAATAACCCGTCGTCCCTATATAATCCTACACTATCAGAATCTAGGCAATCAAATGCACTTAAATTATACAAAATAAATAATCCAACAAGATCAGAAGCTTCAGCAGAATCCAGAGAACCCATTGAAATGTCAAATTTTTCGTTACAGGACTTTTTGGTCCACTGTTCATCTTTGTAGATTAGAACCGAATTTCGGCACTCCATGATGGTATTCACTTCTCTTTCAGAAATGTTGGAGTATTCCCGAGCGAAATCCAGGG
Source organism: Acanthosepion esculentum (assembly GCA_964036315.1). Lineage (NCBI taxonomy): Eukaryota > Metazoa > Mollusca > Cephalopoda > Sepiida > Sepiidae > Acanthosepion > Acanthosepion esculentum. The sequence goes on along the minus strand of OZ038496.1, from coordinate 11,058,764 downwards.
CACAAGTGAACAGATTTTTGGATATAGATGGATAATAGTCTGTAATGTCAAACTGTATGAAGGTACATTTATCCTTAAATCCGATGTTGGTAAACCAGTTGATGACATCCGCAGTGTTAATCCATTGTAGTAGTCCGAGGGTTTTCTTTATGGAGTGGTTGGTTCTTTCTAAGATGTTCTTACTAATCCTGCCGATTTCCGGTCTAGTTGGGTTTATAATCCTAGTCGATGGCTTAGATCTGAAATCAGGTTTGTGATCTTTTAATAAAATATAGGCTTCTTTAGATTGTAATTTACTAACTCGATCACTTATCTTTAATATATACATATATACAAATATATATATATATATATACTTATATATATATATATACACATATATTTATATATATATATATATATATATATATATATATATATATATATATATATATATATATAAAGGAATATGCGCTTAAGCTGTGATATATTGATGGTATAAAGAGCTCACTATCAAAGATAGAGCGTGTTTCATGCTGGCCGCAATCGTGAGGCCCCCTGACAATTGCATCTAGCATGAATCAGCATGTCGCCTCTAAGTGTTTGACTTCAATGCTCACTTTTATATATATATATATATATATATATATGTATATATATATATATATATATATATATATTAAGATTTTTATTGTTGTGGTGGAATATTATGGTAGTTGAAATACTTAAAGTATTTAAATGAATTGTAGTTTAATTTTGAAATTAGGCCCAGATTAACATTTAATATTAAAAGTAATGTTGGAAATACGAAAGATAAATTCTAATTTAGAGAGTCACTTATTTTGAAATCCTAAGTAAACAGGAAGGAACGTTGAAAAGTCAAGGGGGATAAATCATATTACTAATTCTAAATGGGTTATGAGCTGATATTAACAAGAGTTGTACAGTAAAGGTAGCCAGAAAAAAATGTAATATATATATATATATATATATATATATATATATATATAGTAGGAAACCATTTATCTTGCGAGATAAAGGTACCAAGCTGTTTGGTCAAAATTCAAATTTTACTGGTGATACACGAATGATATGTCCGGACTGCAGGCCTTAGTGATAGTACATGGTGTCAGTGCTCTGCCATGAAAACATTCACCCGCAATCTTGAGCGTACGATCGAGATTCATAAGAATTTACGTCATTAAGTTTGGATATAGCATGCCTGCAGGAAGTTCAGAAGATTTTCAGGGTGACAGCCAACAGCCATCGGGGCTCATACTACGTATTTTCTGACTGGATTTACTTTAGTGGTCTTTCATTGTTTGTATTTGTCTGTAAGGCAGCGGAGATATTAGAATTAGGGGTTTTCTTTCAGTTTTCTACTTCTTTCTGCCTCTCTTCTCCATTCCCCATATATATATATATATATATATATATATATATATATATATATATATATATATATATATATATATATATACTGGGTGTAAGTAAAGTCACTATAGAGTTACTTACAATAACAATCACGACAAAAAATTTAATCAACAGTCCAGAAATAATTCGTACTGCAAGTCACCTGCTTTAACGCTTTGATTTTTAAGATAACTAATTGTATACTAACTTTATTGTCACCCTATATATATATATATATATATATATGAAGAAATATAGTTTTAAGGTGTGCTATATTTATGGGATAAAGTGCTAAACATCAGAGATAGAGCGTATGTAAATATAAATATAAAGTGAACATTGAATCAACACTCAGAGGCGACAGGCTGTTTCATACTAGACTCAAACGTCAGGCCGCCTGACGATTGCGTCCATCAGGAAACAGCCTATCACCTCTGAGTGTTAACTTCAATGTTCAGTTTTATATTTATAATTATATATATATATATATATATATATATATATATATATATAATTTCTTAAACTTTTTTTCATTATATATATATATATATATATATATATATATATATATATATTCATTTCAATGATTTATTTATTTTGCATATATTTCTCACGCGTGTTTTTCTTTTAAGGAATTAATTTACGCTATATGCTTTTAATTTAAACTTTCTATACATAGTGTATATTTTTATATAGAGCAGATTACTTCTGTTCTTTTGGTTAGGTGTTTATTTTGCTCTGAGGAGGTAATTACCTCCATTTTTTCTCTAGGCAAAAGTTAGATCGTTTTTAGGTGTTGCTTGAAGCTGATGTGTTATTCTTGGTGTGTGCGATAAGCCGGAAGTGTTATGTACATTGATAACATTACACATGCACATGTAGGACAGAACGCATCACACAAATAAAGATTTCCGAAAAATTGTTCTGATATAAAAATGAATATATCTCTTCCTCATATAAATAGATATATAATCAATTCGCAACACGTGGCTATAAAAACACTTAATCAGGGAACAAATAAAGAAAGCAATTTCCACACAATAAAGACACCCTAATGTATAAATTAAAAAAAATAAACCCAGACGCGTCCGTCTAGTAACTACTTTTCTCACCACTCTTTCTCCATTATCTCATCTAATCAAACCTCACTGACAAATATTACATCTCAACCAGACCTTAAAACTTTATTTGAGGAACCCGGCCTTCTAGTATATCGAAGACCTAAGAACCTTAAGGAAATTATAGGTAGTAAACAAATGTCTGATAAGGCAAAAAATAAAAAAAACAACATGGTTTTGTCAACCATGTAAAAACAAAAGTTGCTTATGTTGTAACCACATTAGACGTACAAATTTATTCAATAGGTCAGTCACTAAATCTACTTACAAAATCTACCACAACTCTAACTGTAGAAGTCATAACATGAATTACCCCCCCTGGAATGCACACTATGACAGAATAAAATATGTGGGAAAATCTGAATGGGCCTTTCACTACTGAATTAATATCTATCAGAACCACATCAAGTCCGCTGCGTACGAAAGATTATTACCTGTAGAACAACATTAGAAAAACACAATTTTAAAAGCCATGCCAAATTCACTATAATTGAAAAAATAAAAATAGAGAGGGAAAATCAGCTGAGAAACATATTAGAGGAACATGAAGATGAATGGATTTTGCGCCTCAAAACACTTCGTCCAGACGGGCATAGCAACAAATTTAACAATATAGATAGAATTAATATATAACCCCGTAAATCATTCCCTACCCACATTTCTCTCTCACACAAGACAGACATGCTTGCTTGTGCGTATGTGTATACATTTGTGTGATTGTATCTATAAGTATGAGACCACAAGTCTCACACTTATAGACACTCTCACACAAATGTATACGCATAGGCACATCACACACACTCCCCCAAAATAAAAGATAACATACACTTGACACACACATCCCATTCCCAGCAAACAATAAAACTGATGTAATGAAATATGCATACACCTGTGTTCCCCCTCATGGTAATATGATTGGCTGGTGTCAGCCATAAATACAGACGGAAGAGAGTCCGAGTTAAATTCTATGACGACGTCCATTGGACTAAGACCACAAGCCATTGCATCGGTGTTTGTTTGTTTTTTGGTCTAGTGGAAGTTCGTCCATCACATCAAGTCTTTTATTCATATTTCACTTGTTTTTGAAACTTTTCTTTTTGATTTTCAGTTTGTTTTTCCATTTGTTTATTTGTAAATTTTAAGTTTTGCCGCATTTTCATTTTTCTGTTAACCCCCTCCCCTTTTATTTTATTTCTTTCGTTTGTCTTGTTTTTTTGCAAGCAAAGTTTATTAATTCCGTATTTGTTTGCTGTTGTTTTTGTTTGTTTACCCAGGACTTCAGTCCGGTTTTTCTTTGTTTGATTTCTTTTGTTTAAATATTATTATTTAAGTTATTTATGTGGTGAAATTAATTGCAAAAACTGTAAAAGAAAAAGAAACTGTTTTCCCGTCGTAATAAGCACGGCACGATTATGGCGGAGTTAACACAATCACCGGAATCTCAAATATCGGTGATGAGCGAAAATGTGTCATCTAAAAAATCGGCCTGGGCAGAAACCCGGCCCAAAAACGACGCGGAATATTCTGCTGAACTCCGGAAGAAATATGAGAAGCATACTAAAGGGAATGAATTCCTCACTATACAGGAAGCCTTCGACGCCGTGAATGTGAAGATTACTTCCCTGCTGACGACCGACATAAAAAGTCGGAATTTAATTGTTGTCTGCAGGGAAACCATGGAGGAAGCCCTTAAGAGCCTAGATATTGTACCCAAAATTTTGGTAAGAAGATCGAGGGCACTTTGTGATCTGTTGATGTCAACAGAAGAAGCCAAGAAGTTGGCAGGAAGTGTCTTGACTTCAAAGACACTTCGACTTCAAACAGAGTATATAGGCACCAGAAGTACAAATGTAACAGTGCATGGGGTGCCCATAGACATCTCAGAAGATAGGTTGGGAGTCTTTTTTACCCAGTATGCAAAGGTGGAGAAAGGTTACAGGAGTGATCATCAAACCTGGAATTGCGACGGATGATGAGGCAATAGAGATCACATTGACCCGTCAGAACTTTACCGACATCCCCAACATCATAATGTGTAGGGAAAGACGGATGTTGTTTGTGGTGGAGGGACGTAAACCGTATTGCTGGTCGTGTGGGATCTCGGAGCACATGGCCAAGGCGTGTCCCGGAAAGAAAGCGACCCCACAACCAACAGCAGCAGTCGCAACAGCACCAACTACAACAGCTACAGAGGTAGAACCCGGCAAGGCACCTGATGAGGGTTGGAAGGACGTGGTGACTAAGGGACGTAAGCAGAAAGCAGGCCCCCTCGTCCCCCTCAAAAGGAAGTCACACCTAAGCATCCGCAGCAGCAACCCAAGGAGCAGCTGGAAGAGCAACCCAAGGAACGGCAGATGCAGCAACAAAAGCAACAGAAACAATAGTCCATCAGCAAAACAACAAAATCAACAAAATACACAATAAAAGCAAGAAAACACGCAGCAAATGACAGACAATGATACGGAGGTGGAGGAAATGCCTCCAACATGGTCTTCTTCCTTAAAAAGGAACCGGTAAGATGAAGAGGAAGAGGAAATACAAGTGAAAAAGCACACTGGACGAAGTAGGGTGGGGATAGGCATGGGAAAAACCAGGTCCCGATGCGTCTCTACTTCGCCAGAAAAAGGTAAAGTGCTACTCCAGCAAATAGGAGCCTCCCCGTTCACTTACTCGTGTTCCACTCCCTTCCACCACTCCCAAATCTCCACACACACACCTACTCCCACAGCTTAAGATTCGTTACCTCCCTTTCTACACCTACCCTCCCGTCCACTTCTATCCCGCCACACACAGATAGGGAGAAAAAGAAGAAAAAGAAGAAAAAGAAAATCTTTTGTAAAGTAGAGGATATGTGCAGTGTGGACAGTGGGGAACTTGAGAGGAACCTTTCCACCCGCAAGAGTCCTTCGGTCCTCTATTTAAACTTTCCTCCGTTGATGACAATTCAGTGGAGGACCCTAATAATTTTCCTAAGTCCCCATGGGTTATTGCCCTCATTAGGGACACTGATTAATACCTTAGGGTATGGACCCATCACTTCGAGGACAGAGAGGCTTACCCAGAAATAAGGATGATCGAGTTGGGCGCATCAGACTTGATTAAAGGGCATAGGTTTTGTGCAGGGAGGGTCCCGGTACGTTTCCACCCATCATTATATAGGGCTCTAAAACTAACTTACTCCACGGGCGTTGGCGGTATTGTCCTAGATGGTCGGATGACGATGGAGTTGGGCACAGGGAACCTAGGATAATCTGTCGGGGTCCTTCACGCCGAAGATTTCCGGCCCGTATGTGAATAGGCTAATTGTTATTTTTCTCTTCCGCAGATTTAAAAGATGTCAATCAAGTTAGCCAGTCTGAATGCGAAGGACTTGGGGGATCGGGGTAAGGCGGCCCGCCTGCTCTGGGATCTCTTGTCATTCGGCGTGGATGTCGCCGCGATCCTAGAGACTCACTTTGCAACATCGATGCGTGTGTGCTGGAGAACGGCTTTGACTTTTATTCATCATATGGGTAACGACAGGCCAGGGTACACTTGATTCGAAGGTGAACCTTGTGCATACCGATGCCGAGGGCCAGTTTATCGTGGCCGATATTGCCGTGAAAAGTGGTTCGTTTAGAGTCGTAGCGGTTTATGCGCACAACGACCAGGAGGATCAGGCCTCGTTTTTCGGCGGGTGGGGCCGTTCCTGGTGGATTCAACGCGCCTAGTGCTAATGGATGCCATCCTGGACCCCAAGTTAGACAGGCAGCGGGGAGCTACTTGGAGGAGGGGTGATCGTAGTTTGGTTGATCTGATCAACGATTTTGGGCTCGTTGATAGATACCGGGTCGATCACCTCGGGGACAAAATGTGGACGTGGCCTCTTAATTGGACTTTTGACCGGGTGGTTAGCTACCTGGAGAGAATGTTAGAGGAGCCGACGTAGACTTGTTAGATTGTCCCACGTTCCACTGGGTAGGCTATTCGGATCACAAACTCGTTTGTGCCCGGATGGCGTAGATCGTTGGCCTAGAATGGCTGGTTACTGGAAGTTCAATCTGTTCTTACTGGACAGGCGGGACTGCAGCGGAAGCTAGTGGGGGCGGTTATCGGGAATATATAAGGTGGGAGAGACTTAAGGATAGGATTAGGTCCTTCACCACTGATTTCGCCAAACGTCTCGCCCTACATAAAGCTGAGAAGGTGAAGACGCTTAAGGCTAGCTTTCCCGGGCTGGGGGATCCCCTAGAGATAGCCCTAGCTAGGGAGACCCTGGAGCATTTGAGTAACAAGCGCTACATGAGCCAGGTAGTTAAACATAGGTTAAGCAAGATATCTTCTGAAGCAGTGAACATGGGCGCAGAATTGCGCAAGGAAGAGATCCATCGAGGTTCCGATCGTTACATTCGTGAGGTCAAGTCGCCGGAGGGACATACTCTTCTGGCTACTGACGACATGTGAGGAGAACTTTCGCAGTTATTTGGCTGACTTTCCTCGGCTTTCGCCGACTGAAGCGGCTAACTCCGAGGGAGCGATCACGGAGGGCGAAGTCTACGCGGCATTGAAGAAGGTCGGCAGAGGCAAGTCGCCCGGTTTGGATGGTTTGCCCTATGAATTGTACTTGAGGCTGTCGCACATCTTTGTCCTGATTTTGACTGTGGTGTTCAACAACTGGTTCCGGTCGGGGTCCATGCCCGTCCGGATTTCTAGGGGTGTGATCCCGCTGTTGAAAAAGGGCAAGGGTGTTGGGCGGGATTTAGATGATTATAGCCCCATAACTCTGCTAAACACAGAGTTGAAGATTTTGGCCAAGATAATGCAGGAGCATTTGCAGTCAGTTGCCGAGTCTCTGTTGGGTCCCGAGCAGACTTGTTCTGTGGGTGGCCGAACAATTCAGAGCGACCTGCATTTGATCGGCACGATCCCTTGGGTGTAAAAGACGACGATGAGGCCGCGCTGATCAATTTGGATCAGTCCAAGGCATTTGATAGGGTTAACCATCGCTAACTTGCGGCTGTCCTACAGGCAGCCGGATTCAAACCCGACTCCTGCCGCTGGATTACCCTCCTGTATCGCTCCCCCACTGCTGTGGTGCAGGTGAACGGGAGGCTGTCTCGGTCGGTTCGTCAGGGTTGTCCACCCTCTCCCCTACTCTATGCTTTGGTTTTGGAACCTCTCCTTCGCCGGCTAAGGGATAGCGCCTGCAGTACGTCCCTACGCGAAATCGCCGTTCCTGGAGGGGCTCGAGCCAGGGTTTCTGCGTACGACGATGGGTGATCTGCTTTCGTGTCGTCCCTTAGCGACATTGAGGCGGTACTGAAGGCGCTTGATCGGTACGAAATGGTGACAGGGGGCAAGATTAATCGCGACAAGTCGTCCGGTTTGCAGTTAGGTGCCTGGAAGGGGGTCGATCTTCCGGGGCTCTTCAGTTGGACGGACGGTCCAGTCCGCATTCTTGGAGTGTGGTTTGGACTCGACATCCAGCTGGAGAAAAATAGATCTGAAGTACGAGCAAAGGTCGACGCGGCCGGTCAGACTTGGCTTCGACGGAAGTTGTCCGTGAAGGGCAGGGCGGAGGCGTGTGCCACTTACGTTTTCCTTCTTGTTCTTTATCGATTGTCCGTACTTCCTCTCTGTAAAGACCATCGGAAGCCGCTAGAGCGCTCGCTATCCTACATTTTATGGAAGGGACGCAGGAATCGGGTCCACAGACGAGTCTGTGCACAACGTTCCTGTCATCGGGGGCTGGGAATGCCACACTTGGTGAGCCACAAACTGGACTCAAGGTTGGCTTTCCTACGCCACGCATTGACAGGAGATTCGATTATGGCGTGAATTGATAGGGACGCGTTACCTTTCATTACTATTATTCCCCCCCATCTCGCGGGTTGACCACCATCGTAAACCCCGTAATCATCGGATTTCCTTCGCGAGTGTCGTTCGGCCTTGTTGGCTGTTCCTCGGTCCAGTGACCTTTCATGGCCTAGGAATGTCTTCTATCGTCTTCTAGTGGAGGGTGTTGCGAAGGATTCTCTACGTGATCAGCTCGAATTGTCGGAGGAGGAATTTCGCGAGCGGCGGACTATCTCAGTAATTCTGAGTTTTCGCATACCTGGAGATTGGCTCGGAATCGGCCGCCTCTCAATGAAAATGTCTTCATATGGGGCTTGGTCAATTTGCCAGACTGTGAACGGTGTGATCTTGGTTTAGAAGAAACGGCTTCGCACGCCTTCTACCATTGCCCCCGGGTCCGCCCCTTATGGGACCATGTCGGCGAGTTGACCGCTCGTCTCGATCCCGAAAACCTGGTGCCTATTGTTCGCGCATACGCGTGTGACAATGTGTCGCCTCCGTATTCTGGGGTGAAATGAATAGTGTTTCTGACGCGGTCAGAATTGTGATTTGGACGACGCGACAGGAGTAAGTCTTGCGAAGCAACCGTCTTTCTGATCAGGATCTGATCCGATTCTTTGAGCATCAGCTCAAGATGAAGATCAGAACTGATAGAGAACGCTTGCATTCGACAATCTTCAGCGAAATGTGGATGAAAGAGGCGACCTTGGTTCGTTTGAACGGGGCTAGACTTGATTTTGTCTTTTAGGTCAACCTATGTCACATCGGGGCGGCTTCCTGTGGAGCCCTCCCCTGATTAGGTTAGACTAGCTTTGTGTACCTAGTTAATGTGAGTAAGTGGTGTTCCCGGCCTGTTCCCGGCCACATCTTATGTTATGATCCAGGTTGAGATTCCCAACTTCCGCAGTTTGTTTTGGCCCCTTTTCATCTCGTCTGGTTCAGCTTTATATTTTCCCATGCCCGTATGATTTTTTTATCCTTTTCCCACTCGCTTAGCGAGAGAGCTTCTTGATTGTGTCCCATGGGCAGAATATAGCGGCCTCTCCTTTTTGAGAGTTGGACGGGCACTGCTAACATCAGTTATGTTTAGTTCACTTTGTGTTGGATTTGAGTTTATTATTGGGTTCATCTCCCCGCCCTCTCATTCTTCATTATTAGATTTTTATGCATTATAATGTATTATCATTAATTTTGTATGGCATGGGGTGCGTTTTGTCGGTTCTCCCTGAGAGAATACGGTATTATGGTGTTTGAAGGATTGATTGGTAACGGACGAGATTTTATGGTGAATGGGAAAATTGTATGAGTGAATGGGTCGTGAGTCGGATTAGCTAGGTATAAGATAGATAGTGTGGACCAGCCTCAACCCCTCCCCTTTGTCGGCCTTGTGCCACAATTATGCAATTTTTACGTAATAAATATTGTCTATGATGACGCCCATTGGACTACGCCATTGGCTATCCTATTGGTCTAGGCCTATTGCCTACATCTATTGACTACGATTACGACGAGTACCAGCCGATTTCGGTTACCTGCGAGATTGTACTACTTGGTTACAGTAGCCAAAACCACTTAGCTACCTCGAACAAATATCTCCCTTTCCGGGACATATTAGCGACGAGATTCGTAACGACCTCACAGGTTAAAACAAAAGAAAAAAATACAGTCGGCAACGCTTACTAACGAAGAACGTTAAAAAGAATTGTTCGACCCTTACAGAAAGTAATTTTTCCCCTCATGTTTGTTTTAAGGCTTATTGACGAGAAACTTTAGAAAAACTTGTGCAAACACTTACAGAGAGTAAGAAATTCCCCCCCCTCTTGTTTGGACTTAGAAAATTTTATTCTCTACTGGAGCTAATGTTTTTCTTGTAATACGTTGACAGAATGGAACAAATTGGGGAATTAACGAAGGTGCTACAAGTCACTTTACAGCAACAATTCCAACAACATCAACAACAGTTCCAATAACAGCAACAACAATTTCAAGAACAACTACAACTACAATATATTCAACAACAAGAAAGGTTTGAAAAGTTATTCAAACAACAGACAAAAGACAATAAACAACTTTGGGAAGACGTATTATCTAGGACAACAAAAGAATCGGGTTCTAGATTTTTTTCGGCGGAAGAAATTTCAAATTCACTCTCTGAATTTAAGTACGACCCTTACAGTGGTTCAACGTTTCCGGCTTATTTTCGTAGGTTTGAAACAATATTTACGAAAAGATGCGAACAATAGTCCGACGGGGAAAAAAGTACTTTATTGTTGCAGAAGTTGGAAACAGAAGAAAATACGAAATACACGAATTTTATCCTCCCAAAGAAGCCAGAAGAAATGACATGCGTCAAAACAGTAGAAATTTTGTCGAAAATCTTCGATAAAAGAGATAGTCTGTTTCATACAGGATACAAGTGTCTGAATATCGTTAAACAAGAGGATGATGATTTTGTCACGTATGTAGGTATGGTTAGCGCACAGTGTGAGGCGTTCAAGTTAAAAGAGTTGTCAAGCGACATGTTCAAGTGTCTAATTTTTGTGCACGGTCTAACGACACCAAAGGACAAAGAAATTAGATCAAGAATCCTCTCTATCATGGAACAAGATCCGGAGATTATGCTACAAAAGTAACGGGGTAATGTCAGCGAATTATAAACGTAACATAGACAATACCCGGATTGAGGAGAAAAATATTTCGCGAGTACAAACTGTAAGACAACAGAAGTGGATACAAAATAAAGAAATAAAATTTATATGCAGTTCGTTTGGAGGACAGCATATAAAGGAGGATTGTTTCTTTAGGGATAAAAAATGTTATAATTGTGGACGTGTAGGCCATAAAAGTTCCCATTGTCGGACAAAACAGAGAAATTAAAAATCAAAGTCTTAAGCAAAGGCGAACGTAGTTTTGTCTAAAAACGAAATTGAGGATGGTCAAAGAAGAAAATACCTCAATGTAAAAATAAATGGGCAGACCGTAAAATTATTACTCGATTCAGGAAGTGATATCTCGGTGATAAACGAGCAAACATGGAAAAAATCGGCTGCGCACCGTTGACTAAAACAGACAAAATTGCCAGGGTGTGTCAGGAAAAAGGACTTAAGTTTCTAGGTGAATTAAAATGTAACATTTCGTTCATGGAAACAATTCACAAATCGAAAGTGTATGTGCTCCCTGGTTCAGTAAACCTCTTTGGTACAGACTGGATCGTATTGTTCAATTAATGGGAAATACCAGTAAATTCTTTTTGTAACAAAGTGAACGTCATAGAAAACGATAAGGCGAAGCAAACAGAAAGACTGATTACGGAGTTGAAAAACGAATTCCCTCGTGTTTTTTTCAGAAGCACTAGCTCTGTGCACAAAAACAGAAGTCAATTTCGAGTTGAAAGAAAATGTGAAACCAATCTTTAAGAGAAAAGTACCATTTTCGGTACTAGAGTCAATAAATGAGCAGTTAGAAATGTTGGAAAAAATTGACGTAATTTCAAAAGTGGATTACTCGAATTGGGCGTCTCCAACCGTATATATATATAAAAAAAAAGAAAACCGGAAAATCAGTGTGTGTGCTGATTTCTCAACAGGCTTGAATGATTGTTTAAAAGACCATGTCTACCCTCTACCGTCTCCGGAGTTATATATTCACTAAATTGAACGGAGGTAGTGTTTTCAAAGTTGGACTTGTCAGAGGCTTACCTTCATGTTAAAGTCAGTAAATAATGTTCAAAATACCTGACAATAAATACGCATAAAAGGATTTTTAAACTAAATCGTCTCCGTTTTGCATTGAAGGTAGCTTCAAGCCTATTCCAGCAAATAATGGACACAATGTTGGCTGATATGGAGTATGCAATCGCATATTTAGATGACATTTTGATTAAAAGTGAAAACGAGGCTCAACACAAAAAGCATATTAGAGCAGTATTTCATAGAATTGAAGCTGAGTGCTGAAAAATGCGAATTCTTCTTAAAGAAGATAAAATATTTAGGGCAGATCATTGACAGTAAAGGAAGAAAACCGGATCCAGAAAGGACCCATGCTATAAAAAAATATGCCATCCCCGGTAATGTGGCTAAACTCCAGGCGTTCTTGAGATTAGTAAGTTACTATAGTATTTATATCCCAAAAATGTATGCTATGAGGGCTCCTTTAAATAATTTGATGAAAAAGGGCGCAAAGTGTATATGGTCGAAAGAATGCGAAGATGTTTTTTAAAAAATAAAAAGCTGTCTATTAGCAGATCTTTCGTTAGCGCAATTCGACCCTAAGAAGAAAATGATTGTTGCAGCAGATGCCGGTAATGAGGGACTAGGTGCGGTATTGCTTCATAAATTCGAGGACGGATCTACGAAGCCAGTATCACATGCATGGAGAACGTTACTGCCCGCGGAACGAAGTTACAATCAAATCGAAAAAGAGAGTCTAGCAATAATCTACGCTGTAAAAAACATTTCACAGGTTTATATACGGAAGAGAATTTACTTTCCAAACAGACCACAAACCACTGTTAACAATATTTGGTTCAAAAAAAGGTATACCAACTCACACGGCAAATCGACTACAGTGTTGCGGTATAATTCTTGTGAATTATAATTTCAAAATGGAATATGTGCCTTCAAAGAAGCTAAGCCAGGCCGATGGGTTGTCGAGGCTAATACCTAAATATACGGAACCACTGGAAGAAAAAGTAATAGCAGCGCTAAGAGACGAAAGTGAATTTTAGGATCTGTTATGCAACACTATTAGAGAACTACCGATTACTCTAGAAGATGTGAAAAAAGCAGCAGAAAACGATGATTTCATTAAAAAAATGAAAAGGCAAGTTGAACGAGAAAACTAAAAAAGGAATGAGTGTGTCACCTTTTTCAATTTGCGAACAGGTATTACTATACGCAGAGTTGTAATGCCGGTTACTCTGCAAAAGAAAATTCTGAAAGAATTTCACACTGATCATCCAGGGATTTCGAGAATGAAATCTCTAAAGAGAGGTTATACTTATTGGCCGGATGGACCAGGACATAGAAAATTTGGTGAAACAGTGCAGCGGATGTCAACTTGCAGCAAAGGGATCCACCGGTAAAGATTCAACCATGGCCAAAAACAGATGTCCCATGGACTCGGTTACATATCGACTATGCAGAGCCCATAAATGGATCTTATTACCTGATTATCGTAGACAGTTTCACTAAGTGGCGAGAAATAGTTAAGTGCAGACATCCAACTGCGACAAATACAATAAACGCACTTAATGAAATTTTTAGTCGTTTCGGACTCCCTAAAATTTTAGTCAGTGACAACGGAACTCAGTTTACGGGAAGAGAATTCAAGGAATTCTGTACATCATTGTCCATCGATCACGTGACAACGCCTGTATATCATCTAAGATCAAATGGACAGGCAGAGAAATTCGTAGACACTTTTAAACGAGCGTTGAAGAAAAGTCAAGGCTTGGACATGAATGAACGAAGTATTCAAAAATTTTGGCAGTATATAGAATGACGCCAAACCCGAATACGACGTCAGGATTATCGCCAACAGAGTTAATGTTTGCGAGAAAAATACGCTGTGTGTTCGATAAGCATGCCGATAACTACTCCATCATTTCTCGAACCAATCTTAATTGCTTTATAACCCTTCACGCAGAACTTTTCACTGCTAATTCAAGAAAGACATTTGGCTCACTGATACACAAAAAGAGAATGTCTCATATCGAGAATATTTAACATCGAAAAACATGAAGAAAAAAATTAATTATTTTTAATAATATGTGGAAATCTCCACCCTTTGCCTGATGACGGTTGCGAGACCGGAAACACGTGTAGCAAAATTATGGAAAATAAAGCATAATATTTTTTAAGATCCACATTACAACCAAAAACGTTTGCGGTTTCTCTCTTCTTTTTAATATACACACTTTTCTCTCGTTGGAACTGCTATAACCTCTTCCTTATATATATATATATATATATATATATATATATATATATGTTAAAAATATAAATATAAAAGATTCTGGATACTTATCGAATATCGACTTAAAATTTCGCGATGTTACCAGTGTCAGAGTTCAGACAAGAGAATTGTATTAATTCTTTTTCTTATTATTATTGTGCCGCGTACCTTCAGAACGTAAGCTACCTTGACTGTCACAATTTCCTTTCCTTCGTAGCTCTTAATATATTTTTTTCTTTTTGTTATCTCTCCTAAACCTTGTTCCATCATCGATTTACTCAAGCGCATTTTTCTTCTATATGCCGTGTCCCTTCTGGTCGTATGTGATGATGGCTCTCCACATTTTCCTGTCCTTTGTAGCTTTTCATAAATTTAGAAAAAGGGAATAAATTCGACGTATTTTTTATTTATTTGTTTAAACGTTATTTTTAATGGATTCTCATATTTGAGGAGAGGTTCTGTTTTTATTTATTTATTAAGTAGCATATATATTATTTCCATCTGCCGACTTGAATATTCCAAAGATCTTGTTTAAACCTTATTTGTAGTGGATAACCATATTTGAGGAGATGTTCTGTTTTTATTTATTTATTAAATAGTATTTTTATTTATTTCCTCACCATATTTCGAGGATCGGGAAAGATACGTATTCAAAAGCACGATTCGGGCTTTGTTTGATCGGGAGGACCCACGTGATCAGGATTTCACATAATGATGGTCTCCCCTAGGGGATCGCAGGGTCGAATCCTGCCATAGGACACATACATTTCTAACAAGATTTCTCGAATATTCAGGTCGGCAGAAGGAAATAAATATATATACTGTTTAATAAATAAATAAATTAATTAAATAAAAACAAATTATCTCCACAAATAGGGGAATTCATAAAATAAAGTATAAACAAATATATTAAATATGTCAGATGAATAAATGAAAAATAAATTCCGAAAAAGTGTCTATGTTTAAATTAGGATACAAAACAGAGCAGATATATATCAGGTCATCCGATAAGTTCAGGCCAACTTTTGAATAAAGAAAATAAGTGACCAAATGTTACATTTAGCTACGGTTTCAATCAACAATGTATTTTCCATGATTATCTATGATTCCTTCCATCTATTAACAAGCTTACTAATTCCATTACTGTAAAATTCTTTTGGCTTTGATTCGAAGAACTCACAAATGTCAGTTTTAACCTCTTCCTGTGTTACAAAAGCTGTTTCTTCCAAATGATTCTGTAAGCTACGAAACAAATGGAAGTCTGAAGAAGCAAGGTCGGCAGAATAAGGTGGATGAGGAATTTTCTCCTAACCAAGTTCTTCGATCTTTTGTGACGTGATTCTTGCTGTGTGTGGTCGCGCATTGTCCTGATGAAACATCACCCGTTTTCGATTCACTAGAGCAGGTCTTTTTTTCCTCAAAGCTTGGTTCAAACGCTCTAATTGCTGACAATATATTTGAGCGTTAATTGTTGCATTAGGTGGTAAGAATTCCTTGGCAATCCCACCAGATTGAAAGAAGAACCTTTTGCCCATGAAGTTCCCTCCTCGGCTGTGGCTGGGGTCCTTCACCTTTACCAAGCCACTGTCTACGACGCTTAACATTTCGATAAAAGATCCATTTTTCGTCGCCAGTCACAAGTCTATCCAAAAAAGGTGAAACAAGTTGGCGAGAATAGAGAGAAGAGCAGATGTCAACTGGGGATTTGAGGTTGTTTTCAGACAATTCATGAGGCACCCATTTTTAGGAACTTTTCTAAGTTGTTGAAGATGACGATGAACAGTTGTATGGTTTGAACTGAGAACCACTGCCAATTCCTCAACTGATAAAGCAGGATTTTCTTCAAGGGCTGCTTCAAGAAGCTTTTCATCAAACTCAACTGGACGTCCGGTTCGATCTTCATCTTCAAGGGTGAAATCTCCACCTCTGAATTTTGCAAACCATCTTCTGCAAGTTCTTTCATTCACACATTGCTCTCCATAAACTGAGTGAATGTTTCTAGCCACTTCGGCTGCTGAGTTTCCTTTCTTGAACTCATAAAGCATTATATGCCTCAAATGATTCTTGGATACTTCCATGTTAGCAGGGTTTTAATCAAAGAAAATTTAATTTTATTGTTCTCTGAAATAAGATTTGATCAGTTTAAAATGCATCTAAACATAAAAATAATGTTCAGCTCCATTAGACATTATAAAATACTCTTTAAATTTCGTTTTTAACAAAAAGTTAAAATTTGGACAGAACTTATGGGATGACCTAATATATTTCGAAAATCGGAAAAGATATGTGTTGAAAAGCACTATTCGGGTTTAGAATCCGGAGGAGCTAGGTGGACGACAGATCGAGACCTATCGGATCTCATGACAGTTTCTTCTCGGGATCGCATGTTCGAATCCTCCTGGAAGATATATGATTTTCTTACAAGATTTCTCTAATGTTCAGTCCGGTAGATGGAAATAAATGAAAATACTATTTAATAAATTAAAAAGTCGAAACAGATCATCTACTCAAATATGAAAATCTATTAAAATTAACGTTTAAACGGATAAAGGAAATATTTGATTGAAAAAAAAAATACAAAAATCAAGCGTCATAAATTTGGGTTTTATTATAACAATAAAATTGCCGAGGAAGTGTAAAATAATAGTACTGTTAAAAGAAAAACCATGTTTTTGAAACGCCATTTTTTTTTTGTAGGAACGGATATTAAATTTTGCCATATGAACATTATCTTCCGTCCTGATGGTGTGCCGCCTTGACGTGGTCTTGCGGCCACCGTTTTACCGGCGGTAGAGAAAAATGATGTAATGCCCAGCGACGGTTGAACGGTGGGTAAAACCTTGCGTCGTATTTTACTATTGGTTGTTTATATTTTGAAGAGCCAATCAGAAAAGTCGTAATATTCTGATGTCATCGAACGATATAACAACATATCCGCGCCTTTTTATTGCGTTTTTTGCATGTGTTTTGCATTAAAAAAACATCATTTTTACCATAAAGAGTGCAGATTCTCAACGTGGACCGTCAGGAAAGCAATCATGGACTATTTGTATATGTACTATGAAACATTGCAAACCAAGTATTTGCGAATTTTGAATCAAGAGCTCAGACAGAAGGATTAAAAGTTTTCAGAAACGCAGGGCACAAAGGGGTAAAACATTGACGGTCAAACTCTAGATGATTTGTCGTTGGTAGGCAATGATGTCGACCACGAGTTATGTCGTTATCACGGCAAGATTCCGCGATATACGTCGTTATTTTTAACGCAAATAACTGCTGCCTAGTTTCACTAGGCTACAGAGAAAATCCGTATTAATAACAACGAACACTTTATGGAAAGGATTATTTAAAAAGGCAACACATGAAGTATTTGAAAAGATTATTGACTGAGATGGACATTATAAAGTCGAGCTTTGAATTCATATTTGACAAAATCCAAAGGATCTGTAATGTAATCAATCCTGACCAGGCATATCGACTTCAGTCATTTTCTCATCGACGTGACGTGGCTTCACCTTGTCTTTACTACAAATATTTCCATGGCAACCGCTCTGGCGAGCATTTTTCCTGGTGCCCCGACTACATGAATTTAAGCGTGCTATTAGATGGGCAGCTAGGTCCCACTAGTTTAGTGTTGAAATAGCAAAATGCAACCGCCCTTCGACTCCAACAGTTGCTTTTCTTGCACTTTCCACGTGTGGAACTTCCTTCTCACTTGCTTCTCTGATAAAAGCAATCGCTAGTCGCCATCTTCTATCTTCTTGAATCGTGTTCATCTTTTGTCCTTCCCTCAATCCTGCCTGCACTCATTTTTTTCTCATTTTATTCCCTGTAAACCCCTCCGTAATAGTGGCATTCACACCTTGATTGGGATGGGATGCTTAAAAAGCAAAAGGAAAAAAATATGACTTGGTAATTGAACAGTGAAAATGTTAAAAGAACGTTTGAACCTTTTTGTGTATTCATTATTTTTTGTATTTATTCCTTTAACTAATGTAATGACAATAATAGAAACAAAACAATAAATGAGAAAAGAATTAAAAGCATGAAATCTTTAATGTTATTTACATTGTTTGGACTATTCTTCTCACCTTTATTGTCGATATCTCGGTTGTTAGACGCTCCGGACATCTTCAGGTGATATACGTTAGAAATTTCGAATCGAACCCTTTATCTCGTCCACCAGGGTAGATTTTTTCTAGTTCCATGTGCCACGCCTATTCTGGATATCTCAGTTTCAGTTATTTCCCTTTTGTTCTCCTCAGCTGTGACCAGGAATTGAACTCAAAACTCGTTAGGTCAGTCACTGGATTATTTCCACCAAAATGCTTTTATCCACTGGGCCATGTGTCCTTGGGGAACAATCTATCCGAGTTGAGGAAATAAAGAGTTCGGTTGGAAATTCCAAAGTAAATCACCTGAAGAAGGCCGCAGCGTACAGTGGCCGAATATCTTAAATATGACAACAAAGAGGAATGTATACATCATAAATAAGCAATTAGCAAAGAAGAATTTAAATTCTTGGATAAGCGATAAACCCAGCGACAACGATTCCTTTAATCAAATTTCTTCTTCTTCTTCTTCTTCTTCTTCTTCTTCTTCTTCTTCTTCTTCTTCTTCTTCTTCTTCTTCTTCGCCTTCTTCTTCTTCTTCTTCTTCTTCTTCTTCTTCTCGTCCTCCTAGTTCCTTATGTCTTTCTTCTACTCTTATCCTCCTCCTTCTTCTTCCTCCTTTTTGTCTGCTTCTTTGCATCCTCCTCCTCCTGCTTCTTCTTCCCGTTTTCCTTCTACCTCACCTTCCTCTTCTTCTCTTCCGTATACTTCCCTAACTCCCTCTTCTCCTACCCTTCTCCTTTCTCCTCGTACTTCCCTATCTCCCTCTTTTTCTACCTTCCTCCTTCCTCCTTGTACTTCCTGATAACCTTTTCTGCTACCCTCCTCAGTCCTCCTCCTACTTCCCGATCTCCTTGTTCTTCTACCCTCTTCCTACTTCCCTATCACCTTCTTTTTCTACACTTCCTCTTTCTTCATCGAACTTCCCTATCTCCTTCTTCTTCTACACTCCTCATCCTCCTCCTTCTCCTTATCCAGAGAAAAAAATACGTACTGATTTTCCTGAAAAATGAGCCCGGATTAAAAATGAAAACGTTACCGAATTAATGACAGTGAGTGACCATTTGCCGAAGTAATGAAGGTGAATCAGATTGACATACATGAGTTAATACAAGTGCGCTTAACAAATGAAATAATGAAAGAACTGACTCATTAAATAGAAAGTTCTTAAGTCTAGAGGACATGTGCCCAATTATTCCTGCTCAGAAAATTAGCGACCACAAATTGGGCAAGATTACAATCCATACTTATAAAGCTTATGAACACCTGGAAACCTTTGTGATGTGCGTCTAAAAATTTTATCTAACTCTGGCAAAAAGACAAAGCACCTAAGCGATTGAAGACCTGATGTAAGCTAATAAGACTCATTTTTATCAGTTCGTTTTACAAAGTGTCCTAAAAACGCCGACAATGTTTTTGTTAGAAGCAAACGAGGATTCTTACCTAAAAAGTTAATTAAACACTTCCATGAAGAATTAATGACATAATTAAGCGTGAGTCATGTAATTTGGAACTAATTCTCTTCAAATAAAAAAGATGATTTCTTCATTTGTTTGCTAGAAACACCTTTCTGGCCTGAAACTTGATTAAAACATTCCTATTAAATTATGGGTTACACGAAAATCGGTCAGTTTTCCTAAATCTCTCCTATTTTCAGTTCGTCTTTCTTTTGTTTGCTTAATGAATTATTTTCACATGAGACTATTTTTGTCAGAGATAAAGATTTACATTCAGAAATCATTACAACCATAAAATAGAACTCTTCAAAGTGACCTCAAATTACAAAAACAATATATTATAATATATAAAACATTTTTACTTATTTTTGGTCCGAGTGTTAGCATAATATATATATATATATATAGTTGTATATTTAGGCAGCAATCCTTCTTTTATGCAAGAAAGAAAGAACGAACAGTAAGATACATAATCCGGTGTTTTTATTGATTTTTTATTTTTACAAAACAGTGCTCAAAGTAAATTTACAGATTTATATATATATATACATATATATGTCTGTGTGTGTATGTATATATATATATATATATATATATATATATATATATATATATATATATATATATATAATAACTGGCCACTCGTATTCGAGGATAACCGCATACTGTAGCAGACTCTCAACCAGGCACATCTGTGTTTGTTCAACACCCACAGAGCCAAACTGTGGTTTATACTGTAGCTATGCTGAGCAGACCTTAGTTACAGTTTCTGGGAGAGACCATGTTATCTAGTGTGATCAACAATCTGAACAACGCCGCCACAATCAAACACACGGTCACGATGACTTGTGACTTAGTGCTAGCACAGCTACCGACGGCACCAAGTGTTCCGTCTACCCAGTTTCACACAAAAGCTTTAGGTCAACCCGTGTTATGTTTTTCCGACACTTTCCAAAGTTTTACGCACGCTGGGTTTGTCAACCTTTCAGAACGATAAATCAACCGTAGTGAGATTTGAACCCGTTTCCCATGGTCTGAAAACGAACGATAGGTAGGCACACACACACACACACACACACACACACACACACACACACACACACACACACACACACACACACACACACACACACACATAAAAAAAAATTTGTTTTCATGTCTACATTTTGAGATTAGCTCGGATCTTTTATTTAATAATTTATTTTGATCTGGGAAGGTAATGATAGTTATTTTTTCCTCCAAGCAAAGTTTGCAAGTTTTTGATAGGTTGTTGTAGGCTGATGATTTTTTTCCTTATTTTCCAAGATATTTTTGGTGTGGTGTGTGTTTTGTTTTTGATTTCCCAGATATACTTAGAAAGCATTGTGCTGTTCGCATATTTACTATTTGTGAAAGACATTTTGTGTACATAATTTCTTTGTTTCCATGGTCCTTCGGTTACTCATATATATACTTTTTCTTCATTATCTGCTGATTTTGTCGTGGCTTGGTAGATTACGTTGTTTTGTAAACAATTACCGTTTAAGGGACATTCGTTTTTTATTCTGCAGTTGCACGTGGGTTTAATTTGTTCGTGTGGTTTGTTAATAATTTTTCTGTTGTGCTTTTTTATTATTTGTGCCATGTTCTCGGTGCAACTGTAGCTGATTTTTACTGTGTTTTTGTTGAATATTTTGTGTAGGGTGCTTGATTCCGGGAAGTGTTTGTGTAAAAGCTTGAAGAATATTTTTCCTATGTTTGTTTTTACGTTTTTGCAGTACGGTGGGTTGAACCATATGATATATATATATATATATATATATATATATATATAAGTAAGATGATGAGACTTAGTTGCGTAACTAGTAGCATACTTAAATTCATGCCATCGAGATAAGATGCAATGAAGCAATTGCCATGAAAATATATATAGAAAAGACAGAGTGAAGCCATGTCAAGGCGTTGAGAAAGTGGAGATGCCAGGTCAGGACTGATAACATTACAAACCTTTCTTTGGATTTTGATGAGAATCGTGAGATATATTATATAAATATGCAGAGAAAAGAGAAAAAATGTTTGAATAAAACTGAATTCCTTTCATCCCATTTAATGGGTAAAAAAAGTATATTTCTTTGTTTTAAATATAATAAATTAAAAATGTGTATGTGTACCTCTACGTACACATACGTAAAAATCAAAGTTAACTAATATGTAAGCAGCCGCTAGTGATTTACACACGAGAAAAGTGCGAGAGAGGAAGCGCTTAGCATAGAACTTCCGGTTATGGATAGCCATTTGAACAGTAAAATTATGAGACTTGGCAACTAAACTAGTAATACCCTTAAATTCGTTCACTCTTGGTACTCATCACAATAAAATAGCTTCAAGATATTTACAGAAAAGACACAGAGAATACACGTTGAATCCGTAGAGAGTGACTTAAGACAATTTAATTTTGTATTTTATTAAGAATGTCTGGATACATAGCAAATGCTCCAGACCAGATCAGACGTGACAGGAAGCATGGACGAATAATATAATCTTGCACTGCTGCATATATATATATATATATATATATATATATATATATATATATATATATATATATATATATTTGGGGGAGGGTCCGTTTATTTTTTAATTTTTCTCTTTTAAAGTTTTTTTTTTCAACAATGTCACCTTGGTAGTCCTAACAGTGTTTTTTTTTTCTCTGCATTCTTAGTTGGGAGGGGAGAGAGGAGGGGCAAGGAGGGAAGGAAGAAATGGGAGTGGTGGGAAAAGAAAGCAATTAGCGTTTCTGATCATAATTCCTATGACCTACGAACGGGGTCATTTTTTTTCGGGGGGGGGGGTTAAGTAACACTTCATATGAAAGGAAACTTTTCTTGTTATTACTTACCTGTTATGTCAGACTGTTCGTTGAAGATGAAGGACGATCCGCGTGGTCAAACTAAGACGAAGAAAAAAGACGAGCTGGCCGTCGAGTCTTTTTTTGTATCGTCTTAGCTGAGGAGGAAGTGACGTAAGTCGGTGGTGATTGGTCAGCAGTGGCATTTATTGGCGGAGTCCATTTGTTGCGTGCTTCGCGTATTTTTTTTTTGTTTGTTTCAGGATCGCCTGCCGGAATAGTACTGTTTCGGTAGGGTCTCTTGGGCGAGCAAGTATGATGTTGGAAGACCCGAAACTTGCCATGACTCCAAGTCATAACATCACTGACGAGGCGATCCCGAGCACTCATGGGAGTGTTTTCATAACAAATATATTATATATTTATATAAACAGATTTTGAACGTTAAAAATTATCAAAAACTAAAAGATTTTCAGATTTTTGTTGTATATTAATATTTTTTGTTTTATTATTTCAGTTAGGTTCCTCGACTAG
>OZ038496.1:10955534-11030534 GCA_964036315.1 Acanthosepion esculentum | reverse complement strand
AGCATGAAACAGACTGTCGCCTCTAAGTGTTGATTTCAATGTTCACTTTTATATTTACACACGTTCTATCTCTGATATTGGGCACTTTATCCCATAAATATAGCACACCTTATGACTATATTTCTTCATATATATATATATATATTGTATATATTATATGTATATATATATTCATTTGAATAATAACCCGGGTTCCGAGTATTTGGGTGCAGATTTCAGATTGCTGCACATGGCACATTCAGTTTTCGATTTTTAGAAGCTGGTTGCATCAAGCTTCATCGACCGACTTTGTGCAGGCAGAAAGAGAACTTTCGTCCTCTGTATCTCATGGATGGGTCGTGTTTAATTCTTTTCATGTTTTATGTTCACTGGGGTTTTACTTACACCGATTTGTTTGTTTTTAGTAATAAAAAAATTAAATACATTTATTTTAGTCGTCATTCTTTACTTAATCACCTGTCTACCTTTTTCAGTTTCGACATTTAGATTATTGTCGTTGCAACGAATCTTTTGGAAGAAGCGTTGGATGAAGAAGGTCAATTTAAAAAACGCGTTCCGTCATTTTGAAAGTCATATTTAAATTCTATATTACATTTTTGCTGATATATATATATATATATATATATATATATATATATATATATATTGTATATATATATATATATATAGTGTGTGTGTGTGTGTGCGGGGGATAAATTTACGCCACTTCTTATTTTTAATTTCGCGCATGCGCATTGTTAATTTTTGAGTTGGTCACTGCCTGTTAGGCAAAGAACACTGTATCGAAATTCACTCATGCTGTACTGCTTGCTATTTGTGCCAGAAGCTTCAATACGAACATTTCAGAGTGTTTGGATGACAGTGCAGAGCATTCGGAAAGATTTTGATGAGTCTAATGGTGATTACGAATATATGCCACCTCGGAAAACTCATTCTGATAAAACAACTCCCGAATTTTTTATGAGACCCTCAGAATCAACACGGAGGCCTACATCAAGTGCCTTGAGGAGGTAGTGTTGCCCTGGCTGCTGGAAGACCCAATATCTGGCATCACGAATCTGCGCCATACTACACAAGCCGTTGAACCCAGTCATGGCTGTCAGATAATTTCTGCAACTACATCACCCCTTACATCTGGCCACCTAACTCCCCAGAATGAACCCCATTGTTTATTCAGTATGGAGTGCAGTTGAGTGACATACCAACAAAACAGCTTCTAACACCAAAGAAGGCAAGGATTATAGAAGAATCCAGACGAGTTTCAGGATATTCCAAAGTTGTGTGGAGGCCGTGGTTGAAGCCAATGGTGATTTTATTGAATAAAGTTAGTCTTTAGTATTTCGAGATATTTTTTGTGAAAATATATCTGTTAAAATGAAATGTCAGCGTTATTTTCATTTTCGCGTCATTTCGACAACAATTTATCCATTTCATCCTGTGTCGCCACCTTGAGGGGAGATCCATTTATCGTGATTCGTGATATTCAGGGCCCGATGGTGGAATCTAAGAAGTTTGTTTGTCGCGGCATTGAATATAACCAATCGAGCATCACTTATGGACATTAGCCAAGTTGCATTGAATAAATCTTCATTACAAACTTAAACGTCAGTCTGTTCTTTTTTTAAGTTTGCGTTTTTGCATGTTCTTTTTTTTTTAAGGGGAGAGGGTTATACGCGTGATTTTTTGTTCAGGGCTTATATATGCACGTATCGGCATTAGCGGTAGGAGTAGCCGTAGTTCAGCGAAAGTTAAATATCAACCTGGCGATAATTTCTGAAGTTATCTTTAAACAACGCGTATGACAAAACAAACAGGAAAGAGTTGTATTCATACAAATCAAAATTAAACAGAACTGAATATAATTTCCTCGAAAAGTTGCCAAACAAATGAAAGTTTTACGGAAGGATTGTTCAGTAAAATTGTATTATCGAAATTTACAGAAAACAAACGGCCCATAACTGTGAGTTACAATTGGCTAAATATTAAATATCTTTGGGGTTTTGATTGATAATTCAAATAGAAAATATATTAGTGATTTTATATTTTAAATGAGTTATCCCTACGAGATCGCTGAAAAAAGAGCACAGCATGATGAAAAAGACGCAAAACTTGACAAAAACAAAATTTTATCGTCTAAATGTTTGTTATTATTAAGAGGAAAGATCAAAGTTTATTTTAATTACTTTTTAAAAATGTTCCTTCTTTCTAAAACAATCTGAAATTTAATTTAAAAATCCTCGTTTCTCTTTGTATCACCGGAACTAGTAAAATAACATACAATTTTTAGCACGTTTTTTTTTGTATGACATTTTGGGAAATTTTGCAAAAATAAAAATAATTGTTGGATGTTAATGAAACTTTCAGAAACTATTCATAGATGATCGAAATTATTATAAATATGTTTTCTTTTATTAAAGTCAAATATGTTTTTTTATATTTATTACCCCCCACCCAATTAATTTTATGAAAACGCTAGAAATTCGATCGCATCAGGTTTAGTGATTACAATAATTAAAAGCACAAGGCTTTGAGGAATACAAATCATGTTTTTTTTAAGGTTTTAATTGAACCCCCCTACCTGAAAATCAGCTCTGAATTGTAACATACAAAACTCAATAAAACAAATATATTATTTAATTTCAAATGCTTTTATTTTCTTTTAGTAGTTTTTATGAATATGGACAATACTTTCTGAAAGCAAAAATATTTTCGATGAAAAATGAATTTTTAATACAATTATTTGTTATTTTTTTTATTATAATAGATTTTTACATATAACTTGTTAAAATATTATAAAATTAGTTAAAAGCCGCATCAAGTTTTTTAAGTGTCCTTATGAGAAAGATCTTTTTTTAGTGTGTTGTAAATTGTATAGTTTTGACTAATCAGTAGATCCGAAGTAATTAAGAAATGTAATTTTGTGTTTATAATCGGGCTGTAATTATAAAGTACGGAAGACCAACCAGAATACAATTAATTTGCGTTATTTGAATTAAACATTGTTCTCCGTTGTTAAGGCCTTTACTTCTGCGAAACCCGTGTGGAGAAGTTTATTTGATTTTTCAATTTCAACTGAGAAGGGTACCTACAAGTATCAGTATCATCTTATGAAATTTATATGATCTTATTTTTATATTAATCTCAGTTGTGTCATTTTTTCCATAAATGAAATATCAAAATTAATAATAAAATGAATGGAAATACAAATAACACAGTAAAATGTAGTAAATGTACATAAAATTATAGTATTTTATGTACACTTCTGATAAAATTTCATAAGAAAGGCACCTATAAATTAATAAATACCTTTCTTATGAAATTTAATCTCATTCGTAACAGTCTTATTTTAATTTCTTTATAATATATTTCCCATAAAGCATCGTAAGCGTAAAGGTGAAAAACAAAAAAAAAATTAGAGCGCCGAAATTTTTCCTTAAAAATAACGAGGTAAATAATTTGTTCACTTAAATATAAAATATTTAACTTTTCCCCTTCCGTAGAACCAATTATCCTCACGGAATCCGTAAATATGTCATTCCTCACCTGTCAAGTGACGCGAAAAGTTTATGACCTGCTTTTATTTTCAAATTACATCTTGTCGGCGTAGAACCTAAGTTAAGCTTGGTTCAAAATATTTAAAATAAACATAATTTCTGATTCTCTTAAAATAAGTTTTGAAAAAATGATAATTGATATGTAAAAGAATTTCAAACTGAGATTTTCATTGATTTTATAAAATGGAAAAAAAAATGGTTGCCATCTGTCAATTTTACTGACTCAAAAAAAAACAAGATATTTAACGAAATTTTCGGACGTGTTAGAAACGATTAGAAAATGTAAAAAAATACCCCAAAATAATTTGATCTTTCCTCTTAATAATAACATAAGCATTTAGACGATAAAATTTTGTTTTCGTCAAGGTTGGCGTCTTTTTCATCATGCTATGCTCTTTTTTAACGATCTCGTGGAGGTACCTATTGTAAATTCTATAAAAACAGATCCAGCGTAAATGTCGCAAATATAACATCTTTTTTAGAGATGTCATTGTTTAACGAATTGAAATATAACAATTGAAATTCCTAAGTCTCTGGAGCGTCTTTTTGCAGACAATTGATAATATTTCTGTACAAAAAAAATGCATTAACTTTGTCAGAAGCGTCTAGTTAAAAACAGTCATTTGTCAAGCCTTGTACTGATAAATCCTCACTTACCTCCCCTTAAGATGCAGGAGGTATAAAAGCACCCTCTAATGTACGTCAGTAGACGAGTAGTCAGAGTAATGTGTAATAAAGCGTTAGTATTAATTTATTCACTGGTTCTCTTGGTATTAGTTTATTCACATGTCTATTGGGAAAAAATAATCGATGGTTAAAATCAACGCAAAATGAAATTTACATGAGAATATCCGTTAAATATCTAATTGAAAGTTATGGTCTACCTGATCTCTTTCAGTGGAATATTTGAACACGATTTTCTGAAGTACAATCTTATATTTTCCAGGTTCTGCATAAAATGACTGGCCAATCGTTTGCAAATATACCCGTATGATTCCTGTTGAATACGCCTTCTCAGGCAAATTTGAGTTTTTTCAACACTCACGGAACCACGCTGTGGTTTCATATTGAAACAGCTTTTGATTAGGAGCACAAAATCTGGTGTGATCAACAGTTTTGAGCAAAACCAATAAGATCGACCATCAGTCACGATGATTTGCGATTTCGTGCTAGCACAACCATTGACAGCTTCAGGACATTTCCGTCTACCCAATTTCACGTACAAGTCTTGGATATAAGTCATGGGAAGCTTTTCAGTCACCTCACTGGCAATTCAGAGTCCTTACTGCCGGATGAATTTTATCGTCATACCCAGGACAGTGAGGTGTGGGGAGAACAGATAAGAGATATTTACGAAGTTGTTGAGGATGAGAAATTGTACATTTTTAGCGTTCCTTCCTCCACGTCGAAAAAGCTCTCCTGACGACTACGACGATGACGACAACAAGGAAGACGACGGATACCGACGACGATGATGATGATGATGATGACAACGATGACGATGATGATGATGATGACGATGATGATGATGATGATGACGATGATGATGATGACAATTTTGATGACGACGATGACGATGATAACGAGGACGATGACGATAATGATGATGACGATGACGATGATGACGACGACGACGATGACGGTGATGATGACGATGACGATGATGATGACGATGACGATGATGACGACGTCGACGATGATGATGATGATGACGACAATGATGATGATGATGATGATGACGACAACAATGATGATGATGATGATGATGACGTTGATGATGATGATGATGATGACGATGATGACGATGATGATGATGACGATGATTATGATGACAATTTTGATGACGACGATGACGATGATGACGAGGACGATGACGATAATGATGATGACGATGACGATAATGATGATGACGATGACGATGATGACGACGACGACGATGACGGTGATGATGACCATGACGATGATGATGACCATGACGATGATGACGACGACGACGATGATGATGATGATGATGATGATGATGATGACAATGATGATGATGATGACGACAACGATGATGATGATGATGATGATGACGTTGATGATGATGATGATGATGATGATGATGCTGATGACGATGATGATGATGCTGCTGCTGCTGCTGCTGATGATGATGATGATGATGATGATGATGATGATGATGATGATGATGATATCTTGGACTATTTAATTTTCAAGTTTTTCCATTTCATTAAATTAGACGTTAAACACATGAGAGGGTTATCGCCAACTCTCTCACTTTTATGTTTTTTACTTCTTTTTTTCTTTCTTTCTCTCTTCTTCTTCTCCTTCTATGTCCCGTGTCCATTCAGGACGTTGGAGATCATCGTCTCCACAACTTTCTTTATTTTGTAGCTCAAAATGAATGTTGTCTTTTCACCATTTCTCCCAAGCTATGCTCTGCCATCCATTCACTCAAACTCGCCGGGTAGGCTATGCGTTGGTTTCCTCTGTCCCTCTTGCCTTCCATCTGTTCTGAGAGTATCCAATGTTCCAAACCTTCTTTCCTCAGCATGTGCCCTATACGTTCCTAATGCCTCGACCACATATTAAGTAAAACTGCCAATGTTGTTTCCATTGTCTATAGAATTCTGTCGTTGTTCATAATTTCGGGACAAGGTATTCATCAACATCCTTCTGTAGAATCACATTTATGGTGTTTCAAGCCATTTCTAGATCTGTGAGGAGATTGTCCAGCATTCACTGCCATGTTGGAGGAATTACTTCATCGTTAAGTACTTTTCCCACTGAAATTTAAAAAGCGTGTCTGATATGGAATAGATTATTATTTATGTGGTATTGGCCGTACGTCTGGAGCACCTTCTGTTTGTCTCAAGGTCCTTGATAAAATCCGGAGACGGAAATGCAATGTAATTGGCCCTGATCTGGCATCTCGTCTGCAGTCGCTCTCTCACAGATGTGCCATCGTCCCCCTCTGTCTTTTTACAAATTCTTTCATGGTAACTGCTCCGATGAGCTGCTTTCGCTGGTTCCCAGGCTTCATGAATTTAAGCGTTCAACTAGGCTGGCATCTCGCTCTCAGCCTTTCACTGTCGAAACTGTTAAATGTAGCCGTCTCTTCTACTCCAATAGCTTCATGTCTCGTATCTCTCGCCTGTGGAACTCCCTCCCCTTTTCCTGTTTCCCTGATAGCTATAATCTCCAACTATTCAAATGTAATGTCAATCGATCTCTCCAGACGCCTTCATCAATCCCCTATCCTTCTCTTCATCTTTTCCTCTATCACTCCTATTTGCTCTCGCTTCGAATCACTGTAACCCCTTGCGTGCTAGTGGCTTCCTGCTTGCTTGGGGTGAAATGCTTAAAAAAAAGTAACTTATATAATATCGAAGTAAGTAACTAAATAAGGAACAACCAAAATAATTAAATTCCACGGCATTTATTATCGCTAGATTTATTACAGTTCCATTTTGTCACTATTTAAATGAAAAAAACAAAACAAAACAAAAAAAACAAAAAAAAAAAACAAAAGTCGATAACGCCGTTCAAGATCTTTTGTCTGTATGGGTAGGTATATATCTGGATTAAACCCTAAAATTATTTAGGCTCTCAAAAATATATTGGGATGTTCTGACAGATAGACGATTTCTGAACTATTTATATCGGTATAGACATATATAAATTGAAACAAGTTATTAATTCAGTAATTAATACTTTTGACATTAAAATTTTGACACATTCTTCTAAAGGATAAAAAGTGGATTTTTTTTAAATGAAGAGAGCCTATTCGCTTTCAAAGCAATTTTTTGCAATTTTATAATCAATAACTCCTTTATTGAATAAGCTGCGTATTCTCTTGAACTTTTCATTTGAATTTAATTAAAATTTTTGTTACTGTTTATTTAAAAATAATTGAATAACGTAGGGCTTTTGTATGCAAATAAACTGAATATTGTTTAAGGCTTTAATTAAAAGTATTTTTAAAAATATTTTTGTTTCACATTAAATGAATAAATGACTTATTAATGACTTTAAAATTGTCTTTTATTAAACAAAATATGGAATACGCTATAATCCATTCGTTCATTCTTTAAGCAGTGTTTATAAAAAAATATAAGTGAATGAGGTCGGGTTTAAAATGGAAAAGTTAAAATTATTCGTGTATTGTTTTTGGTACGTTTTCCAATGTTAACTCTTATATGTTTTAATTTGCAAATGTTTTCGCATATATAATCACTGCAGAAATAAACGGTTTATCGATACCTTGCTTGGAACTTTCGGATTTGGCATGTACAGGATGCGATGGATAAATTGTCGTCTAAATTACGCAAAATGAAAATAGCACTGACATTTTATTTTAACAGATATATTTACCAAAATTAACCAAAAAATACACGCATAACAATCAAGGGCGTTGCAGTGAGGGTAGTTAGCTGGCCAAATGAAAGTGTTGACGTGGTCGCAGGAATTGTTTGACATACATGACTGTGTTTTATTGCTTATGTCGTAGGGTACAAAGTCTTCCAACAGCCATGTTCTTGACCGCGAGTAGCACTACCGATCAAGGCCCTTGATGTAGGGACCCGTGTTGAGTCTGAGGTCCTGTGGGAAGATGAATGGAGGCATAACTTTGCCATTTAAACACTCCAAGCACCTTAGTAATGACCATTTTCGAATCCTCTCCACTGTCCTCAGATTGATGTAGAAAGACTCTGGAATGTTCGTATTGGAGTTTTCCATTTTTCAACTTTCTCTCGGAGTGAATTGCGTCATGGTGTTTTCTTTCTCACAGACGGTGTCCAACTGACCCAACTATACATTTCAGTCCCAAAATTAAAAAACAAAATGCGGGAAAATAAATATCTGAAAACATGGAGATGAAATATCAGAGACGCTACATGGTTTCACTGAAAAATAAAAGAATGAAGGAATTTTTTTGACGTCTGTTTCAATGAAATTAAAAATGTTGTCAATTTCAAATCTTTTCATTTGTACATCCTTATTTAGAATAACTACAAACATTCATATTTGTGAATATTATCGCAATATTTTGTTAAATTTGTTAAACTCAAGTATTTAACGACGGTATAGGGGAATTTCTACGGATATTGTATTTTCGTCATTAACTGAAAAATTAATATTCATCAAAATGTCAAATTGGAAAAACCTTGATATTTTTACGGGTCTTTCTGGTAAATATAAACGTAGGTCATTATCTAAAGAAATAGGACTATTTAGAATATTTAAATTCAAAAAGGTCTTCCATTTGACTTAAGCAAAATATGAGTGCGTTACCGCTTCATTTTTCAAAAACATCGTTTCACTCCAAGCATGCCGATAATGCCACAAGAACGAAAGGGGCTACAGGGAGTGAAATAGAATGAGAAGGACTTTAGTGAGACGGACCGAGGAAAGAACAATAAAGGAACAGATTTCAAGAAGACAGAAGATTTACGTTGTATTTAACTTTTTGAAGATTGTAGTTATCAGAGGCACGGTGTAGTAATGGATAGCGGCTCGGATTGAGGAATCGGTGAGCCATTCCATTCACTTACGTGCTAATACACTTGGGAATGGTATGAATCCTCTTCATCTCCAACCAGCTATAGAGGCTATAGATCCCGGTCTGGGAGAAAAGAAACAAGTAGTGTAGAAGTAACGTGTGCATTAGTCTCTTCAACAGTAATACGCTGGGAGCTACTTGCCAATACAGTCGCATGTTTAAGTTCGTGCAGTCGAGGTACCATGAATAACAAGCTCAGAACAGAAAATATTTGTAGAAAAAATCAGGGAAGACATGTCACGTGAAAAAGTCAAATGAGAAACTGACTGAAGTCAAGATGTCTGGCCAGGATCGATAACATTAGAAAATTCTCCTTTGAATTTTGTTAAGAATATCGAGATGTACAACAGGAGCACCAGACCAGATATGACAACTGTCTTCAATACCTGGGCGGACGATATATTTATAAAGGTTCATGATGGATTCTGACGAGAAAAATCTTCTGGCGCGATACAGCGATCTTAATTTCTATTTGCCAGTCTTTCGTTCTCTCTCTTCTTTTTCATGTACTATAGAACGCCCGTGAAACTTTCACAGTTTTCTTATTTAAATTATCAAGCATCTGATTAATCGTAATTCTTAACAAGATGATTGAGTAAACTCCTTCCGACCTGCAGGACACTAATAAACACATAGAAATTCTCCTAAAACATCGTTATGCATTGGAACTTAATAAGTTCAACAAAATATTACATCAACCATAAATATGAATGCTGGCCACTGTTTAAAGAAGTAATTGACAAGGTTTTCTATTTCATTTAAGCAGACATTAAACACACGAGGGCTTTATTATTTCATCTATCTTCCACATCTTTCTTACTTGCTTATGTATTCTTTCTTAACTCGATAAATCATAACAGTATTTCTGATATATATATATATAATATATATATATATATATATATATATATATATATATATATATATATATATATATATATATATATATATGTATATATATATGTGTGTGTGTGTGTGTAAATGTAAAAGACAATAGGAAAACTGTAGTACTATTGTCTTTTACATTTATGAATATTGTCTTTTTCTACAGGTTAACTCTGAGAAATTCTTCATATATATATATATATATATATATATATATATATATATATATATATATATATATATATATATATATATATATATATATATATTCTGTTTCTCCGAGCAAGCAAAACGAAATGGTCCATTATTGATCTAAATCAATGGTTCTTAATCTTTTTTTTCCCCATGGAGCACTTTTACTCCTACATTTTTTGTGGACTCCCATAACCATTGGCTGAAAGAAGATTATTTTATTTTTTACGAATAGGTAAGTTTAGATATCATAGAAATAGTAAATCTATCGGGGGTAACAGCAAAATTGTACAAATTGCGTAACAGCAAAATTGTCTATACCACAAAATGTTTAATATCTAAAAAAAAAAACAAAAAAAAACACGAAACTTATTAGGTTTCTTTTCTCCATGATTTTTAGATAAGACCTTTATCCATCTTGGCACCATTTATTTTAAGAATCAGTGAAAATATAACTTTCTTTTATTCGGCTAGAAAGAGAACAGGTAAAAATCGTTTTGTGTCAGCACCACTATGTCTTCTCCACTGAGCAAAGGTGAGGGGAAAAAGAACATTCACGCCTTCAGTAATTGTGCCAACATTCATACTCTGGCTTCCATGTTCAAATCCATTCAAGATCCATCCAGAGAAATGTGAATGTTTTAAAATGCGGGAACAGAAGAGAGGAGAACTGGATCAGGACATCACAACAGGAAGAGGGATCATCATTTCAACTTAGAGCTAAAAAGATCAATTAGAAAAGATCCAACTCAATCCATAAGACGTTTGGAACGCGAGAGAAATGTGTGAGACACCTTGATACTCCAGGACAGAAAGCTAGAAGGTTAGAGAGGGCGAGGATCATCTTGAACAAGTTGAAGTTGGAAAATGATCCTAGTATAATATATATATATATATATATATATATATATATATATATATATATATATATATATATACGAGGGTCATTCAATAAATAAAGTGAATTTTTCGGTATAAGGACTTCTAATACAGATAGAAGCTTAATTTTTTTCTTTTTCTTTTTCTTTTTTTTCTACGTAGTCTCCCACCACTGTCACACACATTTCCCATCTGTGCACAAGCTTTCGTATAAAAATCTTTGGACTGATGTCTCAGCCAGTCGCTCACCACACTTTTGACTTCATCGTCACTTTTAAACTTCGTGCCTCTCGTGAACGCTTTCATGGGACCAAACAGGTGAAAGTCTGGAGAGGCAAGGTCTGGGCTGTAAGGGGGATGAGGGAGCAGTTCTCAGCCCAGCTCGTTGATGGTCTGCACCGTTTGGGCTGCTGTGTGAGGCCTTGCGTTGTCATGATGCAAGATGACTCCTTCTGACTGATGACCCCTGCGTTTGTCCCAACAGATAAGCTCAAAGTCCTTGCAATGTCACGCACTGTCACCTTTCTGTCAGACTGAATGAGGTCATTGACTGATTCGATCACCTGAGGAGACCTCACTTCTGTAGGCCTCCCAGGGCTGTCTTTATCTTCAACACTGCTCCGTCCTTTAAACAATTTAGCCCACTTGTAGACATTTTTCTGGTTGAAACATGTGGCACCATACACAGTTGACATTCTCCTATGAATTTCAACTGGTTTGCACCCTTCAGCAACCAAAATCTTGATAACTTACCGCTGTTCAATCCTAGAGCATGCTTCTTGGTCGGCCATCTTTGTTAATCGCCAAAACTCTGAAAGATTATTTTAATCTTCAAAAGAAATTAAATCCATGTGAAAAAGAGGTAAAACAAAAAAAAAATAAAAAAGTTTCTATCTGTATTAGAAGTCCTTATACCGAAAAATTCAACTTATTTATTGAATGTCCCTCGTGTATATATATACATATAGTTGTATATTTATGCAGCAATCCTTCTTTCATGCAAGTTTCATTAAAAACGACAGACAAGGTACTACGGTTAATTAAAAAGAAAAAGCCTACCCTTAACAATATTAACTACGAACAAAGCCACAAGGTGCTAACCGTATTTGGAAATTAAAACAACTCTACTACACACATACACATAATGCACACCCTTTGTCCAGCAAAGAAAGCTCTTGTTCGTACACAAGAAAAATTAAATAAAAAACTTAACCGTAGTACCTTGTCTGTCGTTTTTAATGAAACTTGCATATATATATATATATATATATATATATATATATATATATATATATATATATATATATACATACACACACACACACACACACACACACACATATATATATATATATATATATATATATATGTAGTTTATTTCAATCCTTCATGAGCTTCCGATATTTAGCTATGGTTAATTAATGATACACATAACATTTTCGTTGATAATCGATTTCATCACGATTCTTCTGTTCAGCTTGGGAGTAATTATACATTATTATTTATCAACATGGAGTTATCAAAATATCGGAAAATTCCAGCAAGGTCTCTTTAATCATTTCTAAGATGCATCGGTTCAGAGCTCAGTCTAACAATTGTATAATTTTGCTGTAATCCGATTTGCTTTTACTATCCGGTATATGCATTATTTTGAAACAAAACTAATTTAATGAAAATAAACTTATATTTAAGAACTAAATTGCATGGGACATCATGGACACTAGCAAAATAACACATAATAATCTATTAAAAAAAAACAAAAAACACTTTGCAATCAAAACATCCGGTAAGATAAAAGGAACGCTCAATTACGTCGCTTCATCATTTCTCCTAGTTTTAGAGTTGTTTTTCTATTTTTTGTATTTTGATATGGCGTAGATTCTTGTAGAAATTCCTATTCTCGTTTGTAATATCCGTTCCGAAGTGAAATTGCTCTATTGATCACTAAAATAGTATCGTGGACCCACAACTTGCTATTTTGTTGTGCAATAACACATGGGTCGCCAGGGTCACTATGGAAGCCGGTTGGAAATCGCCGATCTAAGGCAATGTCAGAAGAAATCACACGTACAAATTAAATAACTTACTGTGTTAGTAAGTTATTTAATTTGTACGTGTAACAGGCAGAATTACAATATGACACATCTCTGTTAGACTATCCTCAACGTAGTGTAATGTTTAACGAGGTGGTCTCTCTAGTTCAGTTATAACTAAATAAGATTTTTCTTCCTCACCGTGTGCACCGTACTTTTAGCCTAAGTCTAAGCTAATCTTAGAAAACTATCACTTTTATCGTGCATTTGGTTTCAGTAGAAAAAGAACATCGTTACAATCGGCTACTTTTCAACTCTTTAGTACTTTCTAGAAATATATATTCTCTAGTAGATCTCCATTGTTGTGTTTGAAAAAGTTGGTAAGTTGGTGTTAGATACGATCTGTTTCTAAAGGCAAATGGAGCCGAGTTTAAACTTGATTCAAATTGTTTTGTTTTTTTTTGTTTTTTTACTTCTTCCTCTTTTGGTATTCAATGTCCTAATTATAACCAATGTAAACTTGACCAAATCTATAAAATCAAAACAAAAATAACAAACTTCAAACACAGACACATCATAACATTAAAAGAAATATGACATCCTGTAAAAGTTTGTAGCGGTGAAAACGTATTTCCAAAGGGGGTTCTCGGTCTTAATGAATACAGTTTATCAGAAATGTAATCTAAATTTCTTGAAATGTCTTGAGAAAAGTCTCAATTTTTTCTATAGCATTTCAAGTCGGCGTCATCGATATATTTATGATCATTTTTTATTTCAAGTTGTTCGCATTTAATTTGACGTTGTCGTTGTGTGTTTTGTTCAGTATGTGATAATCAAAAGATGAGCAAATAATCTAATCAGATCTGTCAAGAAACGACGAGAGAACGACAAAACCAATTACACACACATCAAAACACAAAAAACACGCACATTCACACGCACACACATACACAGCCAAGTAAATATATATGTGTAAGTGTGTGTGTGTGTGTGTGTGTAGAGAGAGAGAGAGAGTGAGAGAGAAGACAGTGAAAGAAAGAGAAATATACCCAAATAAATTTTTATATTCATACAGACGTATATGTGTATATTCAGCTTACATGCTCCCTCTCTCTCTCACTATATATATATATATATATATAAATATACGTACATATATATATATATATATATATATATATATATATATATATATATATATATATATATATATATATATATACATATACACACATGCATACATATATATAGACACAGACAATTATATATATATATATACACCATATATGCATACCTGTATATATATATATGTACATATATATATATATATATATATATATATATATATATATATATATATATATATATATATATATGTACATATATACATATATGCACGCAAATAAATACAAAAATATATAAATATACACATATATAGACAAACATATATTTAATCATATATACATAATACACATTTATATATATATATAATTATATATATATACGCTTACATATTATACACATATAATTACACACATTTGTATAGACATACATATATATATATATATACAAATATATACATCTATATACGTATATACACATAAACGCATATATACATATACAAACAAATATATAAATATATATATATATATATACGTATATACACACACACATATATATATATACACACATTTATACACTCATATAAATATGCACATATATATATATATATATATATATATATATATATATATATATATATATATATATATATATATATATATATATATATATATATATATATATTGTATGTAATGCATTAAATCCGAGAGATATTTACTTTTTATACGTTATTTTTATGGATACAATTGATTTTAATAAATGCTCTGTGTTAATTAAGCAATATTAATTACATTTAACGATAATCGAGAAATCTCGTAGAAAATATTCTGAATGTTTAACAGACCGTCAGGTCAAATGACGGCTTTCGTATTGGATACGGTTTCGATTCCTGTCGGAGGACACATATTTTCTACAATATTTCTCGAATATGCGCGCCTGTAAATATAATTAATACTGTTTAATTAAACACTCAAATAAGTTGTATCCATAAAAAGGACGAATAAGCAGAAAATATATTAATACATTTGTCGGATTTAATCCATTTCATATATATATGATGAAACAAAGTGGAAAATTTTTTATTGTTTATATTAGATTAGGTTAAGTCTAGAACGTAAATGAATTATCGACTCAGGTCGACGAATATGCGTGTTTATAAGCAGTAATTTAAACTTTGCTAAGCCGGAAGTACTCCGTGGCGTCAGACCACATGAGAGTATATGTGAGTATGTGTATATATGTGTATGTGTACAGATGTATGTGTGTATGTATATGTGTATATATGTGTATATGTATCTGTATGTATATATATATAGGTGTATATATGTGTATGTATGTGTATATATATATATATATATATGTGTGTGTATATATATATGTGTGTATATATGTGTATATATTGTGTGTATATGTGTGTATGTATGTATGTGTGTATATAACTACATGCGTATGTGTGTATATATGTGTTATTGTTTAGATTAGGTTAGGTTAAGTCTAGAACGTAAATGAATTATCGATTCAGGTCGACGAATATGCGTGTTTATAAGCAGTAATTTGAACTTTGCTAAGCCGGAAGTACTCCGTGGCGTCAGACTACATGAGAGTATATGTGTGTATGTGTATATATGTGTATGTGTACAGATGTATGTGTGTATGTAAAATGTGTATATATGTTTATATGTATATGTATGTATATATATAGGTGTATATATGTGTGTATATATATATATGTGTGTGTGTGTATATATATGTGTGTGTATATATGTGTATATATTGTGTGTATATGTGTGTATGTATGTATGTGTGTGTATAACTACATGCGTATGTGTGTATATATGTGTATATACATATATATATATATATGTGTGTGGGTGTGTATGTGTATGGATATATATGTGTATATGTGTGTGCATGTGTGCGGATATGTGTATGTGTGTGTGTATGTGTATATATATGAATATATGGAATATTATGAAAGGACTTACAGTTATGTTATTAATATTTTACCCCATTTTCTCCTTTAATATTCTCTAATTGGAATTGTGAGTTTAAAATTCTTTATAATATGGAGGTAAAAAAATTTTAAATTGACAATTTAATTTAAATTTAAATGTATTACCCTTTAATAATCATTATTGATGATAAAATATTTAAATTGGAAAGATTTTTGGATATTTGAATTCTAAAGTCATCACCTAATATTCACTGTAAAAAATTTTTAGGGAAATTCTAAGTACACATATATACATATATGTATAAGTATGCGTAAACATTTAAAAAGATGTATGTAAGTATTAATACATGAAATTACCCGTGTATATCGGTACATGTGTACCTGTATGAGTGACTGCACATGTAAAGTGACGTATGTATATGTGAAACTTGCATGTGTGTGTATACAATATATGACAGAGCAAGATCTCTAATATTACCTTCAAATGTCACTCCATATTAACTTAAAAACTAAACTTTAAGTAAAAGAAATTACCTATCTAAAAACAGTCACGAATTAAATTCATGAATAAAATTCAAACTGATAGAGATGTCACCTTAATAATCAATTACAACTAGAAGTAAACTTATATTTTAAAATAAAATTTTATTCTTTTAATGTACATTCTATGAATATTTTTTCTAATCGACTATTTCATATTAAATCCCCCAACAACTTTTGTAATAAAGTTTAAAACAAACTAAAATCGCTAACAAACATCAAATTAAATTCCTTGTAGACTGTTTA
Source organism: Acanthosepion esculentum (assembly GCA_964036315.1). Taxonomy (NCBI): domain Eukaryota; kingdom Metazoa; phylum Mollusca; class Cephalopoda; order Sepiida; family Sepiidae; genus Acanthosepion; species Acanthosepion esculentum. The sequence continues at coordinate 11,013,566 of OZ038496.1, read as the reverse complement.
AACATTCAAATTTATATCAAATATTATAATATTTATAAACCCGCGAATTAACACTTTCAAAGTAAAGCAAAACGACAGCGTCTATTTCGTTCATTCCAAAGAAAGTCAGTGACACCTTCTCTCATGACTTCCTTCTCTCTTTTTCTTTTTAGTTTTTTTCTCTTCTCCCCCTTCTATATCAATATATAACTTCCGTTAAGTTAACCGATTAAATGTGTCAATGCCTGGACCTCCTCAAGTATGAAAGAATAGAAATATTAAATTACATCTAACTCAATCATGTCTCTCTCCCCTAACTTCCTCACTTCGTTAATTTACATATGCTTAATACTGGCCGTCAAAAGTGTGTAAATTTCTTTTCATTTTTCGTTTCAAACTTTGGAAGTAAAGTCTGATGATCCGCAGTCCTTTAAAAGGGCTGTGGTGAAATAATTTATTACATGGAACATTAAAGTGGTCTGTTTTTATTTAAATTATTAGCTCTGATTTACATTGAGCTCTCTGGATATTTTCATCCTTGGGTCTACCCATACGGATTACCTAGTTTTTCATAAACTATATATATATATATATATATATATATATATATATATATATATATATATATGATGTTTCACAGTTTTCGAAATGAAATCATCTGGCACAAATCAAGGACTATAAATGATAGGAAATTACATTTATTGAAAGGTAAATGGTTAACATTTTAGGATATGCAACCATTTAGTCTCAAGCATAAACAATGTTAAGAGGATCCCTAGAGTACATGCTCCAGATGTCCACCGCTCAGTTGAAGGCGCTGTTAACCTCTTAAATCAAAGGCTGTTTTCTTGCAATTCTTCTTTGATAGCCAAGTTCTTTAAGAGTCTTTCTCACCGCATATGGCGTCATTTCTATGCTAATGATGACATCGGTTTCTGATGACTTCCATCTTCAGCGACCTTTTCGTTTTGCTCAGACAAGATGCTTGGTCTTCATGAACGGTGTTCCACACGGCAATGGCCTTCTTCATTACATTTCGTGACAATATTATTAACCGATTGATGATTAACCTGGAAAAACCTAGCAATTTCTCTATTTGACTTGCCATCCTATTAATTTGCCTTCATTGAAATTCACCAATTTCCTTACTTCCGCAAACTTTCATTGCAAAATATAAGTCAACTTTCTTTCATAGATGAGTGTAGCTTGATACTAACACGGTAAAAAAAAAGAAGAGACATTATGAAACGTCAGAACTGCTGTAATCAAGGGTGGCTAAAAACTTATCATATCCCACTGTACGATAAATCAACGTTATGTTGCCTTAAGGCCCAAGAACTAGAAATGGGATGCTGCAGAACCTTCCAAAGTATCTCCTACGTGGACAACATCGTATATGATGCAGGTAGAGATATTATCAAAAAAGAATCAGGAAAAGTACATATGGTTTGTCAATGATAGTTAAAATGGTATAGCCATGTCGTCGGAACCAACCATCTTTCCAATGCAATCTTACAAGGCACCATCTTAAGCATTAGAAGATGTGGACAGTAGAAAATAATGGGATAACAAACATCACTGAGTAGACTGGAAGACACAGGCATTTTCGCAAAACCGGAGGATGTATAGGAAATCAGTCCGGTGCGAAAGAGACCCGACGTTCACACACTAATCCAAGGATTAGTGTTGGTGACAATGATTATTATGAATCATATATTACGAAACAAGTTTTCAGAAATTGAAATATCATATTTCCTACTGGTTTTTGTTATTGACCGTTTCTGTACTGTTCAATTTGTGTCGACGTCTCCTACAAGACTCAAACTTGTAACGTTTAAGTAAATATAAAAAAAAATGTAAAAAAACATATCTTCGAATTCTTTCGGGAGAAAGAGAAATACCTGCAAATGTTGTCTGCGGGGCAAAAATGAAGATCAATTGCACTCACTAATCAATGCTGAGATGGCTTCCTGAAAATAAAATAAAAACGAAAAAAAAAAAAACCCATGACGTATTACAGACGTTGTTTTTATTTTCGAATACACACGCAATGTTGTTTAAGGTTCTGTTCTATTTATTTATATTTCCATATCCATGTAATTGCTATATATATATATATATATATATATATATATATATATATATATATATATATATATATATCAGCACCAACGAACGAAGAAAAATTAAAATTAATGTGTCTGACCCATCTTCTTCGACGATTCCTTGTTCTGAAACCACATATCTGACAGTCACATCGGTAAGAAAATTGATATAATGAATAATGACAAATTGGACCGATTCGAAAACGAGGCGTGAAGAAAACAAATTTAATGCTGTTGGAATAAAATAAAATAAATTATAGACTATACCTCCACCACACACAGATATATATATATATATATATATATATATATATATATATATATATATATATATATATATATATATATATGTAATTTGAAAGAATACGTTATTTTCGTAGAGATGTAAGGAAGAAATAAAGAATCTGAAACGTATATATTTCAGCTTCTTTATTCGCAAAAAGAGTTGGGAGAGAAAATAGAATTGCAGCATCCAGTGTTATTCGTTTTACTTTATTTTTAAATGTGCCTTAACATAGCTGGTTTTATACGTTCTCATGTAAATATCAACCGGCCAAAATAAGAAGGCCATAAACCCAATTCAGAACCTTGTTTTTTCTTCTTCGACGTTAAATATTTAATGCATTCGATCTTTTGTACTCTCAAGATTGCTGAATTACTACCGTCACTTATAAGATGCATATAGAGTTAAATTTGAAATGTAACGTTCCTCCAAATGCTAGAATTTATCTAATTTAAATGTTGGAAAATATTTCACTCTTGATACCAACCGAGCCTGGTGAAATGACGTGAAAGAAAATAGATCAAGACATATCTGTAGAAAGACTATCCAAAATTAGAAAAAGAAATGTTCCAGCAATATTTAATATTTAAGCAATATCACATTATTTAATTAGTGGTATCCTAGAATGTTTAAGATTTAATTTAGGAATTTCAGTAGTTTTTTAATTAATTCAAACCAAGCAAGGTGATAAGACCACTAAGACGCAAGGTGATTATTAAGGAGAGAGAAAAATTAAAGATAACAATTGATATTATAAATTAAATTTTCAGAGATCAAAATTGGCTGGAAAGCAAGAAGTCCGAAGTGTGTTCCACCAGACAGAAGAGCAAGAGAAGAAACCATAGAACTTATGGTTACATCTGGCAATTTCAGTCGTAAAATCATGAAGCCTTGTCACCAAACTAGAAGAATAAAGAGGGAATGGGACATTCCGGCGTACCCCATTTGGCGTCGTTGATTCGGATTGGCCGATTCGACATAGAAATTTACTGGCAGAGGGACGATTAGGTGACAGATTACTACCTCGTCATTAAATTCTCTCTCTCTCGGTAGGAGATAGACAAACCCAAACTCGTTTATGACCCCACATTGAACTCGGCCTTGTGCCACATCCTAGCTCGCGGGGACGCTGGTAAATATCGTCGAGCAGTTGTCGAACTCTCTGCCTTCGGGCAGAGAGGAACCCTGACGAGGCTCTACCTCTGGGCAGGGTCTCGTCCGGGGAAGTAGACAGACCCGAACCCATTTATGCGGTGTTACAGGGAATTATTTTGCTGATCCTACGGGCTTGGATGACACCACATTAAATTCGGCCTTGTGCTACACCCTACCTCGTGGGGAGGCTGGTAAATATTGTCTAGCTGGGATCTGTTGAGTACGACTCCTACTTACGCGAGAACTACCGACATTCCAATAGTAGCACTCACTAATAGATGGACGTGCGGCGACCTTGTGCATAACTGTTACCTTTATTCTTATTGTATTTGTTTTTACAATAAAACTTTACTTATTTTATCCACATTGTTTTCAATTATATATTCCTATTAGCACGGAATATGACACTAAGTTTTTTAATTTTTTTAAAATACAATATTTTTAATGTAAGTTTTTACTAGGATCCTTAATTCCATAAATGAATAAAAAGTCATATTGAAATTTGGGTTTTTCAAACATTTAATCCTTTTTAAGGTGTTGTCTGCGGTCAAAGACAGTGACGTCTAAACAGTTTGACGCCTAAAAGGCTTTACCGAAAAGTCAAAATTATTTTTCTGCCGCCGAATCAGCAACGCTAAATGGGGTACACCAAAACGTACCAAACCCATAAGTATCGGTTAACCCTCGATTTGAAGTTAAGACAGTCGTGTTCTGGGAAATTATTATGTGGGAATATAGAAGCTACACATGATGTGTTCGTGTTTAGCGGCAGTAAAACAAGTAGATTGTGATTTTCTAAGCGTCACACAAGGCATAAAGTACGTGTCACCCAGTGATGGTCGAAATCACTACTCAGTCGCAATTGATCTCGCGAGACAAGCTTGCTAACAATTATATTACGTCGACGTGCCCCAAAGCAAACGATTATGCGTGTAGAAACTTAAATAAGGATTCTGGAATATTATCTGCAGTTTGTATCGATCGAACTCACTACAGTATTACTCTATCTCTAGAGATTCCTCCCTGACTCCTCTCAGTTGGAGTTTTTTTTATCCTTTTTTGCGTTGCCTCCTGGCAAGAGAGGATCCCCAGACGAGGCTGTGTCGAAGCGCAGAGTCTCCTCTCGGGAAACCCCGTTTTATACGGGGTCTACGGACAATTTTTTGCCGAGCCTACAGGCTCGGATTACCCCCACATTAAACTGTACCTCGTGCCACATCCTACCTCGTGGAGAGGCGGGTAAATATCGTCTAGCTGCGATCTGTTACTCCGCTCTTAGCTGTTTTCGAACCTCGGGCAGAGAGTAACCCGGGCGAGGCTAGGCCGAAGGGCAGTGTCTCATCCGAGGACGGAGACAGACCCGAACCCGATAGTGACATCTAAACAGTCTGGCGCCTAAACGGCTTTGCGGAATGGTCCAATTATTTTTTCTAACACCGAATCAGCAACGCCAAATGGGGTACGTGGAACCGTACCAAACTCGAATAAAGATGGACTAAGAAAACTTTGTTGCACCAGTCTTCTAAATGATATCTGAGAATCTACAATGGATATAGGCCTTCACAATTCTAAATTTTTGTTAGATTTCAACACAGACCACTACCATACGGAGTAAACACGAGACTACTTTAGCAAGAAGGGATGACAACAGCAGTATTTGTGCATTTCTATTTATGATATGTCTGTGAATCAATATATCTCTCTTTTATGCGACATTTCATTTCAAAATGTTTAAGAACTTGTCACTCCACATCTTCCTGTCTTTTATAACTTTAATTAATATTTGAGTATTTACTCTCTCTATTTGTTCATGTTGTACCATATCCATATTAATTAGACAGTTTATTCCCCGTTTCTCTATTCTACCTTAAGTGTGGGTGTTAAATTCGCCAAGCCCATCATTCCTGTCAAGAGTATCAGGAATTTCAAACGTATCTTTTTGTTGTGACCAAGTAAATAGATAATGTTAGTGTTACAGATATATCGTATATTAAATAGTAAGTATGTAGTGGGTCGGGTGGTTTGTGTGTTGTATTAGAAACACGCGTGTAACTCCTGGTAGAATATTAAAAGGTCCAACTACAAGAAAATTGCCGGACTCAAGTTAAGTCCAACTGAAGATGTAAAGAAGACAAACAAGACCGATATGTATATGTCAAAAAATATATGTATTAAACAACACAATTTTACAATGGACATAGACAATAACTTTTGTGTGTGTATGAACATTTGTGTTTGTTCTTTGGTGAATGTTTGTACGTACGTGTATGTGTGTATAATGTTCATGGCGTCACCCACAAATGGGAAGACGCGGATCATCTAAGAGAGCATACATCATATTGTCTTGGAGATAGCACAACATGCCTTTCCAGTGAGATTACGGATTCTGTGTTAATCTTTTTTTTCCGTTGTCTATCTAACAAGTTTGTGACAGTCAAAGCAAATAACGTTTGATATTATGAAAGAAAAATGGGAAAGGATGTATATTTTACTTACCGTATACTTCGGTGTGCAAGCCGAGTTTTCACACTTCAAAAACTATCTCCAAAACTAGAGGTCGATTTCTATAAAATGCCGGGTATGACATGCAATCCTTTGGTACCGATTCAGAAACAAGTCGGACGGTTTTGTGATATCAACGAACACTCGTTGCCATTTTTGTAATGCCAATGAATACTTGTTGTCACTTTTGTTGTAGTGGAGACTTTGTAATCGCAGATACAACTATAGTACGCCGTTGAACAATACTGGTGTCAGACGCCTTCGAATAATCTCGTACTAATAGTACTTGCTTGATAATACTAGCTAATGTAATACTAGACAATACAGTAATCAGTATAGTGATCCCAATAGATGAATAGTATTGTGAATAGAGTAGAGAATAAAGGTCCGTATAGTAAGAGGATAGACTAGAAAAAGAGATCAATTAGATACACGCTACCTCCCATATATGCGTTTCCTCTATGGTCACGGGGTCTACTTAATTAAAAATGGGTTCGCCTGGCGATCTATGCTCAAACTCAAGTGTCGGCAGCGACACTTTATTCCTATATAACAGACAGCACAACTAGCAATTGCCCCGTACGCTACTTATCGTACCTCCAGTAGACTCCCACAAATATCTCCCATTGAAATTTGTGTTTTGTGAACATATTTGACATATTAACACAGAAATTAATATAAAATTATAAAATATTAATACAAATTGTGTATTCTGTTAGTGCTACAGAACGCATCGTGTCCGACAGTTGATACTCTAAGTCTAAACACTGAACAAAACGACTTTTAACTCAAGTAGCCCTTAAGACAACTAGGCGTGCCATCCGTGCAATTTCATGATAGTAATGGTAGCTTAATCATAGTTTAATGTGACATAATGGCAGTGCCTTGGATATATAGACCTGGGGGTGTTACCTATAGATTAGGTATAGTACTAACTCAAATTTTTAAGCTAAAAATCCTGAGGTCGACTTGTACACCAGGTTGGTTTATACATCGTAATTCACAGTATTTTCTATTCGTCATGAACCAACCTGACCTGCAAATGACAGGGTAAGATGACAAGATATCTGGCTGTTTGTAAAAGGGCAGAAAATCATGTCTTTTCCGAAGAGTTCCAAGATTAATTAAATTGCCTTAAACTTGAGTGGTTCTTGCCCAGTAAACTGCTTAGAATATAATGTAAATAGCTTGTAATATTGTTTAAGACTAAACAAAAAACTTTGGATTGACGCGCTTGTAATTTTTAAGTTATTATGATATCTCACTTCATCATGAACAGTGTTAACAAGTCATGAACGATGCGCAGTCGCTCATAATATTACGGTAGCTTATTTTTATTTATTGTTTAAACTTTTGAACAAAAGAAATAAACAGTACAACTGAGATGAAAGCAGATATTTGAGGCTCAGCTCAAAATAATTTTCCATCTTTTGGTAATGGAATCATCCTTTTTTACATTGCATATGTTTCAAACAACTCTATTCTCCAGACGTTTCTCTACCGGTCTTTTGCTGTCATCACGAAAGATTCTCATTGTTAAAATTCTGTTGTTTTTTGTTTTTGTTTTTCGCTAGTTTTATTTTCTTTTTTTCAAAAAAGCGCATTCTTCAAATATTACCTTAGGAAAGGAAACAAGTTTTCTCACAATACCCCCTCATACTTTGTGTAATTCTCAAAATTATACCGGAAAAGCTTTCAGCAAAAACAACGCGAAATCTCGTGCGAACGTTGTTTCGGATTCTTTCTTTCATTTACTCTTTGTTTTGAATAGTTTTGTCCTTTTCTCTTTTGTTCCCGTTTCTTTGCGGGCTCGCTTCTCTCTCTCTCTCACTCTCTCTCTCTGTCTTTCTATCTCTCCACTACCCCCAACTCTCACTCTACCCCCAACTCTCACTCTACCCTCCTGTTATTTTCTTTGTGTCGTTCTGTATTTGGAATTTAACTCTTTACATAGGGGTTTCATAACCGGGGCGAAATCGCCCACCGATTTCAACTGCTGAGTTAATTTAATTAACTTTAATTTAACTTTTAATTTCATAATTATGAACAAGAATCCTTTAATTTTTTGTCAAAACCTGCAAGGCTAAACCTAACCATAAACTAAACTTGACCATAAAAAGAAATTATATATATATATATATATATATATATATATATATATATAAATAAAAGTGAACATAGAAGTTAACACTTAGAGGCGACAGACTGTTTCATGCTAGATGCAATCATCGGGCCCCGAGTGCTGTTATTTTTCTCGGCTTATTTATATACACGGGTCAGTGGTGCATTATGGGTAGTCATTTTTGGCAGGTGTTTTACCGGATGTCGTTTATTTATTTATTTATGTATTTATTTGTATCAAATTATTTTGCTTGTTTTTATTTTATTTTTGTTTTTATTTTTTATCTTATATATTATTTATTTATTATTTTTATCTACACACGCTCGATCTCTGATATTGAGCACTTTATCCCATAAATATAGCACACTTTAAGACTATATTTCTTCATATATATACATATATATATATATATATATATATATATATTTAAATATATTTGCAACAATACATTACTATTACATTACACAGGCATCAAAGCCGGTCTTTCAACGTGATGTGGCCTTATATACATACATACATATATATATATATATATATATATATATATATATATATATATATATATATATATATATATATATATATATTTAAAATATGTGCAATTTGGCAGCAACATGATCTCGTAGCTTCATATGATACCAACACCAGGGATTACAAAGAATATCTTATAAAACGACAAATTGATAAAGATTTTGACCCTGAACATGAACAATGATGTTCGAAAGTACTAGGTTATCGTACGGACAATATTTATTTCGATATCATTTTCAATTAAAAAGTCTCATTAGAAAATATGAGAAAATTCAAAAGAAAATATGCAGGACGATGTTGTCTTTAACATTCAACAAAAATCCTTTTGAAATATATATATATATATATATATATATATATATATATATATATATATATATATATATATATATATATATATATATATGTGTGTGTGTGTGTGTGTATGTAAGCAGGCATTGGCCTGGCGATCCGTTTAGGTGAAACCTAAGTAGGTTTGCCTGGCTCTTTAGAATTATCTTTACGTAGTTGCTTTTTACTCGCGTTGCAGTTTTTTTTCTTTGGAATTTGACCTTGAAGTCTGGACGATTGTTTTCGCCTTAGTTTAATGTTCTTGCTTCATTCCTTTTTTATTCCTCAGTTTTCCTTGGGTACATTTGTTCTACTACAAGTCGAATTTTCCAAGCGAGTACCACCATATATATATATATATATATATATATATATATATATATATATATATATATATATATATATATATATATAAAGATAATACTAAGGAGGAAGGCAAACCTGCCCAGTTTCAACTCAGGGAGATACCGAGTGAAAAGGAAAATTATGGAACAGGAGTTATAGCTAAAACCAAAAACAATCATGACCACGTGACAAAAAATAAACTCAAACAACGGTGAGTAAGGATTACGTAATCTTTTCAACAACAACAAAAACAAAAAAAAAGCAAGGTAGGTTTGCCTGGATCCTTAGGAATATCTTAGGTTTTGCTCTACTTCGTGTATTGAGCACTTTACGTAGTTGTCTTTTGCTCGCGTTGGAGTTTTTTTTTCTTTCGACTTTGAGCTTCAACTCATGACGATTGTTTTCGCCTTAGATTAATGTTCTTGGTCCTTTCTTTTTTTATTCCTCATTTTTCCTTGGGTACCGATTGTTTCTACTACAATCCGACATATCCAAGTTTTTTCCAAGCGAGTACCACCATTGCCTTGTATGGCAACTGGTCTAGTAGAAGGACAACTCTGAATTCAAAACCTGCGGAGGGTCGTTTGGGGACCTTGTGGCACTTAGTGCACCAGGTCTCTGTATTCGTCCCTTCAAAAAGTGTGGATGGTCCTGCACGAAACCTTCACCACTATAATCAAATCTCATGTGCTGTTGTCGGGCTGTCGGTTTCCTAGGAACTGATCTGCTTAACCCTCATAGGTCGAATTCGGCGTGAGAGTCGAGTAGAGTATATATATATATATATATATATATATATATGTATGTATGTGTGTGTGTGTGTGTGTGTGTGTGTGTGTGTGTGTGTGTGTGTTTCAATTGTCATGTTTGCTTTCGTTTGTTATAGGATAATAGCATCAGCATATTTGATGGTTAGATGGATAGCATGATGGTTAATATAATTACCATTATAGGATGGGTAACATCAGAAAGTCAGTTTACGAACCAGTAAGAAACTTTTACCAAACAATATTGCTATGCTTTTTAATATTTGCCATACATATTAGCATTGGAAAGATGTTCAATGTGAAAGTGGACGATAACGAAAAAAAATTTTAAAACATGCTTTAGATATATTTCGTGTATGTTATTTTGTCTTTTTTATTTCCACGATTTTGTTTTTAATACAATAGAACATTATTTGTTTTCGTTTGGTTATTCGACATAATCTTACTGTAATCATTATATTTGCCGTTTGATCAATTTCTTTCATTCACACTATTTACATTATTCGGACTATTGGCCTCATCTTTGTCGCCATATTTATTACATCATTTCGGCCGTTGTACGCCCCGGCCTTCTTCAGGTGTTTGCAATATCGAACTGAACCCTTTATTTCGCTCACTGGGGTAGACTGTTCTAGTTCCACATGCCATGTTTAATGGATGTCATTTATCAGTTATCTCCTGTTAATTCCCCTCTGCAAGTTCTCCACTGCCTTAAGCCGGTATGGAACACACGGTCTTTTTTGGTACTGTCACTGGATCTAACTAACGCCTTTATCCACTGTGCCCTTCAGGATATCTGTGTGTGAATTGCTGAATATTATAAACCTAATGTCTCAGCAACCTTTTTTACCAGAGCTCATATTGCAATTTTTTGCTGTTATCACATCATTTTTTACCAGATTTCATATTGCAATTTTTGTTGTTGTTATCGCTTTTCTCTGGTAATACTTATTACTGGTTCCCATATTGTATTCATTTCTATGTTTGGTCGGCTCAGGAGATTATTGTGGCCCAGGATATGTGCTGATTTCTTAAGTTTATGAATTTTCCAATGATGTTCTTTGTCTATGATCTCGACCTGATCCCACAGAGGGCGGTAATCTCCCTTTTCTCTCCATATCTGGTCAGCCACGCCTGATTTTCCCCTTCCCCTCGTGTTACAGCTTTCTGGTGTTCTTGAAGCCTTACATTAAGGGGGCGGCCTGTCTCCCCTTTATATTTCTTTCCGCAGCATCAGTGTGTGGGCGTAAATTGGAAATGGTGATAGCATAAACAGTAAATTCATCCTGTGACGCACAGGTGTCCTGAGCTTTGAATAAACAGTGCGTACAGGTATCCTGAGCGAAAGAAAATGCCTGCCTGCGTGGGTGCATGCCGAAAGAGGTTGGACGACATACTGGAGCTGACTTATCAGAAGAAAGCGTAGCCGCGTGAAGTTGCGTAGGTGCCCCAATGCTATAAAAGCGGTCAGATTCTTAATCTGGACACAGAGAGGCTCATTAGAGGTTCACCGAAGACTTGTCTCTGTCTATTCCTGTGTGTGCAGTGCTAAAAACTCTGTTATTCTTGTTATACATGTTCACCGTAGTCTGAATGTAGAATCAGCGCAGTAAGTAATTTGTTCAATGAAACAACACCAATATCTAGTAGCAGCTGTTCAGTAATTCTTAAGGTCTTCCATATCCGAAGTTGGCAGTAAATATTCGGAGAAAGTAGCAGAGCGTAGTTCAGTAGTTCTTCTGGTCATCGATATCAGACGTCGGCAGTGGATATAATCGGAGAGAAAACAAAATGGCCGCCTTTGTGCACGTCGGATTGAATATTTTAAGTCTTCTGATTGGTTAAACTTCTATTGACGAACTACAAAATGAGTCAGATCATTTTGGTTGACTCACTAGTACACAACGAACACAAAAATCCTAACAATTCTCCCTAAATTTACGCATTCGCCACAACTCAAACAATAAAGATATCTGTGTGTGTGTGTGTGTGTGTGTGTGTGTGTGTGTGTGTGTGTGTGTGTGTGTGTGTGTTCTACGCTTTATTTGGGACCAGTAACAGCATACTACAGAACCACCTCGTAATTGCCGTTTTTCCCAGGTCCACCCTAACTTTTAGGGTCCCAGCTATGGGAGAGACAGTGAATCCGCAAACAAAATCTATGAAAGTATAAGAATACATTTTTATAGTAAAAAGTACCAGCATTATACCTTTACATAAAAATTACAAAGAAAATCTATTTATAGTCAGATTACCAAAAATGCCTATATATAGTAAAATGATCAACAACAACAATTTCGTAAAGCTACTAATAATACATTTTTAAATCAAAATAACCAGCAATAAGTTTTATCGCAAAATGACCAACAATTCAATGCTTAATGTATGGGGCATTGGGAGAGGATCGAACTCACTACTCAGTCTTAACTTGTAGAGAGAGCCAACGTTGTTAGCCATATCCAAGTGGTGAAATTATTTTCTTAGATGTTAAGCAACAAAAATGTTGTTCTACAGAAAGATGCTGAGGATACCATGGACCGAACAGGTGAGCCACGACGAGGTTTTAGAGAAAATAGAAACGGAAAGGAAACTTATGCTTAACATCAGAATAAGGCAGTTGAAATTTGTAGGGCGCGTAATGAGGAAGGAGGGCTTGGAAAATCTGATACTCAGAAGGCAGAGTGAGCGAAAGAGGGATAGAGGAAATCAGCGCGTAACATACTTGTTGAGATTGAGTAAACGGATGAGAGAGTTTAGGAGAAATAACGAAAAAAACATCTTAAGTGTTGCAAGGAATAGGAAGATGTAGAGGACCATGACCTTCTACGTCCTGAAGGCACACGGCACATAAAAGAAGGATAATTAGTAAATCATTATTTTCTGTAAAAATTTGTAAAAATATTTTCTAGATTTGAAATAACCCGCGAAAGGTTGATAGACCGTAAAAAAAAACCCAAGAAATCAATCTATTCAGCGCGAAAGACAGAAACAGAAAAAAGTCGTTACTTTAAAGATAAATCAGAATTTAATTTATTTTTTTTAAAAAATAGACCAAACGCCATACTAAAAACTTCCGCCAGCTTAATCAATCAATGGCTGTTGCAATCACACGTGAAGCATTTTTAATCGAATCTAATTCCTAGATTGCACTTTCAAATAACACATTTTTAAAACAAAGAAATCTTTCAAAAATATATGGGTCTGAGAAAGAAAGCTTCAAAAGTTAAATCATGTTACCTACCCAATCCTCGCCGTCTGCGTCTCTGATGGCGAGAGTAGAGTACATTTTGACTTTGCTACCAAAAGGAATCCGAATGAGTTTTTATCGAAAATTTAATTCGTTGATTGAAAATTACTTCCAAATGATTACATGAGAAATATAAATATAACAAGAAAAACGTGTATATATATATATATATATATATATATATATATATATATATATATATCGTCTTCGTCTTCATATATATATATATATATATATATATATAGATAGAGAGAGAGAGAGAGACAGACAGACAGACAGAGAGAATATGTTTGTGTGTCTCAAGCGAATACATTCCAAAATTTGTTACAAGAATATTTTATTGGTTTTATTTTCACACGATGATTTTTTTTTATTTCTTCAATGCAAAGTTTATATTGTCGAACTGCCTTGTGGGTAAGTTAGTTGCACATTTCTCTCCAGATAAAAAATGGCCGGTGTTCTGGGGTAAGGAAAATACCAAGATTTCAAATACATATTTTCAGGGAAGACGATTGATGGAGTCGTTTTCTACGACTCGTTGATTAATAATTACTGCCGTAGTATGCGTTTAAAAAGTGGGCGATCATGGCTCTTCATAACTTCCTATCTTATTTATTCGTTTTATACGGATTATCAAAGATTTACAGTTCATTTGATTGTATCAATTTTTTTGAGATAATAATGATTTAAAGATACCAGTTTTACTATTTAATCCATAAGTAGGAGGAAAGATATATTCGTATCTATCCAAAGGCTTTTGCCCCTAAGTGAGTATAAGTAACTCTACGGGAATTGCAACTCAGCATTTAAAAATTTAAACACTGTACATTTGTCAGATTCATGAAAAATATTTTACTTTTATTTTGATCCATTGATTCGTTGTCTCTCACTTATCAACCGTTTAGAGATTATTTAAAGCCAGACAATATTTTTAGATTGTAATTTTTTTTACATAATATTTCTTTACTGATACAAGTCTTACTAATTAATCCATAGCTGGGGAGAAAAGGTAGAGCCATACATAATTTCTATTAAATGCAAGTACAGCAAGACCACTGTTGGGTGTGGGGTGTGGGAAGGAAGGAATAGCCGTTGAAAACCCCCCACCCCCACCCTGCCGAGCTCTGCGTTCATTGAAACTTGAAGCATGGCGTTAAAGGTAACCAAACTTTCGCTAGTAACCATGAGAATGTGGGCGTCCTCGAAGACTTGCGTCCATAAGTGAGTATAAATTCACTTTACCCTAACGCCATCCAAAGGGTGCTCTCTCCCCCCTCTATTTCTCTCTCTCTCTCTGTATATGAAAAGATATCCTCTCTGTAATTTTTTACCTACGTATGTATTTTTTTTCTTTAACCCTTGTTTTGTTCGACTATTCTAACATATTTATTTTTGTTCTAATTTATTCTAACCTAACTTGTAACTCTGTATTTCGTTTCGTTTAGTTAGAAACGCCTCTTTGAACCTCCCCCCCCCCCCAAAAAAAAGAAAAGTCTTTAAGAGAGCAAGTAATGGGTTGCCACCACCTTTTCATGCTAGTTGGTCGAATATCATCTTGCTAGATAAAATTATCTCGACGTGGAATTGTCTTTCCCGTGTCTTTCTCCTTGTTGATTTTAATTTCTATTAAATGCAAGTACCCGAAGCACACTGTTGGGTGTGGGGTGGGGGAAGGAAGGAATAGCCATTGCCCACCCACCTTCCCAGCTCTGCGTTCATTGAAACTTGAAGCTTGGCGTTATAGGTAACCAAACTTTCGCTAGTAACCATGAGAATTTAGGCGACCTCGAAGACTTGCTGCCATAAGGGGGTAGGCGTTTACGCCGTATCCACAAAGATGGATGTCCATATATCTTAATTTCTTTAGTATAGGACAATTTGACTTAATTTAAAATTTAGTGTTTCGAGAGGGCAAAATGCAAGCAAAGTGCCATTCTCCCCCCCCCAGTACAAACATCTAGTGTCAGCCCTGAGACTTTGCGAACTACCTCCCTCCCTAAATGTTTTTGTTGTTTTTGTCATTATTGTATGTGTTTTATGTAATAAGAGTAGGTACGCTCCTCCCCCTTCTCTTGGACATGAATAGAGGCTCACACCTTGTTTCTTGTTTAGGAAGGGGTTCTCGGATCTCTCTCTCTCTCTTTATCTCTCTCTCTCTTTCACGCTCTCTCTCTCTCTCTCTCTCTCTCTCTCTCTCTCTTGGGGAAAACCAGTACAATGTTATGTCTTGCGTTTTCATCGAACGGCGATGTCGTTATTTAATATATAAACGTTTCTATTAGAATTTATATCATATAGAAAAATGTAGAAATTGTGTGACCGTCAGAGGCAATAAACAACGGCAGTTTCCCAATATGCTTTTCGTTGATTTAAACGACTTCAATCAATTTTCTCTGATCGGTGGCATTAATTGTTTGAATCCCCGATTCTGAATTTTCGTTCTTGGTTTCTGCGATTGATTGGTAATCAGGTCATTTAGATTTCTAGTGTTAAAATCGGCAGTGATTAAATCGATAGTGATTTACATCTGATTCTATGAACATTATAAGAATTACTCTATTTTCGTTTCCATAGCAACTGTTCAGATGAGATCTATTCTATTGTCTCGCTAGTTCAGGCTTATAAAAACATGCTAATGACACAGAGTCAAAACAAAACCATATCTACCGTGTTCCATATATAGGAAGATATTCCCGCCATTTCTAAACTTGTACAACTAGAGCCATACATTTAGGACCCTGTCCACGTAGTATATACTTGGAAGGCACTGTAACATCTCTTTTCTAGAGTTTGGGATTAACATCAGTTCCCATGCGATAGCTGAAGTTAAGCACATACGAGACTGGTCAGTACCTAGATGGGTAACCGCTTGGGAATGCCAGGTGCTTTAAGCTTGGATTTGCTCCTGGTGTAATGGATAGAGTCTCAGAGTTAGTATCCGGGTTCTAATTCTAGTCGGGTTCGTTATACTTACGCTCACATAGTCTTTGGCAGGTTATGGATCCACCTCATCTTCCCCAGCAATGGGTCAATTAGTAAGCCTTGTGTCACTAAATCATTATTATCTAAAAAATATTTTCTGGCTTTAAATAACCTAAAAGGGTTGATAAGCCGTAGAAAACGAATCAAGCAATCAAATATTGATAAAATGGATGATTATCTACCCAGTCGTGACTTTTTAAATTTATTTATATTCTCTGGAATATAAATGTATAGAAACTACCGTGGTCACAAAGTGAGTGATCAGTTTATATATAGACTGTAATAGAGAATTTATCCCCTACTTTATGTCCACATTATTTCTTTTTTTTATTATCAAATTCTGATTAGGTATGGATCCTCCTCTCCTCCCCAGCTATGGGTTAATTATTAAGAATTGTATCACTATACCATTATTATATCCCAAAAAATTTCTTACAATTTAAAAATATTGTCTGCCTTTAAATAACCTGCAAAGGGTTGATAAGCCGTAGAAAGCGAAGCAATCAAACAAAATAAATGTAAAATAATTAATTTACATCGAACTGACAAACGTAAATTGTTTAAATGAGATTTGATATGTCCCAGGAAATGTCATATCAATAACGGAATTAAAGACATTTTTTAAGAAATCTCATGTTTTATTTACCATTTCTCATCGCCGCACCTTTGTTCTTTGTTGCTTTCATTTAAGTACAAATAATACTAACGGTTAAATTATAATACTCGCTATGTCCATTTGACTATCTTCGGAAGAAAAAGGTGTACTTTGTATTGTGGTATTAAAAGTTTTCTTAGTTGTTATTCATAAAGGGATTCTTCCTTAAACGTCTTAGAACTGTTTGTTCATCGTCCTATTTTCCTTTTCTCCTATCATCACATCTCCTATCCTCGGAGGAATGTTAACATCATATCTGCTGTTGATCCTCGTTCTGCTCCCGAGGATCAACGTACCTCTTTGAGCAGCCAGATGCATCACTCCTTCATAGTCAGATTATGAACTTTTCAGCCCATTCTCGTACGTTGAAGACTTCTTTGCAAAGGCAGATGTCTCTTTAACTAGAAAGAAACGATGCAGTGACTGCTGTTGCCCCCAGGTGCAAACTGTCCCCGTGTCTAAGGTACCCCAGCTATAGAAAATGGTAAACTCCCAAATGAAAACAAAGCACTACAAAAATACATAACTTTCATAACGTTAAGCCACAAAATATATTACTATTTCAAGAAAACTACAACATAAAACACAAATCACCGCCTCTAATAATTGTGTCGACACAAACATGTATATGCACAAAAGCTGAATATTATTTACCATGTATTCAACTGAGAAAGCAGAATAATATATCGTATTTTTATCATTTCGAAGCTGTTAAGAATATTACATTTCGGTATAACGTGACCAATAAAGGTGTCGATATGCCGTTAAACAGACAAATCAATCCGTCAATAAATAACGACTCAGAATTTGAAGTTGTGTTCGTTATATTCACTTACGCGTAAATACTCTTGGTAAAGTATGAATAAACATCTTTGCCCCCCAGCTATGGGTTAATTAGTAGTAATTGTATCAGTAATTATTATCTAAAAAAAATTCTTAAAATTTACTTTCTGGCTTTAAATAACATGAAAAGTCTTTATAAACATTAAAAAAAAATTCAATCAATAATTCCAAAATAAATATTTCCAACTTTAGGAATTCTTTTTTACTTGTTTGCCATTTAAAGTTCACATCCACCAAATAATTTGCTCAACACTGTCAATTACGTGATCGGGCTGAAATGGCAATGACTTTATTTCGATCGGGTTTACGAGCAGCTAAATGACCGCATTCTCTCATTTAAAAATTCCAATGTCAGGCGTAATCGGCAATTAATTCATTTTCGTCGACGTTAATTCAGTTCGCTTAAAGTTCATTGTTTTTGAAAACAAGAGAATGAAAACTACCGACACCCGATTAGCTCGTTCTTTGACAACCGAGTTTCACGCCGGAGAAAAGAATGCAATCTATTACTTAATAAATGTATCAATAACACATTTTGTATTGTAGCATAGATTGTTTCCAGGGAAATGTAATGGCTTCCCGAGAAATTGTTCCGAATAATTATCTGCAGCTATTCAACAGAACACGAGAAAGAGACGGTGACATAGCAGACAATTACAAATAAAGATGTCGTTTAATATTCATGAATGAAGACGTAGAAAATCCAAATTAGCACTTCCTACAGAAAAAAGGTGTTTTAAAATACCACGAAAATTAAGAAGCTCGACACGCAGACGCATTGGGAGTAGGTTCGATCCATTCTAGATCACACAATATTTTTTATGGTTGATTGATTCCATTTATCCGTCTGAGACCTGGCCGCCTATTGACCGCTGGTAGAGAAAAATGACCTAATACCCAGCCACCAGTTCAACCGTGGGTAAACACTTGTAATTATTTTTATATCTAACGTGAAACATTTCTTACCAATTGTTTGCGACTTTTGACTCAGGAGCTCAGGCAGAAGGATTTAAAATTGTTCAGGAATGCAGAGCTCAAAGGGTTAATCACTTAGAGTGGTGTCCATGGAAATGACGTAATGCTTAGCCACCGGTTGAACAGTGGAAGAGAAAAATGACTTAATGTCCAGCCACCGTTTGAACAGTGGTAGAGAAAAATGACTTAATGTCCAGCCACCAACGTTGCGTAAACACTTGTAACTATTTTTATATCTATCGTGAAACATTATGTAGTTTACGTTCGCTTTCCAACCATGACACTCGGGAGTCGAATCACATAACAGGTTTGTCACTTCTTGAAGTTATTGGCCTGGAGAAGTGACCGCAGCATCTGCCCCCGTCGGAAATAGGAATAAGAGAAAAGGAAAAACACAGAGAGAGAAGTAAAAAAAATCACAAAATTAATATGAAATACTTGAATACTAAAATACTAAAAACAAACTAATTTTAACCGTTTGACCCCTGACCAACGCTTTAACGTAATCCTCATCCACAGGTTGAAAAATGGTAGAGAAAAATGACTTAATGTCCAGCTACCGTTTGAACGGAGGTTAAATACTTGTAAGTATTTTATACCTACCGTAAAACATTGCATACCTGTTCTTTGCAAAATTTGACCCAGGCAGAAAGATTCTAATTGTTCAGAAACGCAGGTCTCAAAGGGTTAAAAAATTTTATAGTGGTGTCCATGGAAATGACGTAATGCCCAGCCACTGGTTGAACGGGGGTAGAGAAAAATTACTTAATGTCCAGCTACAGGTTGAAAGGTGGGTAAACACTTGTAACTATTTTTATATCAAACTTGAATCATTACGTACCAATTATTTGCGACTTTTGTTTTAGGAGCTCAGGCAGAAGGATTAAAATTGGCGTGGTGTCCATGGAAATGACATAATACCCAGGCACCGGTTGAACAGTGGAAGAGAAAAATGACTTAATCGCCAGCCACCGGTTGAACAGTGGAAGAGAAAAATGATTTAATCGCCAGCCACCGTTTTAACAGTGGTAGAAAAAATGTCAGTCGGTTGAACGGGGGTAAACACTTGTAACTATTTTTATATCTAACGTAAAACATTTCTTACCAATTTGACTCAGGAGCTTAGGCAGAAGGGATAAAAATATCCAGGAACACAGGGCTCAAATGGTTAATCATTAAAAGGAGTGTCCATGGAAATGACTTAATGCCCAGCCACAGATCGAACGCTGGGTAAACACTTGTATGTATTTTTATATCTACCGTGAAATATTACATACCAATTATTTGCTAATGTTGCCCCAGGAGCTCAGGCAGAAGGGTTAAAATTATTCAGGACCGCAGGGGTCAAAGGGTTAAACGGCGTATTAACTCATTTTTGTTATTTAAAGTACAAAAATATATCTAGCTTGTAAGACCATAATAATAATTTATTGATACAAGTTTTACTAATTAACCGATAGCTGGCTTCATTGGACGTAGATTCATATCTTTCCCAAAGTTATTTAGAGCCGAAATATATTTTTAGATTGTAAAAATACTTCTTTTCTTCTCGCATTTATATATTTTTATTAACAATGTTTTGGATATAATAATGATTTTCTGATAAGTCTTACTATTTAACCTGTAGCAAAGAGGAGAATTATTTGAATCAGTCCTTTCCCCAGGATTTATGTGCATAAGTGACTATCTAGAACCCAACCGAAATTGGAAATCGGGTCTCCGATTAACTTAATTCCGAGGCAATATCAGTCTATATCTCTGAGAGGAATTATTATGATTACTGGAGAAAAGCAATGTATAACAACAAAAATTGCGATATAAGCTCTGGTAAAAAAAAAAAATGCAATAGTAATACCAGAAAAAATTGCAATATGAGCACTGTTAAAAATCCGTAGAGAGACATTAGGAGTATAAGTCCCCAAAATTCATACACAGATGTCGTTGAGGACAGTGGATAAAGATGTTTGTAAGATCAAGTGACTAGACCCAAAAGGTTGGGAATTCAATACCAGGCCACAGCAGTGGTGCACCAAAAACTTGGAGAGTTGTGTTAAAATGAAATAACTGAGACATCCAGAAGAGCCATGGCACGTAGAAATAGAACAATCTGCCCCGGTGGACAAAATATGTGGAATTTCCAATCACCTGAAAAAGGCCGGACCGTGACAATGAAGATGAGGATAACAGTTAGAATAATGTAAATAATGCAAGTAATTCTAGCCATTAAACATTAAACCACCTCACAACACCGAGTATTTCCAAGCGCTAAACCATCTAGATATTGACGAGGATTTACATTGCTTAACTTCGGTGATCGTATACGTACCGGTGTTTAGACGTGACATAGCCGTGAGTACAAAGTGTAAGATTTATGACAAATTTAGGTAACAGATTAAGTTAGGCAATGTCATTGTTTATCTCAGTCGTCTTACATCTCTACTGTAGCCGTCACGCCAAAAAGGACCCACTGGAACAGGGCAGTCGTCGCTCGTACAGGGCAGTCGTCGCTGGTACAGAGCAGTCGTCGCTCGTACATGGCAGTCGCCAATCGTACAGGGCAGTCGTCGCTCGTACATGGTAGTCGCCACTCGTACAGGGCAGTCGTCGCTCGTACAGGGCAGTCGCCACTCGTACAGAGCAGTCGTCGCTCGTACAGAGCAGTCGTCGCTCGTATAGCGCAGTCGTCGTTCGTACAGAGCTTTCGTCGCTGGTACGGAGCAGTCGACGCTCGTACATGGCAGTCGTCGCTCGTACAGGGCAGTCGCCAATCGTACATGGCAGTTGTCGCTCGTACAGGGCAGGCGCCACTCGTACAGGGCAATCGTCGCTCGTACAGGGCAGTCGTCACTCGTACAGAGCAGTTGTCGCTCGTACAGGGCAGTCGTCCCTCGTCGCTCGTCGCTCGTCGTCATCGTCTGCTCACTCTGTACCGACTGCCAAAGGATTCAGACACACTCATTTTATAGACCATGACGAAGCAGCCGATTTGGTTGAGTGGGAGAGATTTACATATGCGTAGGCGCAATCCCCGAATTCTCTCTTCCTGCAACTGCTCTGCGACACCATACGCATGTAATGCGTGGGCGTTTTCGGCAAATGT
The DNA here is from genome assembly GCA_964036315.1 of Acanthosepion esculentum. Lineage (NCBI taxonomy): Eukaryota > Metazoa > Mollusca > Cephalopoda > Sepiida > Sepiidae > Acanthosepion > Acanthosepion esculentum. Next base: position 10,991,645 of record OZ038496.1, on the reverse strand, counting down.
CACGTATCTTGCTCACGACAATCACATTTACGACTGAACTTTGATCGTTAGTGATCCCTATACACCTGACTGTGTATATCTCGATCCTCTCGGGGGATTTGTCAGTCACGATAGTCTATAACGTCTACCAGTTTTCTTAGATAATCCCCTTTTTTTCTTTTTTTTAGAACTCACTAGTCCAGCTTGTAGTTTATACTAAAAATATGCTGAGCAGACTTATATTTTATTCTGGCTGAGGACGCACAATCTGGAGTAATCAGTAGTTTGAAAATGCTGGTCCGCTCAAGAACTCAGAACCTCGTTCTAGTACAACCATTGACGATTCCAAATATTTTCGTCTATCTAATTTTACTGACAAGTTATATCGTTCTCAGGGACTCTCCAGTCGCGCCTCATCCTGGGACCGTCTACCCATTCCAACAGGATCCATACGGCACCTCATTGACAAATCGTCTATAGTGATTTTAAGGTGACTATTACAATACCGCATTTATTGATATAAAGAAATACCAGGGAATAACAATCAGCGATAGAACAATTATTACTCATTTTACGATGATCCTATTATAATATCTAGATAAAAAATAAATTAATTAAAATAATTAATCCATGATATAAAATAATATGAGAAGTGAATAATGTCCGGAAAACGCATTTTCGAAAAGGTATAATTACAAATATTTGTCTTTTTCTTTTTATATAGTTAACTTACATCTTTATAAATTTATGAATAATACGTTTTATAATTAGTTCACTATATCAATAAATATTTCATTGTTATTATTTTAATCATTTCACTGCAAACATGACCGCAATGCGATTATAACGCAGGGGGTTCTTTGTTTCTATGTGCAGTATGCTTTCAGGACGTAGGCGATCATGGCTCTCCACCAAGTTCCTTCCCTTTGCCAACTTAGCCTGTAATCCTGATCCTGTTATTCCTGATGTTAAGTATAAGCCTCGTCTGTTTGCACCCCCTTGCATCCCACACGCGGCTCATGATATCGTTAGCATCCTTCTGTAAAACCACATCTCCGTCACCTCGACTCTCCTCTTCATCTTTGAGGAAATTGTCCAACATTCGCTGCCGTAAAGAAGGAGAGACTCTCTCTGTATTTCTGAGATGAGGCATTATGTGGATTTTTTACATTATTCGGACTATTGTCCTCATCTTTGTCGCCATATTTATTACAACGTTTCGGCCGTTGTACGCTCCGGCCTTCTTCAGATGATTGGAATGTAGAACTGAACCCTTTATTTCCACGTGCTACATTTAATGGATGTCAGTTATCAGTTATCTCCTTTTAATTCCCTTCTCCAACTTTCATACTGCCTGAACCGGGTATTGAACCCACATTCTATGGGTCATGTCACTTGATCTTACCACCGCCTTGGTTTAACCTGTGCGATGTGTCCTTGAGGACATCTGTGTATGAATTTCTTGGTATTATAAACCTAATGTCTTCAGCAACCATTTTTAACCAGTGCACATATTGCAATTTTTGCTGTTATCAAATCATGTTTTTACCAGAGCTCATATTGCAACTTTTGTTGTTATTATCGCTTTTCTCTGGCACTCCTTATTACTTTTTACCATATTGTATTCATTTCTATGCTTGGTCGGCTCAGGAGATTTTTGTGGCCTAGCATTTGTGCTGATTCCCTAAGTTTACGAATTTTCCAATGGTGTTCCTTGTCTATGATCTCTTTCTAATCCCACAGGGGGCGGCGATCTCCCTTATCTCTCCATATGTGGTCAGCCACGCCTGATTTTTCCACTTCCCCTCGTGTTACAGCTGTTTTGGTGTTCCTGTCTCCCCTTTAGATTTCTTTCCGCAGCTGCACGGGATGGCGTACACACAGTATTTAGTCATGTAATCATGAAGGACTGAATGTTGGACGCAGGTGGTTACAGGGGGGGGGGAAGTAAAAGAAAATGATAAGACTTAGAATAGGGAGGATTGAAGAAAGAGCAACAATGAACAGGGTTCAAAAAGACGTTGCATTTACATTTTTTGAAGATTGTAGTTATCAGGGAAGCAAGAAATCGGAAGGGAGATCCATATGTAGGAAGTCTGAGGAAAGTAACTGTTGAAAAAGAAGTGATGGTTGCATTTAATTATTTCAACAGCGAAACGGCGGAATCTAGATGCCACTCTAGTAACACGCTTAAATTGATGTAGTCAGGGCAACAAGGAGAGTAGATCGTCTGAGCAGTATTTGTAGTCGAAAGCCACGTCGGTTTCGGTGAGAAAGTGACTGAAGCCGAGGTGCCACGTTAGGATTGATGTTATTACATATCTTTGCCATATTTTTATAATCTCGTAACTATAACTTATTCTTGCAAGCATAAAGTAATTAAATACTGTTTGACATTTTTATTGTTACTCATTAATAAAAAAAGGAAACATTTATAAATCCATTTTTTTAATATTTCGGATTTATTAAAATTCTTGTTGTTTACAGCAATAAACATTATCGAGGTTACTGACTAGAATAATCACATGAAGGTTGGTAATGAACGATAATACTTAGGACAAGAACAACACGTATAAGATTCGCCAGCGGTGCGTAGAAGTAGTAGTCAACTGCTAGAAGTGAATCAAGCGCATTCCACAATGAATCTACAACTGCAGGATATTTTACCAACCACCCCACGAGGTCAGACGTGGCACAAGGCCGAATTTAATGTGGGGTCCGAATCCCTAGGCTCAGCCAAGAATTCCACGTAGACTCTGTATAAAACGGGGTCGGGTAGCTCTGCCTTTCGACATAACCTCGTCTGGGGATCCACTATGCCCGGAACCAGAGAGTTTGACTAGCACAGCTGGAGACGAATCTCCAACTGCATACCAACATACAGTATCTACTACTGTATTTATTTGAATGGAGATATAACCATTATCGCCGGTATGCTACAACAAAAGGAATATAGAGTAAAAACTGTGTCAAGAGAAAAACCACCCTTTCACACAACATTTTTATGGGTACTTTTGTTAAACATTGCCGATTATTTTAGGCTTGTGTTAAGTATAAGTCAAAGGCGGGGATCTGTTGTCATAAAGCAGGTAGCAGTATATTCTTGAGCGATATGTTGACCTCTCCTAAGCGACATCATTTATTCACCTGTTCTGTTACCCAGAAAATATTGTACTAACATCTAGGTGCAGACAAAGGAGGAGAGTGCCAGGTTCGTGATGGAGGTGAGATTCACAGTTTGATATGCCAATAAAAACAGGTGCGAAGCCTTGTTTTTAGGAATTAATGCTGTTAAGTGGTGAACCCATCGCTATTTCCAAATAGCGTCAAGATGACTGTTCTAACATTTACTGATTTTGTGAATGCACATGTAGAACCATGTTACAAAAGAATCCAAATAATTTCAGAAGGAAAATGGTTTTCCCGCTCAACAATGCTCCGCCACATTCGGTTAAGTAAACGAATGAATAACATTGCTTTCAAAAAGAATTATTTGATCAAGTGGCCATCTTATTCGCCCGAAGTTAAACCGACTGAAAACATCTGGAGCATTCTGAACAGAAATATTTACATTAGCGGACAGTGATTTACTAGAGAAGATTAACTTTGGAATGCTATTCAGGATACTGGGCAGTCTGTTTCTTCAAAAGAAATAAAACACGTAAATATACCAATGGCCGAAATTTATCTAAAACTAGCTTCTGAACAGATTGCAGAGATTTAGCATTGATGTGTTCTTAAGTATGCCCTCCTTGCATTAACATTGTTGCTATGTTTTTCTTATTTAAAATATTTGTCTTTGCGAAGTTTCTTAAAGAATATTTTTTAATTGCAACATAATGCATCTTGGAGTTTCAATAAAATGGCAAAGAATGTGAATTTTGAAAAACCTCGTAATGTTCATTATTTGCAGATCGTAAGTGTGGCAGGTTTTCTACTATAATATCTTCTTCTTCTTCTTCTTCTTCTTCTTCTTCTTCTTCTTCTTCTTATTATTATTATTATTATTATTATTATTGACAATGAAGTAATCTTTCAGCTGTCAATGTGTCTCATACTAAGTTCGAGCGAGTTGCTCTGCATAGAAATAACTGGAGATATTTTTTGCCAGAGTGGTATCAGGTATCTATCGAGGCTGAAGTGTCAGATGTGAAAAATCATAAAATTGAATGAAGTTGTCGGATCCTTATACTTGGACGGGAGAGTCCATGCTATATATACATATATATATATATATATATATATATATATATATATATATATATATATATATATATATATATATAACATTTAGACATTTCATAACTTAGTTACCTCCCCTAACGTTTATATCGTGAAACGTAAATCGTACAGTACATAACCGTACTATTTTTCACGTCACAGTTAAAAAGTTTAACTTTCTGCTGAACGCAACAACTTTTGTCTTAGAAAAACAACAACCTGTTAATTAAATTGTGCTATTCAATGAGACATGACTAAATGAAAACATTCTGCCAAAATATATGCTATATATATATATATGTATATATATATATATAGAGAGAGAGAGAGAGACAGACAGACAGACAGTGAGAGAGACATACAGACAGAGACAGACAGAGAGGTAGATAGACACACACACATATCTTATATGATAGGAATTAAGAGGTCTTTTGCTTTTAATATGTAGTGCTTCTAAGATTTTAAAAACAAAAGACCTCTTATTAATCGCATAGATTACAATATTTCTGGAAACATCCTACAATGTTTATAATATATTTCTTCATAATTAGATACACCACATAACCATTTCCTTTGAACTGTTTAAATTTTTAATTTTATAACGTATTCTTCGATCGTTTGGCTTGTATAATAAAAATCTTTTTCACGCCTTCACATGATTAAAGATCTTCGCCATGCACGTGATAACATCATCGTGCCTTTTGAAATTAAGATGATTTTGTAACGTTTATTTAGTTTGTAAAGAAATAAAATGTAGCAACATAATTCCGCTACAAAACAATTTGCAAATGTTTTTAAAAAAAAATTTGACTCTACATATATAGAAGATATTGTTAAAAAGTTTGACCCTGAAGATGAACAATGATGTTCGAAAGTACTCGGTTATCTTACGGACAATATTTATTTCGATATAATTTTCAAATAAAAAGTCTCATTAGAAAATATGAGAAAATTCAAAAAAGAATATGCAGGACTATGTTTTCTTTGACATTCAACACAACACGTTTAAAAGAAAAGTTGCTGCCAAATTACACACACACACACACACACACACACACACACATATATATATATATATATATGAACAAAGAGTTCAATACTGAATGGCAATGGTCGGTGTCATGATTGAATACAATTTTGTGCCCCAAGTGTTGGAGAGTATCTCATCTAATTATATATGTTTGTTACTGGGTTGTTTGGCTAGGGGCATCAGTTAATGTCTTAATTGTGTTATTCTATCTGTTATGGAATAGGCGGAGACGTTGTTTTTAAATTATTCTATCAGCTGTTGCTTAGAACTCATTATGGGCTGGAAAGTGGTTATTTTATAGTTATTGTATACACTTATCTGTCCACACTCATAATTATGAATGATTATTTCATTTTATTTCGTTTTTTATTCGATAATTATTAGTCAGTATTTTGGAGAGGTGCTTCAGCCATGATGATATATGGTAAAAAGGCTTCTCTCAGTCGATAAAAAGAGAATAGTTTCGTTTTGGAGGATATAAATCATTGTTTTCCCCAGTTAACACCAGATTGTAGGCAATTTTTGAGATCAGCTGTAAATTTGCTCTTAATGTAACGACCAGTCTTCCTGTTAAGACCAGAGTGAATCGCTGTGTCATCAGCATAGGTGCCGAGTTGAAAACTGATATGAGGAAGTCATTGATGAAAATTAAGAACGACGTAGTTCTAGGGAATACCGGTATCAATATAAAAAAGATATAGAAGAGTGGCCATTCAAGATAACATTCATTTACTGATTTGATTGAAAAAAGATGAATTTCTTTAAAAATCGTCTAGAAATACCTTATCCTTTCCTCTTGTGAATTCTACCAGTATGTCAAATGCATTCAAGATACCCAAGTCAAGAATCCGAGCTTTACAATTCTCTGTCTGTATTTCTGAGATGAGGTATTATGTACACTATTTACATTATTCGAACTATTGTACCCATCTTTGTCGCCATATTTATTACATTTCGGCCGTTGTACGCTCCGGCCTTCTTCAGGTGGTTGGAGTGTCGAACTAAACCCTTTATTTCGCTCACTGGGGTAGACTGTTCCAGTTCCACGTGCCATGTTTTAATGGATGTCAGTTATCAGTTATCTCCTGTTAATTCCCCTCTCCAAGTTTTCCACTGCCTTAACCGGCTATTGAACTCACTCTCTTTGGGTGCTGTCACTGGATCTAACTAACGCCTTTATCCACTATGCGATAGTCCGAATAATGTAAATAGTTTACAATTCTCATCTAATGGTTGACAGACTCCTTCAGTAATAACACCAACTGTTGATCAAGAAAAGCGGAATCTATATTGTTTATCTAAAAGATGACTCTGCGAGGTGAGATGTTTAACCAATCAGTTTTCTTTATTTTGTTTTAAGTTATTGTTTTTAAGTATATGGGGCATGTGGCCGAAGGATTAGAATGTTCGCCTTCTGACCATGGTTGATTTATCAGGAAGAATACTTCCTGATGTTATCGGACTGGAGAGGTCGATGCCAGCGTGCGGCACCTTTGGAAAGTGCCTGCAAACCATACCACGGGTTGACGCAAGCCTTTAGAATGAAATTGTGCAGACAGAACCCAAGTCATCGTAACCGAGGGCTGGAGCTTTCTGGCCATGTTCATGTTGTTGATCATGCTAGATAACACGCTCTTTCCCAGAATCTGTAACTAAGATCTGCTCAGCATAGTTGCAGTATAAAACATACGTGGGTTCTGTGGTTGTTGAATAAACACAAATGCGCCTGAGCAAGCCTCTGCAATAGGGATTGCCTAACCACTGTTGTAGATGGGTGGACAGCTATATTTTATATTTATTTTTTTTAAGTGTATTCATTTATCTAATTTGTATAGAAGACCTTGGCTTTCATTTTTTTATTGTGATGTTTTACAAGATATCAGATTTTAGTTTTCGGTGTTTAAGTAACGAATTTGTTTTAATGTCTCAAATTCAAGGTATGTTCTGATAATTAACCGGGTCTGCTTTGTGTTCATATCAATTTCTTACAGTTAACTTTCTCGTACGAATATTGGTCTACACTGTGTTTTATATTAACATTTTTGCTTACGTCTCAGATTAACACGTGATACTGGAGTATCAAGATTCGTGTACTCTATCAAGTCAATTTGACCTCTGACCTCTGACAGAGTACTTCTGGCAGGATGTTCTTAGTACCTCTTAATGCCGATTTCTGCTGGGATGAAACTTAGAGATTGATTCCAAGCATTTTCAAGTTAAGGATCAAAGTTCTAGAAATGGCGATTGATGCACCAAAGATGGGTGGTGGGGTCTACGATAATGCCGATAACTCACAACCGTAACATCAATGTTTATTTGCTGATGTTTCTTGACAAGATTTTGATCTTCACAGTGAGCAGTATCACCAAATTAATGCTTTCCCTTCACTTTATCAAACACCGTAATATCAGACTTGTGTATCTGTTATACAGGAATCGCCGCTGCCGACACTTGGGTTTGAACCTAGATCGCCAGTGAGCAAGCCCAGGCGATCCCATTATTAAATTAATAAACCACGTGACCATAGAGGAAACGCATATATACGAAGACGTGTGACGTCTAAAGGATCGCATCTCTATTCTATCATCTATTACTCTTCTGATCTCGATTTCTCGACTTTCCTCTATTGCTATATTGACTGCTATTCTCTACTCTCTTCCCTAAAATATTTCTCTATTCAGATCACAATACGGGTTACTGTTTTTTGTGGTCTCCTCCCTGTAAAAGTCTTTGTTAGACTATTCCGCTTACTATAAGATTAGAAGGACAAACCTGGTTTTGTTATTACTTAACCATTTACTTCATCACAACACTGTTCGAGCGAGAATTATCGAACAAGTACGATTAGTACGAGTGATATTCGAAGGCGTCTGACACCAGTATTGTTCAACGGCGTACTATCGTTGTATCTGCGATTACAAAGTCTCTACTACAACGAACAATTACGAAAGTGGCAACGAGTATTCGATGGCATCACAAAAGTATATCAAAGCCGTTAGTCGTTTTGACATCACAAAAAAGGAAAATATTATGAAAAACGGAAAAACAAATAAATATGATCTTTTCTTATTCAGGTGTAAAAATGTCCCAAATATTTTACAAGAGACTCTCTATAAATCTATTAGTTTGACACGTTTTCTCAAGATTTAGTTCTGAAAACATAGATTCTAAGTGTGAAAACTCTTATATGAGAATAAAGTGTCGCTGCTGACACAGGAATGTGAACATAGATCGCCCGAGAACAAACACAGGCGATCCCATTATTTAATTAAGTGGATCACGTGACCATGGAAGAAACGCATAAGTAGGAAATCCCAGGATATCTAATTCGGACCGCATTTCTACTCTATCCTCTATTACTATACGGAGCGCTATTCTGTAATCTATTCACTATAGTATTTCTCTATTCGGATCACTATACGGATTACTTTTCAAGCGCGTATTATCGAACAAGTACTATTAGTGCGAGTGTTATTCGAAGGCGTCTCGCACCAGTATTGTTCAACGGCGTTACTGTAGTTGTATCTGCGATTACAAAGTCTCTACTACAACGAGCCTTTACCAAAGTGACAACGAGTATTCTTTGATATCACAAAAGTATATTGAAGACGTTAGTCGTTTTGGATTCTATCGTTCGATTCACACTCCTCCTCGGTCATTTAAACAGGAGTAGAAGTTTATCCCTTGTTCCCTGTATACAATTATGTTTCCGGTTACTTCTAAAATCTTTTCACTTTTCTAGCCCCCTTGAGTCTTAGTGACATTTTTGCCTGAGTTCAAGTGAGTAAAAAATAATTAAAAGTCCAATAACAGTTTGTGGTAGCAAAACTTCCCGTTCAAGTCAAAATATTTTTCCTGTATGTAACCACTGAACATTTTGCGCATGTTATCGTTACCCCGCCTAACAAGCGTTTCGCACGGACCCACGATATGGTGCAATTTTTCAATCGTCTTCTAATATAATCTGCACATATCTGACTCCACAAAATGGTAGATACACTTAAGGACAATTTGTGTAGAGGTCGTAGTTTTGAACGACCACCAAAAGATCTTTTGACAAATCAGCTCGCCTCTTGACAGCTAAGACGAGGGACATTACGTCTTTCTGTCTTTTCGCATTGTCCGTGTAGTGACATTGAGGTCCTTATACCGACGTTTCCCTCACTCACCTTCTTCTGCTATTCTTTTCCGTCGATATATTCCTTGATGAAGATTTTAACAATAATAATAATAATAATAATAATAATAATAATAATAAGAAGAAGAAGAAGAAGAAAACAGCAACAACAACGAAAAGAACAAGAGTAAGAGGAAGAGGAATAAGGAAGAGGAAAGAGAAACAAAACAAGAAGCAGAACAACCACAACAACAAAATGAGGAAGAAGAAGAAGTAATTTGGATTTTTTTTTTGTAGTAGGAATTTAGGGCCGAAAGAAACAAGAAGGTTCAAGGAAAAATAGAAGAAGAAGAGGAGGAGGAGGAGGAGAAGAAGAAGAAGAATAAGTAATTCCACTTAAAATATAAATTATTTCTGTCACTTAAAAGAAATGTACTTTTTTTGTTATCATTATTCGCCAGATTAACCTCAGCTTCAATGAGAAACCAGGACACAGCAAAAACAAATGAACAATCAAATTACCATTTAATTCGCCTTCTTCTCCTCCACCTCCTCCTCCTCCTCCTCCTCCTCCTTTTTCTTCTCCTCCTACTCCCATCCTCCTCCTTTTTCTTCTCCTCCTCCTCCTTCTTCTTCTTCTTCTTCTTCTTCTTATTATTATTGTTATCATTTACTTCTAGGTGTTGATTCCAAATGCAGAGCTCATTAGAAAATGTTTATTTGTGCAACAATTAAACAAGCATGTACTTCAGTTACAATTCCAATTCCAGCTCGGGGAAAAATAAATAAATAAATAAATAAATAAATAACTAAGGTCACTTCGATGTTTTTCTCATTCGTGAACACATCAGTTAGTGCTTTATTAATTAACCGACCTTTCTCCAACACTCACTGTCAATCGCCTAAAAAAACAAACAATTATTTATGTTTTCATCACCTTCCCCTTCTTTACGTACAAAAATAATCCTTTCTTTCTTTCCTTCATTCTTTCTTTCTTTCTTTCTTTCTTTGCGATGAAAACGATATATGATAAAGTCCTTTAGTGGAATAATATATATATATATATATATATATATATATATATATATATATAAATATATATATATATATATATATTAGTAGTAGTAGTAGTAATCTTATAAGTATAAGTAACTACACTCGTTTCGGAAAACCTTCGGCTTCTTGATTTGAAAAGAATCAAATCAATATCGAGGGAAAAAAAGGTATAAAAAAAGAAAGAGCCGAGAAGATGAACGCCTGTCGAAAACAATCGTTCAGCATGCAGGTTCAAATCCCAAAGAAAAAAAACCGATACGAGTACGCAAAATAACTAAATAACTTGCTCAATACAGTAAGTAGAGCAGACCTAGTTAAACCTAGAGAGCCAGACAAACCTACCAAGTTTTCACCTAAGCGGATCATCAGGGAAAGCTGGCTAAAAATGTAAAAATGAACGGTATACTTATAGTCTATAAACAAAGACCAAAACCACGTGACCAAAAGAAAAATCAGCATATATATATATATATATTTGTATATATATATATACCCAGACACACGCTCACACACACACACATATATATATATATATATATATATATATATATATATATATATATATATATATATATATATATATTATCAGAAAACGCTAAAACCAGAAATACGTTTTTGTGAAAGAAATTACAAATGATCCCTCAAAATTATATTTTGGCATTAAATGCCCCATAAAATGTTGATATGCCGCTAAACAAACCAACAATTTATATGAAATCAAATGCAAATATTTATCATTTAATTCAACCTGTTTTCTTTAGAAAGAATGATGTTAAACAGCTCCTTTGAAATAAAATGAAAATGAATAACATCCTCAGAAAAAAAAAACAATAATCTACCATTGGACACTGAATGATCCAATAATTGATTCAGTTTTTACGACTTACCAACCATTTGAAGGTTATTTAATGGCAGAAAATATTTTGAATGTGAGAAACGTGTTTGGTGATAATAATGGTTTAGTTATACAATTCTTACTAATTAACCCATAGCTGGGGAGAGATGAGGTGGATTCATAATTTTCCTAAGAGTATTTGCGTGTAAGTGAATAGAACGAACCGAAGTGGAATTGGAACTCGTATCCCCGATTAAAAATTTCCATTTCACCACAGCAACATCCAAGTTTACAGCACCTGGTATCCACAAGCGATCACCCATCTATATACCAGACAGACTCGACATTGCTTAACTTCAATTATAGGTCAATTCTAGGTGATTACAAAAAAGCATTTTACTATTTAGTTTGTCTAACTTCTTCCTGTTTTAGTATATTTGGTATATTAAATGTTTTCACCTTGTTTATTAAATAGGTTTTATGCTTAGTAAGTGAAGAGATTACTTGGCAGACCCAATAACTGTGTAATATTTATCATATATCTTACCAAAATGATTTTATAAATTTGGTTCTAAAAAGAGACAATAGATCCTGAATAAAAGGCTAATCAAAATTTAAGTACTTAATGAACCGAATAAATTTTGACGAATATTGCGTTCGTCTTTTGATGACGGACATCGGTTCTATTTGGGTGTGAAGAATCGTTTTCATTTTTGAATTTCGTCTTGTTGACAAAATTCTGTTTTCTTTTTATCGCAATCTTCTTTTCTGTTGAAGAGAAACTGCAGATTTCGACCATCTCTCTTCCTAATTTCATTTGGCTAGAAGAAAACAAAAAGTTCGGAAATGTCTTCCTTACAATTGTTTATCGGGAACTCATTCTTTATCATTTGACCCCAAGTAAGGAGACAAAGTCATTAAGACGCAAGGGGTTACTGAGAGAATATGAGAAGGCTTACGGAGACATAACGTTGAATCACCTGTCCCCATACGATCAATGACATAATGTCGAGCCTGGTCAGTACGTAGATAAGTGACCGATTCGGAAGACCAGGTGCTGTAAACATGGATGTGCGGGTGGTGTAATGGGTATTGGCTCGGAATTTTTACAAAGCCGTGTTCCAATTCCAGTTAGGTTCGTTATATTCACTTACGCGCAAATAAAATTGGGAACGGTATGCAACTGCCTGTTCTATCCACAACTATTGGTTAATTAGATTAATTGTATTACCAAAACATTAGTATGCATGTATAGCTGGACACTTGTATTCGAAAATTTCCGTTTACTAGGGCGGTTAGTAAGTCCCTATTGCAGACGCTTACTCAGGCACATTTATATTTGTTCAACACCCACGGAGAAAATCTGTGGTTTATACTGCAACTATGCTATGTAGATCTTAGTTACAGTTCTGGGAAAGAGCGTGTTATCTAGCGTGATCAACAATTTGAACAAGGCCACCACGCTCAAGCCCTCGGCCACGATGACTTCGCACAGCTATCGACGTCCCCAAAGGGTTCCATCTTCTCTTTTCACAAACAAAGCTTGGGTTAACCCGTGGTATGGTTTTCAGGCAATTTCCAAAGTTGCCGAACGCTGAGATCGACCTCATCCAGTCCGATCGATAACATCAGGAAGTCTCCTTCCTGACAAATCGACCATGGTGAGAGTCGAACCCCGGTCTCATAAACAGAATACGAACGTTCTCACCACACGTTCCCATATAAACATTAGTATCTCCAAAATAAAAATCATAATAATAAAACTGCATACAAAATACGTAGATTTCGGGATTAAAAGTAAATTTCGGGATTAAATAAGCCATAGTGTTTGATATCCCGAAATATATCAACAACAGATTATGAGAAAAACATTATTGGCGAGAGGGAAGAGGATTTAATGAGTCCAAAGATAACGATTGATATTTCATATACATCTTTTTAGAAGAAAGTTGACCGGGGAGCAAGAATCTGGAAGAGAGTTCCACAAACGAGAAGTTCAATCGGAGGAACAGTTCACATAGAAATTACGGTTACATATAAGTATTTCAACAGTGAAATTATAAGACCGTGATATCAATAAATTACTGCACTTATTCATAAAGTCTAGCTATCATAGAGAAAAGATCATCTGAACAAGTACCATGAAAATATTTATAGAAAAGTTACAGGGAACCTACGTTATAATCACTAAAGTCACCAAATACAAAAATGTTCACAAATGAATGTAGAGAAAGAGTGATTTGTATGCCGACAGAAATATATGACGATCCTGTACAGTAGAGCGATAAAAGTAAAAGAAAGATAGATATATAAAGATAAATTTAATTTTAGCACTACGAAATATATATACAGTCAGCACCCTAAAAGGAGGCGAAGCAAATTCCAGATATAAATAAATCAAAGTTCCTTTTTTTTCTTTCCTTCACAAAAAAATGAGAAAAAGCAGACGTCACCACATTTACACAGAAATTGTCTGCAGATTAATTTTTAATAATTTTTAAAAAGATAACAATGTTTATAAATAAATAATTTTTAATAAATCTACCTCTTATTTTATTTAATATTCATAGATTTTACTACGGAAAATCTAAGAAATAATAAAATTGATTTCTAAAAATAAGTCCCGTAGACTTCAGCTTTGGGGTATGGAGACACAGACACTCAACACGAGTGGAGTTGCTTCTACGGTTTCCAGAATAAGTAGGTTATTCATAAGATCATGTGGCAAATTTCATACCCAAGAATATTTGATTTTAATTCATAGTCCTTCTTTTCCATAGCTAGTGGGAAAAGACCCATTTTGCAAGGGTATTTGCGCGATAGTGAATGCAACGTTCGTGACAGGAATTCGAACTTGGTTCGCTGATTGCTCTATTCCGAGCAGATGAACATTAGCTCACCTCCCACCGACAGACATACACACATATCTATCTGCCTGTATGTCTGTCTGTCTGTCTGTTTATCTATCTATCTATCTATCTATCTATTAATCAATCTATCTGTGTGTGCGTGTGTGTATGTGTGTGTGTATGTGTATGTGTGTGGATAGATAACGTAGAAATATATTTTATCATATATATATATATATATATATATATATATATATATATATATATATATATATATATATATATATATATATTAGTTTACAAAAAACGAGGTAATCCGTAGGGTAGACCCAAGGAGGATAAAATCCAGAGAGCTCAATGTAAATCAGAGCTAAAAATTTAAATAAAAATAAAAACAGACCACTTTAGGTTCCATGTAATAAATTATTTCACCACAGCCCTTTTAAAGGACCGCGGATCATCAGACTTTACTTCCAAATGTTGAAACGAAAAATGAAAAGAAATTTACACATATTTGACGGGCAGTACTAAGCATATGTAAATCAACGAAGTGAGGAAATTTTACATCTAATGCAATCATGTCTCTCTCCCACTCACTTCCTCACTTCGTTGATTTACATATGCTTAGTACTGCCCGTCAAAAATGTGTAAATTTCTTTTCATTTTTCGTTTCAACCTTTGGAAGTAAAGTCTGATGATCCGCGGTCCTTTAAAAGGGCTGTGGTGAAATAATTTATTACATGGAACCTTAAAGTGGTCTGTTTATATTCTTATTTAAATATATATATATATATATATATATATATATATATATATATATATATATATATATATATATATATGTATATATATATATATCTTGAACGGCCCCTCGTCTAGATCCTTCTGAACTAACGCCCCCATGGCTCCATCCTTGGTCCTATTTTGTTTTTAATTTTCATTAATGACCATCCTGATGAGATCAGCTCTCAACGCTGATGGCAAAACCATTTACTCCTGTCTGGATAGTAAGGTTTGTCATTCTTGCAGATCAAAATGGCAGCCGATGTCCAAACCGAGTTCATGTACGTCATTGCTTGGAGCAAAAGACGTCTTGTTAATTTTCACGACTCCAAAACTAAATTTCTTTCCATTAATCATCTGTGAGATCACTCGCTGTGTTCCATCATCATGGTTGATGCAAACCTTCAGCAAATTGATTCGCTGCGCCTTCACGAGCGCAGGTTATCTGCTGATATGAATTTAAAAGTCTATATTTGATCCGCTGCAAGTCCAGCTGCTAAGAGAGTCGGTTCACTATGTCGGCCAAAACAATTTTTCGCTACAAAATCAATCTTACAAATCTATAAGTCTACCATTCTTCCATGCTTAGAACATTGCTGCCACAATACTATTGCTGCCGGTGCTATTTGCCTTGAGCTACTTGATAGAATCACAACCCACCCAACAAAATCAGCAATATTATTGGCCCTGATCTGGCGGTTGGGCTACAGTCACTTTCGTACCGACGTAAGGTTGCCTCTATGTGTCTTTTTTGTAAATAATTTCATGCTAATTGTTTGGATGAGCTTTCCGCTAAGGTACCTAGACTTTTAAACAAATTTAAACGCAGTGCTAGACTGGTATCAAGATATCATCTATTTACAATTGAGCTGGCTCGATGTAGCCGTAAATTCTGTGCTAACAGTTTCTTCTCTCGCACTTCTTGCTTGTGGAACTCCCTTCCGGCTCCACGCTTTCCTGATAACTTAACCTGCAAAAGATTAAATGCAATGTCACTCGCCATCTACTGTCCTCCTGATTACTCTCTTGTCTTTTTGCTCATTATTATTGTTTCTATTCTTAATTCGTCAAAACCCCGCAACTCCTTGTGTTTTACCTGTATTACTCCCTTGCTTGGGGTGATACCGATTATCAAAATGTTGGACTCCTCGGACTGATTGGAAAAGTTAGGAATAGACACATTGAAGAGAATTCTGATAGACTTAAAGAAATTCCTGATAGAGATTCCTGAAAGACTTAAAGAAATACAAAAAATTGTACTTACAATTACAGTTCTCACATTATGAAGAGCTTTATCTATGTAAAATGTGTGTGACCTTAGGGTTATTTTTTATTTATTTATTTATCTTATTAAAAGAATTATCAGTGGAATATGTCATGAGGCCATTTCTGTAATTAGGTATCTGGTATGGCCCCGGAAGGAAATGTCTATAAACAGAAATCAGAGGAATTAATAATAATAATAATAATAATAATAATAATAATAATAATAATAATGATGATGAAAATAATAATAATAATGATAATAATAATAATAACAATAATAATAATATTATATAAAATATAAAACCCGGCATGACAGAGTGGGCCAATATCTGCACTGGAAAATTTGCAACTCCTATGGGAAGGAAACTGGAAGAAACTGGTACGAACACCACCCTGACCCCGTTACGGAGATAGGACCTGTTACAATTCTATGGGACTACACAATACACACTGACAGAACAATCAAAGCCAACCGCCCAGACATTGTTATTAAAGACCACAAACAAAATAAGTGCCTCCTTATTGATATGGCAGTCCCTGCAGACTGCAATGTATCTTTGAAGATATTCGAAAAACTGTCAAAATACAAGGACCTTGAAATAGAAATCTCAAAAATGTGGCACATGGGAACATCAACAATTCCTGTTGTAGTTGGAGCCCTTGGACTGGTTGAAAAAGATTCCAGTAGGCTGATTGAAGGGATCCCTGGAAGTCCATGCATCAAAGAGATACAAAAAATTGTTCTGACAAGTACAGCCCACACTTTACGAAGGGCTTTATCTATGTAATTATTATTTTATTTTTTTGCAGTAGAAAGTGTCATGATGCCATTTCTAACCTTAGGTCCCTGGGCGGGACCCGGAAAGAAATGTGTAAACGCCAGATATCAAAAGAAATAAAAATAAAAATAATAATAATAATAATAATAATAATAATAATAATAATAATAATAATAATAATAATGTTCTCACGAGTACAGCACACACCTTACGAAGGGGTTTATCTTTGTTTTATTTTTTTTTAATTGGTCAGTGGAAAATGTCATGATGCCATTTCTACCCTTAGGTCTCTGGGCGGAACCCGTAAAGAAAGGTGTACAAACAAGAAATCAAAGGAAATAAAACAATAATAATAATAATAATAATAATAATAATAATAATAATAATAATAATAATAATAACAATGATAATAATGAGATGCTTAATCCAAAAACAATTATTCATAAAAGGCATTAAACGTAATAATACAACAACAATGATAATGATTCATCTGCGTATATAGCAACATTAATTAGATCGATTAAAACTAGCGATACAATAAAGAAATATTTCAGTTAGTAAGTAAAAATAATAAGACGGAGCTAAAGTACTTCTGTAACAATAAAAGTGAAAATACTTCATCTAGTCAGACGACTAAGTTACACGGGAAATAAAATAATACAATAATAAGTTTGAAAGCAAATTTTAGTATTTTGAACTTTTATTTATCTTTTAATTATGATTAATAGACAAATAAAAATTAAAATCACATACCTTTCTAATTGAAATTTCAAAGATACACAATTCCACTCCTCAGTGTAAGATAAAGCAACACAGATTTCTCAACCTCTGATGGGAGGATCGATAAATCACTTAAACTTTTAATTATATGTGAAGTATTCGATAAAAAAAAGGTTCGTTTTTAAATGCGTTAAACCCCATGGGGTTTAATGGCTGATGTTTTTTTTAAGTGCTAATGATCATAGAATCACGAATGTGTATTACGGCGTATATGTGTTAGGAGGATAGAGAATCAGAACCGAAAAAGTGTAAAACATTTTTATTGACAACCAGTTTGGCTTTCGTTAGGTCGTTTGGTAGTTGTGTTCAGATCAGAAACGGAATATCTGACTTGAAGACCCCTTGGCTTACTACCTAACGAAGGCGTAACACGGTGTCTATGAAAAGGTTTCCTACTTAGTCTGATTACGTAGTATACGAGGGTTATTCAATAAATAAGGTGAATTTTTCGGTATAAGGACTTCTAATACAGATAGAAGCTTACTTTTTTTTATATTTTTCAACGTAGTCTCCCAGCACTGTAACACACTTTCCCCATCTGTGCACAAGCTTCCGTATTCCCTCAGCGTAAAAATCATTGGACTGATGTCTCAGCCAGTCGCTCACAACACTTTTGACTTCATCGTCATTTTTAAACTTCGTGTCTCTCGTGAACGCTTTCAAGGGACCAAACAGGTGAATGTCTGAAGGGGCAAGGTCTGGGCTGTAAGGGGGATGAGGGAGCAGTTCCCAGCCCAGCTCGTTGATGGTCTGCATCGTTTGGGCTGCTGTGTGAGGCCTTGCGTTGTCATGATGCAAGATGACTCCTTCTGACAGATGACCCCTGTGTTTGTTCTTTATGTCTTTCAAAGTCCTTGAAATGTCATCCACTGTCACCCGTCTGTCAGACTGAATGAGGTCATTGACTGATTCGATCACCTCAGGAGACCTCACTTCTGTAAGCCGCCCAGGCCTGTCTTCATCCTCAACACTGCTCCGTCCTTCTTTAAACAATTTAGCCCACTTGTAGACATTTTTTGGCTGAAACATGTGGCATCATACACAGTTGACATTCTCCTATGAATTTCAACTGGTTTGCACCCTTCGGCAACCAAAAACTTGATAACTGACCGCTGTTCAATCCTGGAGCATGCTTCTTGGTCGGCCATCTTTGTTAATCGCCAAAACTCTCAAAGTCTTTTTAATCTCCAAAAGAAATTAAATCCATGGGAAAAAGAAGTAAAAAAAAGAAAAAAAAAGAGTAAGCTTCTATCTGTATTAGAAGTCCTTATACCGAAAATTGCACCTTATTTATTGAATGACTCTCGTAGATGATGCTATTATATCAGTGTTGTCAACAATTATGGCTGAGACATCAGTCCAAAGATGTTTACGCTGAAGGAATACGGAAACTTGTGCACAGATGGGAAATGTGTGTGACAGTGCTGGGAGACTACGTTGGAAAATTTTAAAAAAGTAAGCTTCTATCTGTATTAGAAGTCCTTATACCGAAGAATTCACCTTATTTATTGAATGACCCTCGTATAAACACATGTAATTTATGATCATCGTCGAGCTGGACCAACGTTCATATTCAGCTGAGCTGGCTCCCTGTGGTTTATTCCTTTGCCCCAATCTCAAGATGTTTAAGGAGACACATTTCCCTGACGTAGGAGCCATAAAGAGGACCATGACGATGGATCTGTGCAGATTTCCAAGAGAATCTTTCCAGGGGTTGCATGGAAGCTTGGAAGAGAAGAATGGGGAATTGCTTAGAATAATTTCAAAGATGAAAATTGTAGTTTTTCGTTAGGATTTCACATGATATTTCTTTGTAATTTCACTCCTGTTTTCAAAACACTAAAATTTGCTTTCAAACTTTCAGTATTATTTTATTTCCCAGGTTACTCAGTTATTTGTCTAGATAAAGTATTTCTCTTTTATTTGTACAGAAGCTCCATCTTCTTATTATATGCTAATTTAAAAATTTCTCTATTTTATTGGTAATATCAATCGACCTAATTAATGTTGCTATATACTTAGATGAAGCATTATAGTATTGTTACTTTTAATATATTTCATGATTAATTGATTTTAGATTAAGCATCTCATTCATTCATTTCCAGTTCCATTACATCTAATTATTCTTTTGAAACCAAATATTTACATTATTATTATTATTATTATTATTATTATTATTATTATTATTATTATTATTATTATTATTATTAATTCCCCTGATTTCTGTTTTATACACGTTTCCTTTAGGGGCCGGATCAGATACCTAAGGAGAGAAATGGCTTCTGAACACCTGGCATAAACTGGCGCTATGAAGTCACAAAGAAATGTCCCAAATAACAAGCGGATTTTATTGTAGCGGATCAGGGAAGGCTGCGTAAATATTTTAATGTTTCGCTACAAATGAAACATGCAACATCCACAAACATAAATTTAATAAAAAAGACCAAATGGTAACGATATTTAATTACGACAGAAAGGATAGTGTGGAATCTTCCACATATGCCTGTCACCCCTTACGGAAAGATGTACTCTTCCCTAAATAAAGCCTTAACCAATCACCACGTCACTTCTCTAAATTCGATCTATTCCTTAAAAGAACACTAAATTGTAGCAACGTTGAGATATAAAGAACCGCTTGACTCAGTTCAAGTCAGTCAGTCATTGAGATTCAAGGTGCCAGCAAACCACACGCCTGCCAACACACTGACTCAAGAATCACTTCCAGGCTCTCAGAAAACTCAACACAGCACTCACACAACCATTGTCCGCGTGGGAAACCAACTTACAAATGACTAAAAAAAGTGAACGTTTTCACTACAAAACAGTAATTGTACAATCAATCAACTTTACCCTATCAGTTAAAGGCAAACATCGCTTCACAACTTAAATCTTAATTAGCAATTGGCACACGCATACACACTATCACTTGATCGAACACAGTTGACATTTTTCCTCGCAGAAACTAAACAAATCAAAACCATTAACTTTTATTCACCAAATTTCTGCATGAACATTCTTTGTAACCTTATCTCACTCAACAGATATCCTGTTATCATTGCATGTATGTCAATTGTTTATATAAATTCTCTTTATTGTTGAATAGCTAACTTCAAAATATAATTTCGATTGTGTGCGCATTTTTGTATGTGTATGTGTCTGTGAGAGAGAGGGAGAGAGATAGAGTGTCTGTGTGTGTGTTGTACCGTTAATGACATCAACCTGTCTACCATTCTGAAAAGAATCAATCACATATGATATATATATATATATATATATATATATATATATATATATATATATATTATGAAATGGACAAAGTCCGACAATTATTTTAAGACATTTTTATGTTTATACATTCTTTTTATAGATACAAATATTTAAGTAAATGCTCTGTTTTAAAATAAACAGTATTAATAACATTTACCGGTCTGAATGTCCGAGGAATGTTCGTAGAAAATATTCGTTCTCCGACAGGAATCCAACCTATATCCTACATGGAACCGTCATTTATCCTGACCTAACTTAACCGACCGAGCCACGGAAAACCGTCCGAGTAGCAAGTTCCATTTTACTGCTTTTAAACTTCAATCTTCCATGATTCTCTCACGTACATTCATAACTGCTCATGGCGTATCAAATGTAAACAAATGACGTCATACATTATGAAATGGACAAAGTCCGACAATTATTTTAAGACTTTTTTAAAAATGTTTATATATTCTTTTTATAGATACACATATTTAAACAGTAAAATCGATCTTGCTAATCGAACGATTCTCCGTGGCTTGATCGGTTTCTCATGCGGTCTTATAATTTTTCTTCATCTCTCGCACTTCTCGCCTGTGGAACTCCCTCACCATTTCTTGTTTTCCTGATAGCTATAATCTCCAACTATTCAAATGTAACGTCAATCGACGTCTCCAGATGCCCTGATCTATCCCTAAACTTCTCTTCATCCTTTCCTCTATCACTCCTATCTGCTCTCGCTCCAACTCTCTGTAACCTCTTGCGTGATAGTGGCTTCCCGCCTTGCTTGGGGTTAAATGATTAAAAATAAAACGAAATGGATAGTTAAAGTCTCCATCTTCTTCTTATCATTATAATGCTCTGTAGTCTACATTGAGCTCTCCCTGGATTTATATCCTCCTCGGGATTATCCCTTCCAGTCTCAAACTGGTAAAACGTATATATATATATATATATATATATATATATATATATATATATATATATATATATATATATGATGTACTCTCCCATCGAGTTCGATGTATGAGGTTCCGACGACCACGAACTAATTATCTGCATGCCTATGACGGGCATGACTTTTGAGAGTGGCTCAAGAATTGCACAAAAGACCACAAACAGTACAGGAGAATGTATTGTATCCAAGTGCAGCAGGAACACTGTGAGATGTCTCATTTTCCTTTCGCGTTTCACGCAGTCGACATATGCTAACTTCTTGATGGTGCATTAATCCTGAATGGCAGCTGGAACGATACTCTGAATCTTGAAAGGAATGTTGACGCAGGAAAGGTTGCTCTTCAGCTTATATTTATACCTGAGCCAAGGTCTATCCACATTTCCATGACCACTATGGAGTTCACTGTAAAAAAGATTTGGTATGCTATCATCACTCATCTAACACACACACACACACACACACACACACACACACATATATATATATATATATATATATATATATATATATATATATATATATATATATATATATATATGTATATATATGTATATATATACACAGACATGACAGAATTGAATAGACGCTCACAGAAACCGTTTATTTTATTGTGTTAGATGAGTGCTGATAGCATACCAAAGCTTTTATTTATATATATATATATATATATATATATATATATATATATATGTGTATATATATATATATATATATATATATATACGTGTGTGTGTGAGTGTGTGTGTGTGTGTGTTAATATTTTTACAAAATGTGCGCACGTAGAAAAATGGTTTAAGTGCTCGATGTAGAATCATCATCAACATCGATTGGATCAATGCATCGATTGAATCAATCCTCACCGGGGATCTAATGTAGAAGAAACAATCTCCCCCAGGACGATCTGTTGACGCTGGAACTCACAAGTTGCTGCATTGTCTTGTCTGTCCACTCTTTGATGTCTGACCAGCGTTGCTATTACGGTTTTTGTGTCTTCCTTCAACAGTGCCTTTTGCGTAATGCCATGCGATCTGACGTGGCCACACAATGATATCTTCCGACGATTAACAAAGGCGAGGATAGATTACTGTCGGCCCACGAAACCTTTGACCTTTGACGTGTACATCGTCATTGGTTTTGTGTTCCGAGTACGGGATCCGGACGTGTTTTCTGAATCATTTTTCACGAAACCCTGGTTCCGTTTTCCCGTCTCAACAAGGAGCGTCCAAGTGTCACAACCGTAGGGAAGAATGCATTCTTGTAGCAGTATCATCTATGATATAGAATACAGAGTTTTAAATATAAATTCCTAATATTTTTAAAAAGTTTGAACCGTTATTTTCTCACGTCTGTCAGATTAACCTTTTTTTTAGCGTCTGGAGTATTTGCAGACCGACGCCAGTAGAAAACAGTGGTCCCTGAAGCATGGACACAGACAGCGCATTTATGCAGACAGACGGATGACGAGAAGGTTACACCAATTCCCGAGAGGAAATCTCCCCGTAACCAAGAGACGTAAACTAAGTGATTTCCCAAGACAAATTACACTCCAATGAATATGTTAATGGCCTATGCGATATGAACGGCACAGACGAAGAATCCCAATAGTAATTGCTAAAAACAGTAAGAGTGAAGGGAGAAACAGGTTTCAGTAGATCGGGACTTATAAGCGGCACACTTCAATTGGTGATGGGAAGGAGAGAGTAAGATAACTAAAGCCAGTATCACGAAAAGTGGAGAAAAAAACGATATTAAATATTTTAAATCATAAAAGCATTCTTTGAACTTAAAATTCGATTTATTTGAAAGATGATGATCTAGCTAGAGTTACCCCGCATTAAAAGTGAGATAAATTTCCTTATATAAATAAATAAAAATTTAGGCAATTTTCAAAAATTAATATATATATATATATATATATATATATATATATATATATATATATATATATATATATATATATATATATATGTTTTGTTCTTTTGTCATTCATCGCAGCTAGGATTTTATGCAGAGAAAGGAGAAAATAAAAAAATTAAAAAAAGAATTACAATAACGCTAACACGTTAATCAATTAAGAGAGGTTTTGATTATTTTATGAATAAGATTATGGAGACTATTTTTTTGAAAAGAAAACAACTCTTTTTTCGATGAATACTGAGTTCTTTGTCAGGAATTATTTTCATCTTTTTGAAAATTGGAATAATTTATACGGTTTTAAATCTGTTAAAATTCTGCGTTGATTTGGGTGCAAGCCATATTTGCTTATCGCAAATGGTAGCGATTGACACAGTTCTACGTGACACCTGCTCGACTCTGGCAATGATGTCCAAGTATGGCACTCGCCTGATGGTTGTGGCGAAGTTGAGACCCTTATTCAATACTGACTCCTCAGAGGCACTCAGCTGATATTGGCTGATGTTGACTACTGCTTTCTCTGGTGGGTGATGGACCTTGTGCTTCACTTTCTGATCTTTCAATCTGTTTAATTTTTGTACTTGGCGAGCCTAGACTACATCGAATTCATGTCTGAAGAATTTATCCAGGTCATTTTGGATCCTTCTCTGGTCTTCTTCATTAGTAATTCTGTTGAAGAAATCCTCGAGCCTCTGGGAGATATGAGCTTGTAGTCTCAGTTTTATCCAACGATTGTACTGGATTCTCTCGCGGACAAGGGTGTGTCCCGCTTTTTCTGCGACAAGACGGGCTCTCCTTCAGTTGACGGGATACATTTAATCAGACATTAGTATTTAAAGTAAAAATAAACAAATCAAAAGTCTTAGTACTTGTTTTTTTTTAGGATTGCATGGAAATTTATGATCGTGTATTTTCTCTCGTTTGTTTGTCCGATAGGTCTGAACATGTCACTTTGGTAAAACCAGTTTTGTTTTGATAATTGGATTAATAATAATCGGGCACAAGCAGTATCTGGGCGAAAGCTGATCGTACACACGAGATTTTGGGTCGCCAATTTAGTTAGTGCTCATACAGGGTGGAAATTGTTTAATAATGTTAGCCTGTAATGTCGCCACGATGTAAGGTGTTATTTTCTTTTTTTTAAACAGAAGGAAGGAAATGAGAATAATCGACCACCAGGAGATCTGTCCGGTGGGACGTGAAGATATTGGTTTGAGTTATTTTTAAAAAATGTTAATAACTAATTGCTGTCTTTGGGACGTGAAGATATTGATTGTTATAACAAATCACTGGGACTAAGGTAGTACAAACTAGCAGTGTCTCGTGCGAAAAGAATTGGTAATTAAGGGAGATTACGGCAACATATCAGATACTAGTGACTTATTCTTAGTGAAGTGAATTGGCTAGTCTTTGATGAATGAGTCATGAAACTTAAAGTGACAGAGGGTCAAGGAAACGATTTTCAGTGCATATCGAGGGAAGGAAAATTGTCCTAGATGCTAATGGAAGAAAAAGTAAGGGATATATCGTAAATAAATTTGGACGTGAACTGTTTTAGTTTCATATGGCCAGAGTGCGGGTATCACAGCGTTATACACGAAATGGTGGTCATCAGTGGATTAGATTTATTCTCTCCATGTGGAAAAGTAATAAAGAAACATATATATATATATATATATATATATATATATATATATATATATATATATATATATATATATCAAGAGTATGTGATGCAGTTCAATTTACATTACATGAATCATTCATACAAAAAGCAGATAGTGAAGTTAATGATATAAACGGCAAGAATCACTCTCGCTAACAATTTTTAATAAAATACATTAACCTCGAACCCGGATTTATAAACAGGGATCATAACATTCATTTACATGTTCGAGGTTAATGTATTTTATTAAAAAATTGTTTGCGTGAGTGATTCTTGCCATTTATATCATTAACTTCACTATCTGCTTTTTGAATGAATGATTCATGTAATATATATATATATATATATATATATATATATATATATATATATAGAGAGAGAGAGAGAGAGAGAGAGAGACAGAGACAGAGAGAGAGAGAGATAAGAAAGTATATACTAGGGTATGAGATTGTAAATACTTCAATGTCGGAGGTTATGGTGACAGGTAAATTGGACGTGAAGTGGGAAGCCTATTATAGAATAGGGGTACGGACGGCGCTAGTATCTTTATAATCTGGAATCAGATGGTTGGGAAAGTTAAAAGGTAACGAGCTAAAATTAGCTGAGGTAGACGGTTGGGAATGAGCTGAACTAAAGAATAAGAAGAGAAGGATGAGAAGAATAGCTCTGGTGGAACCAGAAGAGATGGAATCAAATGAGTAATTTGAGGAAGAAAGATGGTAGGTGATAACACAACCGTTAGTTGATAAGGACATGAAAACAACGAAGGTTTGAACCCAAGGAGAGTATATTGATACTAAATGTAACTAGATTAGAACCAGAAAAGATCAGTAAAATGCGAGAATTAAGGAGAGAATTAGCTAATGCCTCCGGAGCCATGAGTTAAGTAGTTTTGTTCAACAGTATTTTCAGTTAATGAAAATTACTAATAAGGTCCGCTAGATTAGCCATCTGAGTGGTCAGGTAGATATTTCATCATTAGAACATTTATCCCCGAGTATAGTGACCTCTGGTCACATAAGACAGTTACTACTTGTTATATAAGAATAAAATGTCGCTGGAGTTTGAACACGGGTCACCAGAGAGCAAACACAGGCGATCCCATTTTGAATAAGTAGATCACGTGATAGTAAAGGAAATGTATATATGGGAATTATCGTGGCGTCTAAGTGATCATTATATGTTTAGTTTCTTTGTATATAATTTTTATTCATTTTTGTAAATATTAATTAGGGTTTAGATTTAAAATTTTTATTTTATTCCCCTCCTCACACTGGCAATGAATTGTACATATGGGGATTAGTTAAGACTTTCATAGAGACCATGAGGTATTTCGGGGAATGTAGTAAGAAAGGTAAGAATGCGTTGTTTTGGTGTTAGGAATATTATTCTATGTTTTGCTCAGTGTTAAAGTTAAAAATTATGACAGAAGATCGTCCGTTTCCCGAATCCCTCTTTTGACCTTGTGCCACATTTCGTAATTCGTACAAATAAATATTTCACTATACAGATTACTATTCGGATCACTATTCGGTGGTTACTTTTCGAGCGAGTATTATCGAGCAAGTACTATTTATTCGAGTCTTATTTGAAGGGGTCTGGCACCAGTATTGTTCAACGGCGTTACTATAGTTGTATCTGCGATTGCAAAGTCTCTACTAGCACAGGCAATACAAAAGTAACAATGAGTACACGTTGACATTCTAAAAGTGGCAACGAGTATCCGTTGACATCACAAAACTATTAAAAATACAAACCGAGTCTCCACATCATTTAGGGTTACGAGCAGACCTCGCTAAAGAGCTATAGAAATACTACAATATTAAATTGACAAAGTCCAACAATTATTTTAAGACATTTTTATGTTTATACATAGAAATATTTAAGTAAATCATTTGTTTTATAATAAACAGTAACATTTACTGACCTGAATGTCCGAGTAATTTTCATAGAAAATTTTCGTCCTCCGACAGGAATCGAACCTGTATCCTCTACGGAACCGTCATATAGCCTGACGTGCTTTAACCGTTTCGGCCACAGAGGAGCGTTCAGTTAGCAAGGTCGATTTTACCGTCTTTAAACTTTAATCTTCCATGATTCTCTCACGTACATTCATATCTGCTCATGGCGTATCAAATGTAAACAAATGACGTCACACATTATGAACTGGACAAAGTCCGACAATTATTTTAAGACATTTTTATGTTTATACATTCTTTTTATAGATGCAAATATTTAAGTAAATGCTCTGTTTTATAATAAAGAGTATTAAACAACATTTACTGGCCTGAATGTCCGAGAAATCTTCATAGAAAATATTCGTCCTACGACAGGATTCGGACCTGTATCCTATACGGAACCGTCATTTAGCCTGATGTGCCCTTAACCGATCGAGCCACAGAGAATCGTTCGATTAGCAAGGTCGATTTTACTGATTTTAAACTTCAATCTTCCACGATTCTCTCACGTACATTCATATCTGCTCATGGCGTATCCAAATGTAAGCAAATGACGTCACACATTATGAAATGGACAAAGTCCGACAATTATTTTAAGACATTTTTTAAATGTTTATAGATTCTTTTTATAGATACAAAAATTTAAGTAAATGCTCTGTTTATAATAAACAGTATTAGTAACATTTACCGGCCTGAATGTCCGAAAATGTTCATAAAAAATTTTCGTCCTCCGACAGGAATCGATCCTGTATCCTATACGCAACCGTCATATAGCCTGACGTGCCTTAACCGGTAAATGTTACTGATACGGTTTATTAAAAAACAGAGAATTTACTTTAATATTTGTATGTAAAAAAAGAATGTATAAATATAAACATGTCTTAAAATACTACAATGTTTTAGATTGTCTTATCTTATTAGAAGATAATAAACTTTTGATTTTGATGTCACATTGAGTTATTAGACAGGGATAGTACCAGAGATATATCAAGGGATAAACTTGCACATTCCGTAACCCCAAGTGAAGCAATGACTAGGGGAGTTGCAAAATATCAAATTGAGATATAGTATATAGCTTTGAATTCGGTGTGAACAAAGTTTATGTTATTATCCACAGACGAAGCAAGGAAATGTAAAGCAAGAAAACGTGTATCTCATTAATTCCCATTTATGCGACTGGGAATTACAAGATTGAATTGTTTAAGATGGATAAAAATGGAATTAAAGAGAATTGTCAAGTATTGACATATACAGTATTACCACAAGCTATTAGAATATATGATGTAGTCTGGGCTGTTGCCACCAAGAATCAGATTGATCTGTCCAGAGTATGAGGGAGAACTCCCACGAAAAGAATAAAGATACAGCTGCCATTGTCTTTGATAGATTTACCCCTAGGATATTCTGCATTTGGAGTATCTATATCTCTACCCACTTGTTATCAGGGTGAAGAAAAATACGGAGAAAAAGATAATTTGTGAGGTTGATTGAAATGGGTTTGAGTGATTGGACAAGGTTGTGGGAGCCCGTGGTAGAGAAATCTCAATATGTTTCATTGAAGGAGATGTTGTTAAAACCAGTAAAGGAGATAATCCAGTGAACATAATGAAGTGGTCTGCCAAGGCAGACACTTTGGTAGCTGTTGCCGTCATAATAGGGCAATATGGAGGCTGAAAAAGCATACGAAGAAATCAGTTAATCCGCAGATGTTGGCGAGTGTACAAGAAAACGAGAGAGGCACACTATTTAGTGTTCTTTGCTGAAGAAGTTCGGGTTTGGAAGAAGCTGCCGAAGTAAAATCAAAATCTATTAGAAACAGGGAAATTGACTAAGAAAGCCAAACGAGGATAAACATAAAAAAATTATCAATTGAAAAAAATGTAAGTGGAGTTTCGAGCCCCATGTTAAATTATTAAATTGCAAAGGGTGGTGCGAGACGCATATACGAAAATACCTGATCATGAACCGGAAAATGAAGAGAAGTATCTTTTAATTCTACTTCATGTTTAGTAGAAACATTAAGCAATGAAGAACATTTTTGGTTATTTTTTTTCTTTTCTCACCTAAAGGAAGGTAGAGTTGGATGTCATATACAAATAAATGACAACAATGCTAGGGGGGATATGACATTGAGGCTGTGACGTGGTTAGACATTAAATCTGAGCAGTAAAATAGGGTTAAGCCCAAAATTAAATATAGTCTGGAAGACAGAGAGAAAGAGGTGACATTTTCCTTGGTGAGAGTAGGACAGTTTATATTTTCTTATCTACCGAGAGTCTGGCATCCGGACGAAAACAGATTAAGAGAACAATTTTAAATATTTCTTGAGAAAACACATGTCACTGGCGAACAGAAAAAAAACAGACAAGAATTATACATTTGGTAGCGAAAACAAAAAATTGGGGAAATAAAACAGAGAACGAACCCGCTGCGAAAGTTCAGATTTTGAAAATCGACCCCTCATAAAAGGTAGGTGATCTGGCCTATGTTTTATCTGAGACGGCGACTGGCCCAGGGAAATAGATAATCATTTAAAAAATTAGGAAATCAGCCATTTAAGCTACCATGGTTACAACCTTTAGTTATCCACGGGCGATATAGCCCAAATGATTTATTAACGCTTTATTTCCTAACATATGTGTAGGGAATTGCTTATTGAGCAATTTGAAAAAATGATGTATTTCGGCACCAATCCTTCGTTCATGTACGTTTTATTGAATATGACAGGCAAGGTGCTTTGATATAGTTTTCTCATGCGACCTAATAAGTTTTTTCTCTTCGGTAGAAATATATATATGAAAACTGTCCAATTGTTCGGCAATATATTTAGCTATTTCCAAGGTTGAAATATATTAACTGTCAACAAGAAATAGATTGTTGTATATATGTATTTATATAATGTTTCATTTTCAAAACACGGTTAAAATATTGTGTTCATGTTCATATTGATATTAATGAGTGTTGTTTTTTTGTTGTTTTTATGAATAAGGCTCCAATTTTTAGGCTTTTTTTTAATGTAGACGATGCTATTACATTTATGTTATCAACAATTATATTATCATTTTATATATATATATATATATATATTATGGGAGCCTTATTAATAAAAAAAATCAAACAACACTCGAAAATATCAACTACATATATATATTATATATATATTTATACATATATATATATATATATATATATATATATATATATATATATATATATATAAATATATATGAGGCCACATCCCGTGGAAAGACCGGCTTGGATGCCTGTGTAATATAATAGTTAATGGTTCAGATCTCTTAATAGGACATTCAAATTCCAATTCCGATTCAAGTAGTGTTTCTATATTCCCTTACTCACAAATATCCTTTCAAAAGTTATAAACTCAGATTTTCTCCGTCCCCCAGCTATGGATTAATTCGCAGGACTCTTTAATCTATCAAACTAACGTTCCAACACGAAGTGAAATAATTGCTTGAAGGTAAGGCCAGAAGTATGTCCTGTTTCATCAGGATTAAACCACAGTAATAATATTCAATCTGCCAAGACTAGCTGGTTAGCCATGACATCACCCCTGAGGAGTCAAATATATTCTTTAAGTTAATTTTTAACATACTACCACACGTACTGGGCACTCAACTTGATAACCATCTATAAAACGACAAATCACCCGTGTTGATGTAAGAGTTGTATGTCAAGATATGAATCTATTTTAGAAGGGGTTGTTCTTGTTCATCTGTTAAGTGTAATTCTTTTGTCTTCAATTCTAAGACAGAAAAAAATAGATCAATTAAAATGTAATCTTCAAACCAATAATTGCACCTTTCTCTGAGTTCTGATGATTGCAATCACACAAGCACATACGCATGCCGAGCGATTAGAAAGAGAAAAAAAATGTCACATTATTATGAAAAGCATTTATGTCCATCGGCGGATAAATAATAGTGAAAGAAAAGTCTTGTAATTTAGCCCTCGTCGATGCCGGTAGATATGGATATATGGGTGGTGTAATGGATGACGGATCAGGATGATAAATTGGAGGGGCGAGGTCGAATTCCAGTTGAATTAGTTATATACAGTGCTGTGAACCCGGATATTATATTTAATAAAACTGTCTCCTTTTTTTTTAGATGATCAATAAAAATATTCGTTAACAGAAACGTGTACTAAAACAATTTTCAAAATTATTTTATCAAGCTGGATAAAAATATTAATTGAAATTTAAGTTGTGCATAAATAGTGAACCCTTATATTTACCCTCTGTATTTTGTTTGCACATTGTTACCGGTGCAAATAGTTTTACCATTATATAGTTTCATTAAGATGTGTTGATTATCTGGAAAATAAGAGACAATTATTTTAAACATTATATTCGTGAGACACTTACTTTTTCAAAGTACTGTATATATACGAGGTTCATTCAATAAATAAGGTGATTTTTTCGGTATAAGGACTTCTAATACAGATAGAAGCCTACTTTTTTAAAAAATTTTCAACGTAGTCTCCCAGCACTGTCACAGCTGTGCACAAACTTCCGTATTCTCTCAGCGTAAAAAACATTGGACTGATGTCTCAGCCAGTCGCTCACAAAACTTTTGACTTCATCGTCACTTTTAAACTTCGTGCCTCTCGTGAACGCTTTCAAGAGATCAAACAGGTGAAAGTCTGAAGGGGCAAGGTCTGGGCTGTAAGGGGGATGAGGGAGCAGTTCCCAGCCCAGCTCGTTGATGGTCTGCTTCGTTTGCGCTGATGTGTGAGGCCTTGCGTTGTCCTGATGCAAGATGACTCCTTCTGACTGATGACCCCTGCTTTTGTCCCAACAGATAAGCTCAAAGTCCTTGTAATGTCATACACTGTCACCCTTATGTCAGACTGAATGAGGTCATTGACTGATTCGATCACCTCAGGAGACCTCACATCTGCAGATCTCCCAGGCCTGTCTTCATCCTCAACACTGCTCCGTCCTTCTTTAAACAATTTAGCCCACATGTAGATATTTTTTATCTGAAACATGTGGCACCATACACAGTTGACATTCTCCTATGAATTTCAACTGGTTTGCACCATTCAGCAACCAAAAATCTGACTGCTGTTCAATCCTGGAGCATGCTTCTTGATCGGCCATCTTTGTTAATGGCCTACAGTCTCATTTTTTTTAATCTGCAAAAGAAATTAAATCTATGCGAAAAAGAAGTAAAACAAAAACAAGAAAAGAAAAGTAAGCTTCTATCTGTATTAGAAGTCCTTATACCGACAAATTCACTTTATTTATTGAATGACCGTCGTAGCAATTAAAAGTGCTGCTTTCGAGTATATGCACACACACACACACACGCACGCACACACACACACACACACACACTTTTTTCGTACACGTGATTTCTATTCGGGTCAAAAAGTGTGTAAAAACTGTCCAAAAGTTCTATATATACGAACGATTTCGGCTATATTTTTAGGCATTATCGAGGAAAATATTTATTTTCACTTTATTTTTAACTGAATATGTTTGTTTTTATGTATGTGTCTGGAGTTATAGGAATGTTTTATTTTCCAAACACGGTCAGCACATTGTAGCCGTGTTCGTACTTAATGTTAGTGAATGTTAGCTTTTACTTTTTTACTATTAGGGCTTCCATTATTCTTAATCTTTTTTACATGTATTTTCTTCTAGTATGTTTCGGAGTGCGTTTGGTAGGTTTTGCTATGTGTTTAAATAAGTCTTAATTGAGCTATGGTCGAGTAGGTGTAACATGAATCGTCCAGATAGAGATGTAATAGTATGACCTATGTAATTATTCATGTGTTTGGTTTGATCATGGGACACATTTACCTACGAGTCATTTGAACTCGTAAATAATGTTGGTTCGTTGTAGTTTTAATTTTGCGGCTGTATTGTTATCTATCTATCTATAGATAGATAGATGGAGAGATGGAGAGACAGAGAAATGCGTTGAAACAAACACGTGCCTGTACGATATATAGACATGCGTATATATGTCTGTATATCTATGCATTATTAAGCAATGATTAATACGCGTGTTATATATATATATATATATATATATATATATATATATATATATATAGTTTTATTAAGATGTTTTGATTATCTTGAAAAAAAGACAATTATTTTAAACATTATATTCGTGAGACACTTACATATATATATATATATATATATATATATATATGTATATATATATATATATATATATATATATATATATATATATATATATATATATATATATATATATATATATATATATATATATATATATATATATATATATATATATATAGCATAATGAGAGGCCACGTATACTTTCTTGATATGTATATAATATCTGGATAAAATAAATGAAACAAAATTGGGTGTTTTTTTATGAAAGTATTTATTTCTGTGTTTTTGTATATATTTATTTATTTAATATTTCAGACCACCTAGGTCTTTCCTCAGAAATTGACAGTATCTCATTTGATTTCTGATTGCTGATGGCTTAGCGGGTAGAGGTTCCGACTGACGCAAATTCAGTCGGGTTTCGATCGTAGCTAGAGGCAACCGGACGTCTAGCCACACTGATGAGCTGTGAAACAGCGAAACAGTCTGTCTGTGGATGACAAATATATATATATATGTGTGTGTGTGTGTGTGTGTGTATGAATATGTTTCTGTTTGTGCGTGTACATCTCTGTATATTTCAACTTGGATTATAATTCACATCAATTGAAATAAAATTCTCTAATGATGCAGTTATTAATTTTGGTGATTAAGCCAATCCAAATCTCATTAAAACATGGCGTGAACGTTAATTTGTCGCCGCGTTTATATGCCATTTAACTGTTACGCTGTTCCCACGGAAAAGGGCGCCTTTTCTTTTCGCGCCAACGACGCCACTAATGAGACTGTCTGCCACTTCGTTACTGATTCTATTCTTTCATTTTCCCTTCTGCAAATAATTACTTCGCCTTCGGTCTCATCTTCATTCATTGTGTCATTGATACCATAAACACGTGACTAAACATCTACTTATTTTTAACTGTAGAAGTAAAATAAAATAATACAAAATCCAAATATATTTTTGCCATATTTAAGTAAATTCTTTAATTTTCAAATAGGTTATATTTGCCTGAGATATTAGTTGTGGACGTAATTATTCTCCGACCCCATTTAAAAATAATTCTGTAATACCTGAAATTTTCATGGAAACTTCATTTGAATTTTTATCAATTGATGAAATAATGTACACTATTTATTCAAGGACACATGGCCCAGTTGATAAAGGCGTTAGTTAGGTCCAGTGACAGGACCCAAAGCGTGTGATTTTAATACCCGCTTAAGGCGGTGGAGAACTTGGAGAGGAGAATTCACAGGAGATAACTGATAACTGACATCCATTAAACATGACACGTGGACCTAGAACAGTCTGCCCCAGTGAGCGAAATAAAGGGTTCAGTTTGATATTCCAAACACCTGAAGAAGGCCGACAAAGGTGAGGACCATAATCCGAATAATGTAAATAGTGTACATAATACCTCATCTTAGAAATATAGAATGATGAAATAATGGTTTTGAAAGAATGTGCACTGATGCTTACGACAAAATTGTTATTTTAATGTCAAATAATAATAAAAATACCCCCCACCCAAATTTGACAGGCCCCTTGCTTCAATAATCAATTGTGTGACATCAGTCTTTGATGATTGCATTTAACCTTTTTTAATAATATTTTACAAGTTCACTACACTCACTGATAGTTATTTTGCTCAATTGTCCCTTGGCAATAGGTTCAAGTTCCGCCAAATTTAATGATTTCGTTCTCTTCCATTTTTCTTCAAATATGCTCATAAATTTTCAATGAGGTTTATGGTATTTCCCCCTGTATAATACGCATTTTTCTAAAAAAAAAAAATAATAAACAAAATTATGGCTGCGTATTTTTCACAGTTACAAAAAAGAAACCTTTAAAAAATTGCCGTAAAATAAAATAAGAATTATCATAAAACTAAATTAGAATAACATTATTCTATGTTTAAAACCATTTTTAAAAAAAATAAGAGTAGGAATGAAATTAGAGAGATACAATTTATTGGGTTTGATTACCAAACAAGGGGTGGGTATTATGAGTAGTAGCATTTCCCCATACTTTCAGCACACCTTTAGGTATGCGTATTATGGATAAAGGCTTATTATACATGGGGAATTACGGTATGCCAGGACTTTGGCTGGGGTAGGCCAATATCTTTATTTTGTTGTCATGTAAGTATTTTGTAACAATTTGTGCCGTGTGTTTCGGGTCATTGCCATGTTGGAACGTCCAGTAGACAACTTTCGTACACTGTTTTATATTATTTTTAAGAATAGCCAAGAGCTGCTCTTTATCCATTACAGCGTGTACTCTCACTAGTTTCCCTCTTCCAAAAGCCGCAAACATCCCCAGAGTAGAATGCTCTCACCACCATGATTCTTTAATCTAGATTATTGCTTTTAATCCTTTTTGACAATTCATTACAGATCCTCAATCCACCGTCTATTTAATTAATTAGTCCTGATATCTACAGCAGATAAGGTTGGATGCTTATCTCGGAAATTCTATTCCAACTCAGCACTTAACTCATTTGGAGTACCCATACCTTATTTCAAAGGGTGTTAGTATTAAACGTCAATTTAAGAAGA
>OZ038496.1:10945534-10950534 GCA_964036315.1 Acanthosepion esculentum | reverse complement strand
TAGAAATTTTCATCCAATACAGTCGAACACTGTAAGTTATCATGAACAACTTTGAATGATTTCAACAGCCATATTTCCAACATATCTATTTATCTATTCATTTAAATATATAGATAATAAAATAAATAGATATTTTGTCTGTATCTCTCTCTCTCTCTCTCTATATATATATATATATATATATATATATACATATATATATATATATATATATATATATATATATATATATATATATATATATATATATATATATATATATATATATTTGTCATCCACAGACAGACTGTTTCGGTGTTATATATATATACATATATATATATATATATATACATATATATATATATATATATATATATATATATATATATATATATATATATATATATATATATATATATATGTTAAGCTTTTTACCCCAAGCAAGGCTGGAAGCCACTAGCACGCAAGCGGTTACAGAAGATTTGAAGAGAGAACAGATAGGAGTGTTAGAGGAAAGGATGTGAAAAAGGCTAGTGGATACCTGATGATGTCTGTATGAACAGACGAAAGTACTCGTATAAAAAGACCTTATGCAACTGGAATTTATTAAAAACAGGGATCATAACATTCATCTACAGGTTCGTGGGTTAACGTATCTTAATAAATTTGTTTGCGAAGATGTATTCTCGCCATTTATACCATTAACTTCATTATCTGCTTCTTTTATGAATCATTCATGTAATATGAACTGCACCACATAATTGATATATATATATAGTACATTTTGTGTTGCATTATTATTCCATGCATTAGGCGAGATTCAACAATGAGTCAAGACTCAACAAAGATGAAGAACAGATTCGAGGCGACGGAGATGTGATTCTACAAAAGGATGCTAAGGATATCATGGACCGAGCATGTGTGCAACGGTGAGGTCTTAGGGAGGTTACAAACAGGGAGAAGACTTATATTTAACATCACAAAGAGGCAGCTGAAGTTTCTGGGACATATAATGAGGAAAGATGGCTTGGAGAATCTGAGACTCACGGGTCGAATAGAGGAAAAGAGAGACAAGTGAAAGCAGTGCGTGACATACCTGACGAGCTTGAACACGTGGATGACAGAACGTGGTCTGGGTGGGGGAAGCAGAAGGAAGTTGAAGTGTGCAGTGGATAGAGGGAGGTGGAGAGCCCTGATCGCGTAATTCCTGAAAGGACCTGGCACACGAAAAGAATTCAATGCACGCAAACGGATTCAGACATGACAAATGTTCTTTCATGATTCAGTGACCCAACCTTCCTTGTAGTAGACGCAGCTATAGATGCGTGTCAGTGGAAAACGTGAAACCAAGAAGGCGCAGTGTGTTACTTTTCTGGAGTCTAGCGTCAATCATGTTGATGGCAGGAAGAAAGACTTTTCTATGGTGGTTAAAAGAAAGCAGTCTTGTTTTAAAGGCGTTCAAATTTACAAGCTATTTCTTGCTCTAGTTTATCAATTAGGCGTCCTCTTCACGGGCAGCTGTCATCTTTACCTTGTCAGATCCGACGGTTGTGCTATTGAGATTGGATTAAGTGGTAGTGTCATCAGCATGAATGCCGAATTTGGAACTGATAACACCCGGATAATTGACGAAGATCAGAAATAGTGTAGGACCCAGCATATAGATATGGGTGACACCCTCGTTCGTGGGAAAGGGTCTGGAAGCGAGCCAATTCAAAACACCCTTCATTTAACGATTTGATAGAAGCGATTGGATTAAATCGAATACTCCTCCTGTGAAGCAGAGACAAGGAAAATGTTGAGAGCTGCAAGGGATAGAAGGAGGTGGAGAGCCATGATCGCCTACGTCCTGAAAGAAAGAACTGAAAAAAGCATCTAATTTTATCTATTCTAGTTAGGATAGTTGATATGATGATATAGATGAGAAGCTATTTGAAAGGCGAATTCCCTCTCAGAATGTTGCAGGACGGAAGTAGAAATATGCAATCAGGATTCTATTTGGTTTACTCATAAATAACCTCCATTTTTGGTATGGTTTGTTTTTGTTTTGGTTTGTTTTACGGCATATCAACTAAGGGTAATTTAATGCCGACAAAATTTCCTTTTTCTTTCAAAGTTGTATAGCTAGTAATATTTTTTTTTTAAATGTATGGTTTGGTTTGTTTTGCTTTGTGGCATATCCACCTCAATTGGTTATTTAATGCTGACAAGATTTTTATTTCTGGTAATATTTTCCTTTTTCAAATATTTATTGCTGATACTATTTTTTAAAAAGTATTTCTGGTATTCAAATCTATATTTACACTTTCATAGTGTTTTGAGTCAGTTTGTGGGATCAACGATTTTCCCAGAGCTGGGACCCGAACAGGGTGCCATCACCCCAGGTCAGGGTGGACCTGGGAACACTAGCCCTTAAGAGGTGGTTCCACGCTCCTCAAAATCTCCTGATCAGAGGCCTTGCTCTTGCACGTAGTTTATCGTCTTACCCAGTACACGGATGCAGTTTATCGTTATACCAAGGTCGCTTACACAAGTTTGGGTGTTAAGTATTTGTCCATAGCTGGGACCCTAACAGTTGCTACCACCCCGGCTCAGGGTGGACCTGGGAACTCCAGCAATTAAAAGGTGGTTCCACGCTCCTCAAAATCTCCTGATCAGAGGCCTTGCTGTTGGACGTAGTTTATCGTCTTACCCAGGACACGGATGCAGTTTATAGTCATACCCAGGATGTCCTCCATTTTTGTTGATCAACTTTATTCTTCAAATAATAAAATACAATTACATTTTATTTAATTAGATATTCACCACTGTTCGAAATTATTTTTTCTCATTTATCAGGCATCTTTTCCATATCTTTTGAGTATAATTCCGAAGGTTTTGACGTGAAGGGTTTTCCGACAAAATCCTTGAATCTGGTTTATATTAGACAAAGATTTCTCTTTTCATTGCAGCCACCGAAAAATGTAACAGTTTGTTGTTACAAGATCAAGTGAATATGGCGTGTTGCTAGAACAGACTAACCGAGTTACAAATGTGTTTCTCTGTTATTCTTACTGCTTGTGGACTTGTTTTGTCTTGGAGGAGAACCACATTTTTTCACCTTGATAGTACACGGCGCTTTTCCGCAATATAATTGTGGATGAACAAATCTCTACTTAATATCTTTTGGTTTTCACAAACAGAATTTACTTATGATCGAAACTAAAACCTAAAACCTGTGGCAAAGCAACCCCCGATTCAACCCCACATAATCTGTAAGCTCATTTGGATTCTGAACATCAGCCATGGTGGCCGGAAGTGTAGCAATTAACTTTCGAAGCTAACCATTCCCAGGAATCGTTTCCAATAGGTTTGACCTCATTTCTTCGATTACATTAAATTTTGGAGCAATAATACTTTGTTTACAAAGACTTTTGTATTCTATGTATTTTTGTCTATTTTAAAATTTTTATAAATTTGCACAATTTAATTTTAATACTTGTAATATTCAATGTGTTAATAAAATAAGCACATCCTATCACCCCTCACGCTTGTAACGATCCATCACAATAAAATAAACGTTTCTCAGCACTAAAGCTGAACAAATGAAATAAAGTTTCTACTTAGAGTTGTTGCTGTATTACACTGCTTATTTTAAAATGTCTGTCTAAATATCTTTTTCAGCTTTAAGCAAAGTCTTGTGAATAAAAGTGAAAAAAGAAAAATCGATTTTAGTCTTTTAAGGTTTTTCGTTGGGCGGAAAAATCTATTTTAATCTTGAACTCTGATAACCTATAATTACCTTGGATGTCAGCGCCACCTGTCCTATTTGTCTGCTCAAGCTAACTTGACGTTCGCATTTACACATGAGAATGTGTCCGTTTGAATGCAATGCACAGAATAAAAGTTCACAAACTAATTATATCTCTAAAGATTTCCTGTGACCACGTTGGTCGGACCGAATCTTATCCACCTTATTATTTCGGAGATCTACATCGGCGCTAACTTAAAATATCTCACTCCATATTGGAAGAAAATCTTTCATTAAGACGAGAAATCACACGCTGTGAGTTTAGTGACGCTGAATCACGGCCGAGAAAAAACATTCAATCTTGATACACAATAGCAGGATGTTTCTTTTAACCTTGCTTACCAAACAAAATCAACCTGTATATTAAATTTTAGAGAGATTTCTCCACATATATATTTCCAAAGAAAGTTAGTGACACTTTCTCTCATGACTTCTTTCTCTCTTTTTCCCTTTATGTCTTTTTTCTCACCTCCCCCTTCCATATCAATATATAACTTCCGTTAAGTTAACCGATTTAATGTGTCAATGTCTGG
Source organism: Acanthosepion esculentum (assembly GCA_964036315.1). Classification (NCBI taxonomy): domain Eukaryota; kingdom Metazoa; phylum Mollusca; class Cephalopoda; order Sepiida; family Sepiidae; genus Acanthosepion; species Acanthosepion esculentum. The sequence goes on along the minus strand of OZ038496.1, from coordinate 10,946,229 downwards.
ATTTCCTCAAAAAATTTAAATTTTAGAGAATAGAAATTTTACATCTAACTCAATCATGTCTCTCTCCCCACTCACTTCCTCACTTCGTTAATTTGCATATGCTTAGTACTGCCGGTCAAAAATGTAAACATTTCTTTTCATTTTTCGTTTCAACATTTGGAAGTAAAGTCTTATGATACGCGGTCCTTTAAAAGGGCTGTGGTGAAATAATTTATTACATGGAAACTTAAATTGGTCTATTTTTATTTTTATTTAAATTATTAGCTCTGATTTACATTGAGCTCTCTGGATTTTATCCTCCTTGGGTCTACTCATACGGATTACCTAGTTCTTCGTAAACTATATATATATATATATATATATATATATATATATATATATATATATATATATATATATATATATATAATCATTTATTCGAAAATTATAACATAAACATGTTATAAAATGACTACAAAAATAGACATTTTGAATCAACACTTCTGGCGTCTTATCAAGTGATGGTGGTGAATGTAGAATCTAGGTAGAATGTAGAATGTAAGGTCTACATTCAACACCATCACTTGATAAGACGCCAGAAGTGTTGAAACAAAATGGCTATTGTTGTAGTGATGATATAACATATTTATGTTTTTTTTTTTTCGAATAAATGATTATATTTGCTCTACTCTGTATTGACCACTCTTTTAAAAATT
>OZ038496.1:10883034-10940534 GCA_964036315.1 Acanthosepion esculentum | reverse complement strand
TACATCTTTTACATTACTCGGACTATTGTCCTCATCTTAGTCGACATATTTATTACAACGTTTCGGCCGTTGTACGCTCCGGACTTCTTCAGTTGGTTGGAATGTCGAACTGAAACTTTTATTTCGTTCACTGGGGTAGACTGTTCTAGTTCCACGTGCCATGTTTAATGGATGTCAGTTATCAGTTATCTCCTGTTAATTCTCCTCTGCAAGTTCTCCGCCGCCTTAGCCGGGTATTGAACTCACACTCATTGGATCCTGTCACTGGATCTAACTAGCGCCTTTATACACTGTGCCATGTGTCCTTAAACGTAAGATTGAGCAAGAAAAATCTCGTTCTCATGAACATTTTGGATGTCAGAAATGGGATTAGGATGAACAGTCAAGAGACAAATATTGCTTAGAGATAAAAAGGACAGGAATTACATCTATCTATCAACACGCACACGCACGCACACACACACACACACACACACACACACACACACACACACACACACACACAATCAAATGAGTCAAGAAGTGCACTATACCAGTGAAAATCGTTGTCTGTTAAAAGAAATCAGTGATTTTCACTGTTATAATGCATTGTTATATAAGGAAAAATATTCATGAATATGTAAGGATTATGATAGAAATAAGCAGCCATAATGTTTGTAATATATTCAATCAAATATATATATTTCTATATATTCTGTGACTTTTTCTTTGGTGTTGGTTTTATATATATATATATATATATATATATATATATATATATATATATATATATATATATATATATACACACACATATATATATATATATATATATATATATATATATGTATATATGTATGTATGTATGTATGTATGTATTCTCAATGAAACGTAAATTTTATATTGGTTCCGCTGAAGACCCTTGTAAATTTCGTTTCTCTCATCAACAAATGACATAAGACGATGTAACATACATGATTAGCACGGCACACTCCAAACATTTCTGGCAATTAAAGAATGGTGGTATTGCACCCATAATTATGTGGGATATAACAGCTAAAGCTAATTCTTAAAATGGGAAAGGCTATAGATGCTATGTATGCCTTGAATAAAATTTAAATATGTTAAAACATTTAAGTAACTCTCATTTATTAAATGAGTGAAATGAATTAATGGTCACTTATAGGCATAAAAATAAATATCTGTTGAAATTTCTATTGTAGATTAGAAAATTTCCTTTTATAATTTTCTTCTGTTATTTATCTTCTATCGAGCAAATATAAAATTGTTTTTGCATAAATGTCTTTCCATCAACCCTGTCTAGTTTTTCTACTTATTTTTATATATTATTTCGTATTTTTTGTAATTACAGGTAAGTTTATTTTAAATACTAAATTGTAAAAGCAACACATTAATCCCTGTTTATTTAAAATTCAAATAATAAAGTCCAGTTTATTTAAATACAAATAAAAAGTAATCCCCGTATAATATATGAAACAGTGCGTTAACCAAATATATTTGCTTAAGATTTAAAATATGTGACGGCCAGTCTCTAATCAGTAGCTGAAGATTGCGTTGTGAGTGAAACTCCTAGTCGTGCTATCAGCGAGGAAAAAATAGTTATTTGTTAGGTTGGTGCAAAAGTAATGTCGTTTTCTCACATAGTAACATATGTGAGAAAACGACATTATTTTTGCACCAACCTAATATTTTGAAATATACTTAATAGCTGTGCTATATTACATCGAGCACTATTTCATTTACATCAGCATTCAATATGACATAACACACACACACACACACACACACATATATATATATATATATATATATATATATATATATATATATATATATATATATATATATATATTGATGATGTTAAAAAGAAATCTTGTTTCATTCTAATTTGAAGAAATAATTTTTCCGCATTGATTTTTAGCGATTAAAAAGTAAATTAATAAAAGGTTTCGTTTGTGAGCCATCTTGATTTTCATTGGTTGGGACGTTTTGCAATGAAATTTTAGCGATAATGAAAGCGGAAGCTATTACTGTAGCAAGGTAAAAGCATTGCCGACATTTTGTCCTTGATGAACTAAAAAATATTTTAAAACAAAGTTCATAGAGTATTTTTGCATTTTGAGTTTTAATTAAAGCAAATAAAGTAATGATCACCACACACACAAAGGAATAAGTTTTTTTTTCTCCTGGGGTCATGCTTCATTGAATAAACATAGAGATAATGCTTAATCTTTTAAAACAATGGAAGTGAGGGTGGAAGAATAAATTTTCTAAATCGGTAGAAATTCAAAGATTCTAAATTGTGTTGGAGAAATAAATTGATATATTTTTAATGCCTGGGCACTCCACGAGTGCTAGTAGTACAATGTAACCTACTATTTAAGTATTATCGAACGGTTTGTTCGAAGCCGGTTACCCCAGCAGGAATGACTGGTGAGGTGGGTGGTGAGAGAACAAGCAGGATTAAAAACATATGATTCAAAATGTGAATTAAAAATTTTGTTTAGGGCATAAACATTCCAGCACAGTGAGATAGACTCTGTAACATGATGATGTTAATGCAGCCTGTTCGGTGATGTCATGGTATCGCTGACCGGAAGGCTAACAAGACTTATGTCAACGGCCAAGACGAAGAGTTCTCCCAATGGAATTAAAGATCACATATTCGAGACCAAGGCCAACCTTCTAGAAGTCATTAGCTATAGTTTGACCTGGATTGACATAGATCGACTTGTCCACGTCGCAATGCACAGGATGGAATACTTCTCCACCTTTCAACCCAGATGTGTGGTATAAACTGGTCTCGCTCTCATTTGCATTCAAAAACCTAGGTCCACACCCAAGTCATGGGACTGACACTACTACTGCTGATGATGATGATATATAAATTTTCTCTGAAAGTAATGCTTCGTGATTATTTCTATGGAAATCTACTCCAGGTAGAGGGAACATGATACTGCGCTTAAATTAAACATTTTTCAGCTACCACGGGATTTATCACCTTCTACACGGCAACTATGACGCTGTAAGGGATCCGTGTCTGTCTGCTACTTATGGCATCGTTGCGTACATAAAATGTTTTTACTGCATATAAGAATTGGGCGGCATATTTATGTCAGACAACATTCTATCAGAACGTTGCTCAGTTTCAAACTGCAAAGCATATTATGGCTTTTCCGCAGGTTAGTTTGACATCTAATGTTGTGCTAGCGAACCCTATACATAGTTTTCACCATTGCTAATTTTTTACTATGTTTACAGTGAACAAGGCCCAAGAGCCACTTGAGGTAGAGGGTTACAGAGTAAGAGGGAGCACCCGAAGAAAAGAGATAATCGTACCCAGATGCAAGGCGCCACCGGAAGTAAAAGAAGAACGCTTTAGATGGAACCGGAAACCAAATCCTAAACAGGAAACAAGGGAAAGAAGACCTATCTACTCTAACCCCCCCCACACACACACACTTAACAGAGACACATCCCCTTTCCAGGAACCAATAAATCTGTCAAAATGACCAAGGGAATTCAGAGCAACATGAATCCATCCAGCTCTTACCTCAAATAACAACTTAAAAGAGACTGTTTGACCAACACAAAGACTGACCAAAATTCATGTTAAAAAAAAGATAAAAAAATAAAAAATAAAAACTACAGACAAAAATTCATTTTCTCGATCAAGACATTCATTTCTGTAGTTCACTGCTACTAGCAAGCAGAAAATTATTTTTCTCCTGATGATGGCCATGTTGGCTGAAACTAGTCGAGGAATCTAAATGAAATAATAATAAAAACAAAGGAATATTAATATACAACCCAGTGTGTCTGAAGATTTTAATTTTTAATATTTTTTATTGTTCAATATATATATATATATATATATATATATATGACTGCGGAATATATTTTCCGTAATGTACTTAAAATTACATGAAAGTCCTAAGGAATTTTTATACCCCGCGCCGAACTGGACGAAGATTTTATATATTTTATGTATTTTATATATTTTGTTACTATTGTTTATCCAATACAAGGATCGAGAGCCACTCAAGGCAGAGGGATACTGAATAAAGTCGTTGTATGGGCGTATAAAAGTGAGCAACTTGTACATATGGACTACTAAAATATTACCGTAGATCCCCAATTTTCTATTTTTGTCTTTCTCCCAGTAATGTATATGGACACCCAGACACCATATTGGTTCCAGTTGAAAACAACTGATTTATAACTATATCAGTGTGCTTTCTGAGTTTAACTTTCAGTTGTTTGGTAATCTATTAACTAGATAAATGTTTCTAACTGCTTGACTGTGATATCTCCAATTCAAATCTCACACCATTGGTTACGCCATTAGCTGATAAGTACACATTCCGTTTTCTTATAGTGAGTTCTTTCTTCTCGTTTTAGTTTTCTACCTTCACTAGGAGATTTAACTTGATTAGATGTTCGCTTATATCAAGGAAAGTTGAAATAGATATTAGGTCAAGACCCAGGCGTGGAATTCCATCTCTGTAACCCCTAGCGTGCTAGAGGCACTCCTGCCTTGCTTGGGGTGAAGTGCTTAAAAAATTTTTTTTAAATAAAATATCAATACGTTAAACCGTTATGCAACAGCAACAGATCTTTGTGTCCGTGAATGCTGGACACTTTCCACGCAGATGAAGGCGGGACTTGATGCGTCCGAAATGTGATTCAACTGAATAATACTGAGAATAACATGGCCGGAGCATGTGGTCAGTATGGAAGTTTTATGTCAAGTGTAAAGCGAAAGAAAACCTATCGGAAAGAGTCATTTGAGATTTACGGAACACACAATTAGAAAAGAAGGCTCGGAGAATTTGACACTCACTGTGCATATCAAAGGCAAGAGGGACAGAGAAACAGTGAGCAACTTATCTGACATAATTAGTTAAATGCCTTGGATGACTAATCATGAAGAGAAATGGACATTAATGAGACAAACATTCCTTATAAGTAAAAAGCATTGGAAGCTGTTGAGGACGATGAACGCATAGGGTATGAAGGGAAATGGCACATAGAAAAATAATAATAGGATGTTATGAAAGTTATTAATAGCAGAATCACACCACCGTTCTATAATTTATCAAGACTTCTTGACACCGGGATAAATAAAAGGTCCTTATAAGATCATGCATTTTGTTAGTTCTTAAAGCATCTGCTCCAGCCTAAAATAAGAGGCTATCGCAAATAAGGAAAAAACAACTGATCAAGTGGTTGTATGTTTTCATCATTTTACTGTAACTTCTTTATCTCATTTCTCGCTTCTGGAACGCTAATCTGGCTTCTTGCTTCACTGTTAGATTTTATCCCTAGAAATTTAAATGCAATGTCAATCGATATCTTCTGTATTCTTCATTCCTCTTCTTTTTATGTCTTATTTCCTTAAAAATATAATTTTATCAACGTCTCTAAAGCTCAGCAACCCTTGCGTCTTCGTGACGAAATGATAAAAAAATTATAATTATTGATTAATTCCTTCCTTCCTTCCCTCGGTGGCATATGTGATGCAAACTTGGGCGATCATGATTCATTTCGATTCATGTCTGACAAGGCAGATGTTGTCCCCGCAGTAGGCTGCAGTTTACTCCTACAGTAGATCGATTACCAAATAAAGCAATATGATTAAGTCTGAGCTGTTATTTAACTCATACCTGCAGGTAGAATTGATGGTTTCATGCCTTTCCCAAGTCTATTTGCGCATAATTAAATGTTATGAACTCAACGGGAATTCGAACTCGGCACTCCGTTTTCTCAATCTATTACACCGCTCGAAGATCCCTGATTAAAGGACCTGGCATTCCGAAGTGAGTCACCGTTGCTTAACTTCGGTGAGTGGATGTTGAAGCGATGTTTCAACGTGATATGGACGTAATTTCTCGAAAGAAAATAAATTTGAAGTCATAATGATTACGGGACACATATATATAATTGCTGTTAAAACCTAAAGATAGTTCAATAATTGTCTAGGTTACTTTTTTTCACCGGAAAATTGCTTGAAAAATCGTTTTGTGAAAAGACAGCCATGGCTGAATGACAACTCGATTTTCAGTAATCTCTTTAGCCCCCGTTGTCTGCAGAAAAAAGAACGAGGTGAAAGATCAAACACTAGTCTATATTTAGCAAATGTTTATTCGCAGATGAATGACAACTCTATTTGGCCCGTCCGATTATCGAGTAAACACCGCCGCGGGGCACAGGGCACTCCAGCGATAATATGTTGATAGTCCTTCAATAGCGGACAATATCATTATGGAGACGCTTCTTATTCACACTTGCCTGACGATTATCATGTACGTCATCTTCTCGCCGCTATCTCATACCAAACCTGACACTAAATCTTGACGCATATCTGTAGATACATACATACATACATACATACATACATATATATATATATATATATATATATATATATATGTGTGTGTGTGCGCGCGTGTGTGTGTGTGTGTGTGTGTGTGTGTGTGTGTGTGTGTGTGTGTGTGTGTGTGTGTGTGTGGAAATGGTTATAGTTATTCCAACAATAGATAAATGTATATTTTATAAAGAAGATGTTGTGGTAGGATCCACCTAATTTGCATAGCGGAGTACCGACGATATAAATATGGTTGGTACCGGTAGACAGGAGGCAAATCAAGAGATCCAACTGCGACTTAGTCAACACATTCTCCAGGAACGGTCTTCCCAGGAATATACAAAAGACTATATTTAAATATTGTGTACACTTTCTTGTTTCAATACATTTTATTCTAACTACATTTTGTGTTTCCTTTATTATTCCATGCATTAGTCAAGTTTCAACAGAAGATAAACCGCAAAGGTTTTTGGTGGAAATGAGAATTTTTTATTTTAAAATATATATTATACTCGATTTTACATAATTCTGCTACACGAGTTTATGGTTTCAAGACCTTCTTCAGGCAAAGAGTAGATTTTTCCACATATTATAAAAAATTATTTTTTGTGTGGTAGTGATTCAAATGTTTTTCTTGGACTGGTGATAAGAGTTTATATATATATATATATATATATATATATATATATATATATATATATATATATATATATATATATAGGACATATTAGTTCACTGTAAACCAGACTGAGAGTTAATACTAACACCTTCAACCGCTTGCATTATATTTCTGTTGTAAGAAATGTTTTTCTTCCTTGGTTCTACCTTGGACCATAACCGTGGTGCGAGGATATTGGACCATAACAGTGGCGACGAGGACTGAAGAAACAAACTCTACACGGAGAATCTACAAACAAATCTTTTACTATCGGTCGTCCGTAACAGAGGCGACTTTGGTAGTGAGAAAAAAAAAACAAACAAAAAAAAACAAGTCATACGCGAACTTTATGTTCGCGTATGACTTGTTTTTTTTTCTATATATAAAAGAGAAAATTTTCTTTTTGGACACCAACTTTACAATGGTAACAAAGACCTGAAGTCTAAACTAAAAGAAAAATACTTACACATAATTACGGTAAATATGGAAGACTTTAAGTCAACCATATTGGAACTTATGAAAATACAATTTGAGCAGCAACAGAAAAACGAACAGAAGCATCTTGAACTACAAGAATTATTGCTACGGGTAATAACAAATAAAGGGTAACATTCCGAAAATGAAACAGTTCTCTCGCAAAATGCTATATGGAGCTCTATCGAAGACTTCACGTATGCACCGAGCGAAGACAAAACCTTCGCAGCTTACTTCAGAAGTTACGAAGATTTATATGAGTTTTGATTGCGGTAATTGGTCAGACGCGAGAAAAGTACGTCTACTACTAAGAAAAACTTGGGTCATGCGAAAACACTAAATGCATAGACTACATCCTACCGAGGAAAACAAATGAGTTAACTTTTAAGGAAGCCATAAAACTGTTAACAGAACTTTTTAGCCCATATACCTCATTATTTCATAAAAGATGGAAATGTCTGAATCTAACAAAAAAGGACAGCGAAGACTATGTAACATTCGATTCCATTGTAAACAAACATTGTGATGGCTTTAAATTATCGGAACTAAGCCCGGACAATTTTAATGTTTAATATTCGTTCAAGGCCTGGTTTCGACTAAAGACGCGGAGATCAGTCGCAGAATTCTTACAAAACTGGAGAGTGAACCAGAATTGACGCTACAAAAATTGACTGAAGACTGTCAGAGATGTATAGAAGGACTCGAAAAATATAGAAGAGTCTGGCATAGGTAAAGTACAACGACAAAGACGTTTTAATTCCTCCTCAAAACAAAACAAACACATTTTCCCTCCTCAACAAAAGGTCAAACAAATTTTTCTACTTCAAAAATCAATATCAGAAAAAAACAATCCATGCTATCGCCGTGGAACATTGTATTGGTATAAAGATTGTCCATACCGCATTAAGACTTGTCTGTCGTGCAAAAAAAGTGGGTCATAAAAGTTCTCATTGTTGGACTAGGAAAGAAAGCAAAAGCAGAGTAAGATCACTAGGTCTGACCAATACGTGCAAGTAGAAATGTTAAACAGAAAAGTCAGACTACAATTGGATTCCGGTTCGGATTTAACTATTATTAACGTACAAACATGGAGCAAATTGAAAAAACCGGCCCAAAAAAAAAATTGAGAACCGATAAAATTGCTAGGTCGGTAACTGGGAGAAAAATAAAATTTGAAGAAGTTATTACAAATGTGACATTCAATGGAATGACCAAAAAATTAAAAATGTATGTGCTAAGAAACACAGAAAATTTATTTGGAACGGACTGGATGCAGAAATTCGCTCTCTGGGATTTACCAATAAGTACGTACTGCCAAAAAGTGAGAAGTTTATCGACCGAGGCAGATAAATTAAAGGAGAAAATAAAAGAGTTTCCCCGAAGTATTTTCAGCCAGCTTCGGAAGGTGTAAAAAATGGCAGCAAATATAGAAATAAAAGAAAACGTACAACCTATCTTCAAGAAGAAAAGGAACGTACCTTTTGCTTCAATAGAAAAAATAGATCAAGAGTCGGGTAGATTAAAAAAAAATCGGTATATTGACAAAAGTAGATATAGTCAATGGGCCGCACCTACAGTTTACGTCAAAAAGAAATCAGGGGAGATACGATATGTGCTGATTTCTCAACGGGATTGAACGCAGCGATAAAGGATTACCACTATCCTCTACCCAGCCCAGAAGAAGCTTTCACAAAATTAAAGAAATTAAAATCTTTCTCAAAAATAGACTTGCGCGAAGCGTACCTACAAATACCAGTAGATGAGGAAAGCTCGAGATTATTGTGCATAAACACACACAAAGGATTATAAAAGTTTCAAAGATTACCATTCGGGATTAAGGTCGCGCCGGCAATATTTCAACAAATGATGGATAATATGCTAGACGGATTTGATTTCCCGATTGCATACTTGGATGACATACTGATAAATAGCAAAATCATTGAGCAACACTGGGAACACGTTCAAGAGGTTTTCAGGAGAATACAAAACTATGGTTTCAAGGTAAAAGAAAACAAATGCGATTTCTTTATGAAAGAAATAAAATATCTGGGCCATATCATCGATGAAGAAGGAAGGCGACCAGACCCAGAAAGGGCAACGGCAAAGAAAAAAAATGCCAGCGCCAAAAAACGTAGCCGAATTACAAAGCTTGTTAGGCTTAGTAAATTATTACCAAGAATACATTCCAAACATGCATAAATTACGCCCAAGTGGACAGATGAATGCCAGAAAACGATTGATAAAATAATTAAGACGCTAACTGCAGATCTATTTCTAGCGCACTATGACCCAAAATTAGAAATAATAGTTGCAAGTGACGCTAATGCCTATGGAGTCGGGACATGTATACTGCATAAAATGCCGGATGGGACAATAAAACCCATCGCGCATACTTCAAAGACTTTGCTACCACCAGAAAAAAATTACTCGCAATTCGAAAAAGAAGCGCTGGGGATTATTTTTGCAATTACAAGGTTTCATAGATATATTTACGGAATATTTTTTTTACTTTACAGACGGACCACAAGCCGTTATTAACAATATTTAGATTGAAGTAAGGTCTACCCATTTACAGGGCAAATAGGTTGCTAAGATGGTGTACAATTTTACTGAACTACAATTTCAAATTGGAGTATCTGCCAACGAATAAACTTGGGCATCCAGATGGTCTCTCGAGTCTAATAGCTAAGAAAACGGGGTCATTAGAACATGAAGAACTACAATGAAGAACACTACAACATGAAGAAGATATCAGGGCATCACTATGTAGTACAGTTCGAAAGCTCCCCTACAAGAAATAAGATATGAAGCAATAAATGATGAATTCATAAAAGAAACAAAAACAAAAATTGCAGACAAAAATAAAAAGGTATCAGACAGTTTTTCGTCATGTGACAACGTTCTATTATATAACGAAAGGTTAGTAATTCCGAAAACACTACAAAAGCGAATCCTAAAGGACTTCCACATGGGCCATCCAGGAAAGAACAGAATGAAATTGTTAATACGTAGTTGCGTGTATTGTCAAAACATAGATCAGGACATTACACATATGGTGGAAAAATGCAAGGGTTGTGCCTTAGCAGCAAAAGCACCGCCGATCATCTATAAGCCTTGGCCAGAGACAGATGGTCAAGAATACATATCGACTTCGCCGGTCCAATAGATGGTTTCTACTAATAGATCATAGTAGACAGTTGTAGTAAATGGCTAGAAGTGTTTCGTTGCAGAAAACCTACTTCTGAAACTACCATAAATTGCCTCCACGAGATGTTTGCTCGTTTCGGAGTCGTTGACAATTCACATCTGCGGATTTTCAAGAATTTTGCGAATCTTTCCAAGTTAAACATATCAAGTCCCCGCCATATCATCCAAGATCAAATGGGCAAGCGGAGAGATTTGTAGACACACACAAAAGAGCGTTAAAGAAAGCATATGACGTACCTACAGAAAAGAGTTGCAACAATTTTTACAAGTATATCGAATTACTCCAAACAGTGCTACGTCATCGGCATTATCACCCGCGGAAGTGATGTTCGCCCGGAAAATCAGATCAGTATTTGACAAATTGCTACCAAAACAAACAAAACAAATACCAATGTCGTACGTACCTAAAAGGACTTTCTATCCAGGAGAGAAAGTGTTTTTCAAAATGTATAAAAACAATACATCCTACTACGAGCAAGGTACAATTGAAAAAAGAATCGGGAACATGGTTTACACAATACAGGGCCCGGAATTATCACGTAAAAGACATGAAAATCAAATAAAAAAGAGGCTGTCAGATGATTCTAACGGTCCGCCTCAGGAAGAAGAAGTGATGGATACCATATTCGATACATTCGATATGCAAAGGCCGCAAACAATGTCTGAACTACGAAAACGACCAGGAAAAGAAAAGTCACAGAGCCTTTGGTAATAAATCCAAAGAGACAAAAATACTAAAGACCACTGCGACGCAAAAGCTTTGGAAGGGGGGTGTTAGGGGAACTTACCTATAACGATAATGGACTCTTCCTGACTCTATAAATACTGCGCCTCTCTGAGAGAGTGGAGAGGAATGAGTTGAGACCTAACGAGTCAAGACATATTAGTTCACTCTAAACCAGACTGACAGTTAATACTAACACCTTCAACTTCTTGTATTATATTTCTGTTGTAATATATCTTTGTTATTTACTACTCTTGTGTTCGTGTTGTTCTCCCTTGGTCCTACCTTGGACCATTCCGTGGTGCGAGAATATTGGGCCATAACAATTTTCATACTCAGGACGGAGCAGAGATCGAGGATATACTCTTATTTATCATACATTTACAGAGCCACATGTAATCAAGAGAATAACAAATTTCAGGGGCTATAATGTATCACATTCCATGAGAAAACTGTGACGTAGCTTTCTTGGTGACAAACTTACACATATTTTCAGCTAATACGAAGAGACCGCTGTTATAAACCGAAGTATCACTTTGGTATAGCCGGAAGAGGTGATTCCTGTGGGCTATATTGGCTAAATAGGAAAGTGCGAACGAAGGAGAAGATATCGGTTGCTTTATCCACGATGACATGAAAGGTTCTCTACGGGTTTTCACCCAGAAAGAAGGCTTTTGGGAACAATCTTTTATATATACAAGGAATGTGCTGTCAGTCATTACTCCGGGTAAGAAGCCTGTGACCTTTATGCAGTAAATCTACAAAAAAGTAAAATATTTTGCATTTTATACATAATGATAAGAGTAATCTTTTTGGATTAGGTGCATAGGAGGAAATATAGCTGCTGATATAGTTTATTCAGTATAGGCTCTGCCTATATTATCTACGTCCCTAATATATATATATATATATATATATATATATATATATATATATGTCTGCCATACACAGACAAAACTGTTTCGTTTCGCTGTATCATATCTCCTCAGCGCGACTAGACATCCGAATGCCTCAAGCTAGGATCGAAACCCAAAAGTCATAGCTTCTACCATTGAGCTATCTTCAGTATATATATATATATATATATATATATATATATATATATATATATATATATATATATATATATATGAAATTGTAAGACAAATTGTAAACAAATTATGTTTGACGCGGTTCTTACACTATCCTCAATAGAGTTCATTATAAGGAAAATATATATCATTAACTCATACCCATTGATGAGTGGATGAACAGGTCCGCCTTCGAAACTCTGGAGTCGGGATGTTGTAGGTAACATCTATCAGCTAAGTGACAAAATCTTACTCATAATAATCCTTTAATTTCGGTTGAGCTCTTTGGTGTGAGGTGTGAGTTTGTAAACAGTTACTATTTAAGCAAATATTGCATGACTCTTCGACACAATTGAGTCACTGTCAGTCACTGTGTGTTTATCTAAAAATAAACACGCTAAAATTCACTTTCATCCCTGCCGTGAGCTTAGTGGTAGAAGTTCCGACTGACGCCAATTCAGTCGGGTTTCGCTCCTAGCTAGAGGCAACCGGATGTCTAGTCACACTGATGAGCTGCGAAACAGTCTGTCTGTGGATGACCAAAATATATATATATATATATATATATTTTAGAATTGGACATAGCCCGACAATTTATTTAAAGACATTTATATTATGTTTAACGTTTATAATATATAAATAATATTTATATTATGTTTATATATATATAAAATGAAGAGATTATAATGGTTCCAACGAGAGAAAAGTGTGTATATTAAAAAGAAGAGAGGTACCGCAAACGTTTTTGGTTGTAATGTGTTTTTTTTTAAATATTATTCTTTATTTTTTCATAGTTTTACAACACGTGTTTCTGGTCTCACGACCGTCTTCAGATAAAGGGTGTAGATTTCCACATATTATTAAAAATAATTAATATTTTTCCTTTATGTTTTTCAATGTTACATCTTCTCTATATGAGACATTCTCTGTTTTTGTCTGGGTCATTCGAATGTCTTTCTTTAAATGGCAGTGTAGAGTTCTGAGCGATGGGTCATAAAACAATTAAGGTTGGTTTGAGAAGTGATGAATCGGTTGTCTTATCTTTTAATGTTTTAATTTGTACACATACACACACACACACAAACATACACACACACGCACACGCGTACATTGTCCCACCACAAGGAATCCGTACACACGCACACACAAAAACACACAAAAACACACATTCTTCCCAAGTTACATGGAACCAGCACGCACACACACACATTTACACATACATACGCATATACATACACACGTATTTCCTAAGTTGCGTGGGGTTTGTGGGAGTAGCTCCCCTGCTATCGCCAATATGCGTGCATATACATGCATACATACATATACATACACACACACACATATACACACACATACACACACATATATATATATATTTTTTTTTTTTTGCTTCTCACGTCGAACTCGACGTATGAGGGCCATACAGATCAATTCCCAGAAACTGAAAGCCGGACAGCCACACAGGATTTGATTATAGTGGTGAAGGCTTTGTGCAGGGCCATCCACACTTTTTGGAGGGACGAATACAGGGACCTGGTGCAACGAATGCCACAAGGTCCTCAAACGACCCTCCGCAGGTTTTGAATTCAGAGTTGTCCTTCTCCTAGACCAGTTGCCATCCAAGGCTATAGAACCCAGTCTGTCCTGCTATTTACCCATAGTTGGAGGGAGAAGAAGAGGATTCACACCTTTCCCAAGCTAATATATATATACATATATACATACACACACATACACACATATGCGTACATATATACATTTTTCGTGTTCCACAGATACCCGCATGTGAGCGTGTGTGCATACATTAGAATGGCTTGATCACTGTATTAGGTCACCATGTGTGCATGCTGTGTGCTTTTGTGTGTGGGGTCATGATCTATTTAGTTCCGTTTTGAATTTATTTATGAAGTTTTTTTCTTGTATTTGTAGGTAGGAATATTTGTCTGTTTGATATATCGGCATGATATTAAATTTACCCTGGTTACATTCAAAGATATGTTGTGAAACAAAAAGTTTTATGTTGTCTGGCAACTTTATGTTGCTTTTGTGTAGGGAGAAACTGTTGTTCAGTTGTTGGCTGATACCTATATATGATTTCCTGCATTTTGTGCATTTAAGTACATAAATCACATTTCTGGAGTTGCAGTTTAAGTTTTTGTTTATTGTGAACGTTGTTTTGGGGTTTTCAAAAGTGTAGGAGTTTCCTTCTATAATGATGTCACAAACCCCACATCTTTTTTTGTTGCATTTTGTGGCTCCCTGTATTGTGTGTTGGGTAAATTTAGATGAGGTTAATATGTGTTTTAGGTTTTTAGATTGGCGTTTGCTTTTAATTATTTTGGTTGTTTTAAGTATATTATTCAATTTATTATTCTTGCTAAGTAGGTCTAGATTTTTGGTAATTTTTGTGAATATATTACTCATATATATATATATATATATATATATATATATATATATATATATATATATATATATATATACATATATATATATTACTCATATATATATATATACATATATATATATATATATTACTCATATATATATATACATATATATATATTACTCAAACACAACTAATTTGGTGTCAGCCAGAGCAATCTTCACTCAGTAGAGTTACACAACTAAATCTAACGTATTGTTTTTACAAATGCCAATCAACCAAAGTGCTCCATTCATTTTACTGAAAATCTTTGCATTAGTGCAGATGAATGTTGTTTATAGAACTAGCTTATCACTCAACAGTGCTCAATTGAAATGTACATTCAAGAGCTAAATTATGTCATTCTACACCAAGGTTAACAAAAAAACTGTCCAAATCAAGTAAAAGCTAAATTGTCCATTTGTACGATTAAACTTTGACCGATTGTATCTTAGAAATGATTAAAGATATCTTACTGTAAGTCTCCGAAGTTTTTATAACACTATTTGTACATTGTATACATAATTAATCCCCAAGCTCAACAAAAAATCCTGATGAAATTGATCATAATGGAAAATGACAAGTTAATCATTAATTAATAATATCTAAGGATCGGAAGCTCATGAAGGATTAAAATAAAGCTAATATATATATATATATATATATATATATATATATATATATATATATATAAATGTTAGAAATTATTAGGAGGATTTGATAATTATAATTAAGTAATATCATCGAGTCTGGAAACTCAACGGAATGCAGAAAGCACTGGATGCCGTTTCGTCCTATATTTGGGACTCATCAGAAGTGCGCATCCATTACCGAGAATTGAAGCCCGGACAGTTAGGTTGTCAATATATATATATATATATATATATATATATATATATCATCATCGATAATATTTGGTAATCCGTATGGATACTTTCAAAGAGGATTTAATCCAGAGAGAGAGAGAGAGAGAGAGAGAGAGAGAGAGAGAGAGAGAGAGAGAGAGAGAGATATGTATATTTCAAAATACAGTGCAAATAATAATTAATCATGGAAACGAAGAGTGGCCCGCCGATGGTGTTATTTCATAAGAATCGAAAAATTCGATTCGAAATCTTCAGATCAAAATCTTTACACACAAAGGAATTGATAAATATTTTACCAAGCATATAAGACATAAACAGAATTTGTGCAGATTTAAAAAGAGACAGAGGTGAGGATGAAATGGTATGTATTCAGATAGGCCTAGGGTCATGAAAAAGAAAGAGATATTTCAAATTTTGTTTAAAAAATATTTTTACTTTGTAGACATGTTGACCTGATTTAGGAGTAGCACAATGAAGTAGAAAGCTATCTTAAAATGTTAACAGAGAAAGGAGATAGAGAAAAGAAAAGAAAAGAAAGGAGAGAGAAAAAGGGAAGAGAAAAGAGAGAAAAAAGGAAGTAAGAGATATGGCTTGATTTCTTGTATACAATCCAATAATTTCCAGTCGGATGCATGTAGCCATTCAATAAATGACACTTTTGACACTTTTTAAAAAGGGATAAAAATTAAAACACAAAAAAATTATAAATAATCATAATAATAATAATAATGGTGAATAGATTTTTGAAAAAAATATATATGCGATTTTTCATCAAAATTCTTTTTACAAAATAATACAAACACATACACATACACAGAAACAAGCACACCTACACATACATACACACACACACACACACACACACACACACATATATATATATATATATATATATATAGACATGCCTAAAAGTAAATATATATATATATATATATATATATATATATATATATATATATATATATACTTTTAGGCATGTATGATTGAATAAGTTACCGACATTATGTCTGCTAATTTTTAAGAAAATCCGTTCATAATAATAATAATAAATAAAAATAAATAATATGAATAAAATAATAATACAATAATACTAATATTAATAACTTTGAATATAAGCTCTTTAGCGCAAGAGGGCGTCGTCAGTGATGTTCTGAATTCGGCAGTTTCGGGTTTTCAAACATCATCAGTCTCTGAGGCGCCCCCATGAAAAATTAACAGCCTGCAGACACTGACCTATGGTGTGAGCTCTAATACTATAATAATAATAATAATAATAATAATAATAATAATAATAACTTTAAATATACGCTCTTTAGCGCCAGAGGGCGTCGTCAGTGATGTTCTGAATTGGGTCATTGGGCAGTTTCGGGTTTTCAAACATCATACAACCCTCACCAAGTCGACTCCATCAGGGCTGTTCAGTCTCTGAAGCGCCCCCATGAAAAATTAACAGCCTGGAAACACTGACTTATGGTGTGAGCTCTAATTCTATAATAATAATAATAATAATAATAATAATAATAATAATAATAATTATATCCATGGCCAATACTCTGCCCGTACCAAAAAAGCTGACGTAGACAAAAACCGCACCCATCAGTGGCTACGTAGTGCAGGGTTGAAAGGTGAAACTGAGGGTTTTATCATTGCTGCACAAGACCAATGCTTGTTAACTAGGAATTATCAAGCACATATACTAAAATACTGTGTTAACCCAAGATGCAGATTCTGTGACAAATATCCAGAAACCATTGATCATCTTATATCAGGTTGCACGATATTGGCACCCACTGAATATAAAACCCGGCATGACAGAGTGGGCGAATACGTGCACTGGAAAATTTGCAACTCCTATGGGAAGGAAACTGGAAGAAATTGGTACGAACACCACCCTGACTGTTACAATTCTATGGGACTACACAATACACACTGACAGAACAATCAAAGCCAACCGCCCAGACATTGTTATTAAAGACCACAAACAAAATAAGTGCCTCCTTATTGATATGGCAGTCCCTGCAGACTGCAATGTGTCTTTGAAGATATTCGAAAAACTGTCAAAATATAAAGACCTTGAAATAGAAATTCAAAAATGTGGCACATGGGAACATCAACAATTCCTGTTGTAGTTGGAGCCCTTGGACTGGTTGGAAAAGATTCCAGTAGGCTGATTGAAGGGATCCCTGGAAGTCCATGCCTCAAAGAGATACAAAAAATTGTTCTGACAAGTACAGCCCACACTTTACGAAGGGCTTTATCATTTTTTTGCAATGGAAAGTGTCATGACGCCATTTCTAACCTTAGGTCCCTGGGCGGGACCTGGAAAGAAATGTATAAACGCCAGATATCAAAGGAAATAAAAATAATCATAATAATAATGATAATAATAATAATAAAAACATGAAGGTTAATTAAACAATGATACCTGTGTTACTAAGAAAGCTATGTAATCATATATCTAAAAACATATAAACACATATATCTATAAATACTATACATACACAGCTCCAAATTCAGAAGAAATGCTTCTTCTTTGCTTTGTCAAATTATAACCATGGTGATAAAACCCCATATCAAAATTAATTACGCAAATATCATAAAATTCCCATATATACATATATACATAAACATATATACGCATATACATCAAAAAGATACATTCACGCATGTGTATAAAAATACATGTAAACATATTTTCACATATACATTACTATAAACACATACAAATATATATATATATATATATATATATATATATATATATATATATATATATATATATATATATATACACCTACATGCATAAACATACACTGCGTGCCACATTATTGTCGAGAAAACTTTTTCTAATATTTCAAAAACCGTCCAATCAATTCACACAAAACTTTCACAAAATGTTGGCAATATTTACTGCGCAATCACTGAAATTTCCGTTGTGGCGCCATATTTGTTATCAGCACGGTGATTTGAGCGTGCCAAATTATTAGAAAAGTGTAAGAATTTAGTGAAAAGATGGGTCGTAAAAGCAGTTTAAGTGATGCTGAAAAGAAAACTATCACCCCAGAACTCTCAAAAGGTAAATCTACCCTAGAAATTTCTAAAATGATAGGGAGGTGTCATCAAACAATAAAAAACGTTCACCGCCGACCCTACAAAAGTACGCAAAAGGGCACATAAAGGCAAGCCGAGGGCTATTTCACGCCGTCTCATGTCACGACTTAAACGAGAGGCCACGAAGAACCCTGGACTTACCAGTCAAGAGCTTTTAGTCGCATTGGGGTTCCTACTGTGTCTAAAAGTACTCGGTGTCGGTATCTGAGGGAAATAGCAACAATAGTCAAACCTGTCTCGAAGCCTCCGTTTACGAGAAATCACATTCAAAATTGATTGAAATGTGCCGAGGACAATATGAAGATTGACTTCTCTAAAGTTTTGTTCACAGACGAAACTCGAGCAACACTTGATGGGCCAGGGAGATGGTGCAAAGGCTGGGTAAGAATCGCCATCAGTGTTTGAGACGCCAACAAGGCGGTGGAGGCATAATGATCTGGGGTGGTATTATTGGAAAAACATTAGTGGGCCCATGGAGAGCACCAGATGGCGTCAAAATGACTGCTGATGCATACATAGCGTTTATGAGGGAGCATCTTGAACCGTGGATGAAAAGGCAAAGAGTTGCCTTCAGAAGGGCCATTGTTTTTATGCAAGATAATGCTCCCTCACATGCTGCTCGCAAGACTACTGAATATTTGAAACAGTTAGGCTTCGATGGACCTCGAAAAATGAAGTGGCCAGAAAATTCTCCGGATATGAACCCAATCAAAAACCTTTGGAGTATCATGAAGTGAAGACTGTACGCCAACGGACGACAATTCAAGAGCAGCGCTGAGTTGTGGGAAGCAATTCTTGACATATCTCGCAGCATTACAGCAGATGACATCCTACAATTAACAAATTCTATGTATCGTCGTATTTTCAAAAGAGGGAAAGCACATTCCCTATTAATTTGTTTAAAACTGTGCCTTTGTTTGTATCTGTTATTATTTGTTTGATTATCTTATTTATTAGCTTCTTTTGATAATAAACATTCACGTGCAACAGTAATAAAAGTTCTGTTTGTCAATGCTGGGAATTTTACTAAACCTTTCTAATAATTTGGCACGCTCAAATCACCGTGCTGATAACAAATATGGCGCCAGTTTGTTTGCATTGTGCAGATCACAATGAAAATTTCTCTGGTTGCGCAGGCCAGTGTTGCTAATATTGCGTGAAAATTTAGTGTGAATTGATTGGACGGTTTTTGAAATATTATAAAAAAGTTATCTCGATAATAATTTGGCACGCAGTGTATATCCATATATATGCATAATTATAAAAAAGAAATATATACACAAAATCCGTATAACTTCTTAAAAGCATATAAATACTACATATAAAGCACAACACATAATGATACACACACACACACACACATATATATAAAATACATTGGTATATACACATGTAAATACATGCACACACACAAATACACATACACAAATATATAGATATTTACATATAAAAACACATCTCCGTATATGTACATAAATAAGCGTAAATACTTAAATAGATACAGCCAGGTACATAGAGTATATATATCACCAAGGGCACAAGTACACACACACACACGCACAACACATACACACACACACATACTCATGCATACACATACACATATAAATACATACATACATTTCACGTATACATATACATAAACATACATTCGGACTGTTATCCTTATCTTCATTGCCATATTCTCAATATTTCGGGCATGGTGACACTCTGGCTTTCTTCAGGTGGTTGGAATTTAGAACGGAATTTATTTCGCCCACCGGGGTAGATTGTTCTAGTTGCACCTGCTATGCCTCTTCTGATTGTCTCAGTTATTTCCCTTTAACTCAACTCTCCAAGTGTTGGTTCACCACTGCTGTGGTCTGGTATTGAACTCACAACACTTTGGGTCTAATCACTGGATCTAACCAACGCCTTTATCTACTGGACCATGTGCCACTGAGGATGTTGTGACTATGGCAATGAGGATAAGGATAACAGTCCGAGTAGTGTACATATTGTAACTTATGATAATACCTCATTTCAGAGATATACACAGATATTGAAAGTACACTGTAAATCACTGTGATTTCTTATCTTCAGAAACTTTGTAAATGTCCCTCATCAGTCCTGCCCTGTACACTGAACACTTTTGACCTCAACTGGAACTCGTACGCGCGCGCTCTATCGCTAAAGATACTGAAAATAATGTCCCGTATCAGTATACGGTGCCACTAAGTATTCTTCTTCCATTACTAAAAACAGATCAAGCCGAAAATGGAGTACCGCTGCCAGGAATAGACACGAGCGGCCCAGTTTTGATAGAGACCGAAAACGTCTACGCCTCCTTGTGGGTGATAAATTATTTGCCGGCTTGCAACCTCTTTCCCATAGACGAAACGTAGCAAGCATCTCGCTGTTCTATCTCGATTTCATTAGAAAATGTCCAGACGAAATACGTTCCTTAGTTCCATGTGCAGTAAATCTTAGGACTAAGTCCGGTTATGCCGCTAACTGTGTAGCGAACTGTCGCTTCGTATGCCATTGAGGAGATGTAATTTCGACCCGAACCACTTCTTCAAGGGAACTGCAGCTATCTGGAACAGATATCTAAAATGATAGTTCCCCGATAACTAAAATCTTAACCTGTTCCAGTCTAGGGTTAACAGTTATTATCTCCATATATATATATCTATATATATATCTATATATATATATATATATATATATATATATATATATATATATATATATATATATATATATATATATTATAGAAATTGTAAGGAGGATTTGATAATTATAATTAAGTAATTCATTGAGTCAATTTCTATCATATGTATATCATAGCTTGATCCGGCTTCTAATTGCTCCGGGGGGCACAGTCCTATGGTTACAGAGAAATTCAGTTGAGTTTCACCACGGAATATGTGAGCGAGCGGCGCTATATTGAGTCTGATTTGCTATCTCTTCGTTACCTAGGCCCGTTGAACAGTTGGTATGATGTTTGATCGACAACCTTTCAGGGTTTTAATTCTCGTTAGTGTATGCGCACTGCTGATGAGTCCCAAATATAGGACGAAACGGCCGTCCAGTGCTTTCTGCATTCTGTTGAGGTTTCTCTCAGACTCAATGAATTAATTAATTATATATATATATATATATATATATATATATATATATATATATATATATATATATATATATATATATGTATATATATATATATGTGTGTGTGTGTGTGTGTGTGTGTATGTATCTCTAACTCTGTAATACTTTACCTGATTAACGTTATGCAAGTTATCAAAACGTTTAATTTTTACGTGGAATGATGGAATTTTATTGATAGTTCTTTATACGCCGTTTATTCAATGTTTATACGATAGTGGTTTGAGAACTTGGATATGATGAATAGCTCTCGTTTGCCGAGTAGATATTTTAGTTGTTTTCAGTGAAGTCTATCATTTTTTCCTTTATCTTTCTTTGCCACACCTAAATTGGCAAAACTGTATGTGAAATGTGGTTTCGCTATATAGTTATACAGATTTACATGACGCTTTTCATTAGAAGCCAATTAAGCGTACTGATCTTTGTGAAGACAATACTTTTTACCAAACCTTGTGGACTGGCACTACAGAATCGCAAACAAAAGCTCTACCAACTAAAAGAAACCACATAACGTGAGGACTTTGAAGACTAGCAACAAATAAAATGGATACAACATATAACTAGAAGAGGAAATAAGGACATAAGATGTTGACATTCCACAATACTTAAAAAAATGGTTAGGAAGGAAACATCCACCAATACTGGTATAATGAGAAAGAGTGAGATATGGAAGAAAAATTAATACTCCCATATATTCATGATATAATAATACTCTATTCTACGGACATAACGGAATATCGCTGAATGTAAAAGTATAACCAATATACGTCTTTCTCAGAAACACTTTTATACCCCTAAGATATACACAATATATATATGTCTGTGGATGACAAATATATATATACACACACACACACACATATATATATATATATATATATATATATATATATATATATATATATATATATATATATATATATATATATATAAATACACATTTCCCACGAAGAGAAAAATATAATAGATACACACAGCAAGCAGAATGTAAGAAGAATGAAAAGATGAAGTTTCACGTATAATATGAAGATTCTTCTGTGTTTCTGGAGAAGCCTTGTTTAGGACTCCAGATTTAAACGTGACAGATTCATCCACCACGTCCCTGAACGGGAAATGGGGAGTCTTGGGTTTTCACAAGCTGAGGACTGCTATCCGGAATGTCTTTCAATATCTGTGTAATATATATGACCCAAGTGAAAATGGGAGCGTGAACCTTGTAAGCTGAAGTGTAGGTAGATTTCGACTCAACCCGGGCCATATTCCAAATCAACCACTCGGTTTGGCCACTTTCGACTATGCATGAAGTGATATCACTAAGCGGCTGTCCCGTGACGCACATCACTTATCTCCACCAAACGAAGATAATCGCCTTCTCTAATCCTACACTGGTAATGGTGATGAAAGCTACTGGAATTGAAAAATCCATTTTGCAGAAAAAAAAACTGTTTTAAGAGAAAAAGTTTATAAATTTCCACAGACAGCAATAAAGGCATCTCGGTCAATGGATGCCAGACTACCATTAACATTTCATCTAATCTATACTTTATTGAAATATTTCATGCTAGCGAATTCTAGTTGTTTATGTCCCAGGATATCCTACGCGTTAAGTGTCATTATATACTACGAATAGAATGTTGATACATGCATAAACAGTAACGCCATAAGATATACATACGATGTCTACAGTATTCCAGTACCAAGAATTTCTGAGGAAGCTACATAATAAAACATGTTAAATTTATAACGATTTTCTTAGTTATTTCTTTTTTAATCCCAGATATATATGAATGCACTACGATTAATAGAGATGAACGAAGAGAAAAAAGAGATTTAAATTATAGGTTAACTACCTAATTAATAAACAGAAATTGATAGATTAACTTACCAATCGACAAAGGCTTCAGTTACATCGACATTGAGATTTCTAAATTAATTTGTATCTGAAAAGTAATCCACAAACACTTAATAGTTTGATTTTAAATTTCTTCTCAAGAGCCCGTCTCTTCAGAGACGTTCACGCCGTCATAACTAATCGGCAGTAATAACCGAACTAAATATCAATTTCCCAACTTTTATTAACATTCTTTCTTGAGCAATCTGATAATTTCCTTTGAAATATCAAGTGTCCAAAATCTATTAAACGTCTTTCTCGTTCAAAGACGGAAGTCCAATTTTAATGGCGGTTGTCCAATTTTATTATCTTTCAAACACTGAAGTTCATTATAAACATTGGTTGACTAACTTCTATTAGATTACTCCCTCGTTCGAATTCATTGTAAATAAAAGTTGCCCAAATTCTATGAATATTTTTCTTTTCAAAATACAGAAGTTCATTCTAAATATATTTAAAAAAAAAAAAAAAAAAAATCTATAAATATCCTATTGCGTTCAAACTCGGAAAACATTTGCAAATTATCAGTTGTTCTCCTTTTAAAAGAAAACACTTTCTCGTACAAATAAGGAAATTCAATTTAAATATCAGTTTCCCAAATTCTATGAACAATCTTTCTCAGTAAAAAATTGGAGGTTCGTTTTCAATATCCTTTGCCCAAGGGCTATTAAAATTCTTTCGCGTTCAAACACTGAAGTTCATTTAAATATTGGCTGTCCAACTGCTCTTAATATTTTGCCGCGTACAAATTCAGATCATTTTTAAAATCAGTTGCCCAACTTGTTTTATCATTCTCCCTCTTTCTGACTTGGAAACATCACAGTAAATGTCGTCTACGCAGCTTCTATGAACATCTTTTCTCGTTCAAACACGGAAGTTGATTTGAAATATCTTACCACAATTCTATAAACATGTTTTCACGTTCAAAATCGGAAGTTTAGAATCTATCTATATTTCAGAGATGAGATATTATGTACACTATTTACATTATTCGGACTATTGTCCTCATCTTTGTTGCCATATTTATTACAACGTTTCGGCCTTTTAGTATCTTTTTTTTTTTTTTTTTTTTTAAGCAAATCACCCCGAGCAAGGCCGGTGGCCACTATCACGCAAGGGGTTACAGAAGGGTTGGAGGAAGAGCAGATAGGAGTGGTAAAGGAAGGGTTGTGGAGAAAGAGAAGGACGGAGGGCCGATCGAGGTGGGGAGGTTACGGGAGATATAGAGCGAGAGCAGATAGGAATGGAAGATGTCAGGAAGTGGATAGATCAAGGCAACTGGAGATGACGATTGACGCTACACTTAAACCGTTGGAGATTGTATTTGTCAGGGAAACAGTAACAGGGAAGGGAGTTCCATAGGTGAGATGTGCGAGACATGAAGCTATTGGAGTAGAAAAGACGTCTACACCTAACAGTTTCTACGGTGAAGGGGTGGGAACGGGATGCCAGCCTCGTAGGACGCTTGAATTCACGAGGCTTAGGGACAAGTGAGAGCAACTCCTCAGAGCAATTACCGTGGAAGTACTTGTAGAAAAGGCAGAGTGATGCAACATTCCGTCTGTGAGAGAGCGACTGCAGACGAGATGACAGATCAGGGCCAATCACATTGCATATCCGTCTCTGGATCTTATCAAGAACCCCGAGACAACACGCAGGGGCCCCAGACCATAAATGGCAGCAATACTCCATGCAAGGTCGAATGGTAGACTTATAGACCTGGAGGATCGATTCAGGGGAGAAGAATTTCCTGGCTCGGCACAGGGAACCAACTTTTCTTGCGGTGGATGATGCAATTGACTCGATGTATTTGTTCCATCTCAGATCAGCGGACAGCGTGAGACCGAGCAGCCGCAGAGAGGAACTCTCGAGAAGTTGGTCCTCAGACATTCTGATGGGATGCAGGGATGGGTCCTTGTGGTGGTTAATGGAGAGCAATTTTGTTTTAGAGGCATTAAAGTTGACCATCCATTTCTCTCCCCAGTCCACAACCGATTGGAGGTCCTTTTCAATTTGAGCTGCCAGGTTAATTTTGTTATCATATTTATTACAACGTTTCGTCAAGGACACATGGCACAGTGGATGGGGGAATTAATAGGAGATAACTGATAACTAACATCCATTAGACATGGCACGTGGAACCAAAACAGTCTACCCCAGCGAACGAAATAAAGGGTTCAGTTCGACATTCCAACAAAGTGAAGAAGGCCAGAGCGTACAACGGCCGAAACGTTGTGATAAATATGTCAACAAAGATGGGGATGATACTCGGAAGTTTAATTAAAAAAAAAAGTTTCCCAATTTTATTTACATTCTCTTTCATCTGAACTCGAATGTGCATTCAAATACCGGCGGCCCTATTCTATTGAGATCTTCTCTCGTCCAAACTCGGAAGTTCATTGTAAATATCTTTTGTCCCAAATATATTCATTTTCATACTCATTCCAACTTGGGACTTTATTTTAAATACTTCTCGTCCAAATTCATCGTAGAATAGTTGCCAGTGTTTAAATGTCAATGATAGATATGCCCAACAAACAGAATTGACAAAGTGAAGTTGTTTTTCTATTGCAGGAACACAAACGAGGAGGGACGGAAAGTACAGCATCACCGAAGACAAAAACGAAAAAGAAATAACAAAGCAAATAAAACAGACACACTACCACGGCAGATGCGACGAAGAATTTTACACAGGAACCGTGCAAACGAAGGTCGAACGTGACACACAAAGCGACGATAAACAAAAAAGAAGCCAGAATCAAAACATTACGTAAAATATTAATCCCGCTGGCGACTCAGTAATTACCCAAGTCCTCCTCACAAGACAGCATGAGACAGAAGGGCGGTTTTTATTAGGGTGGAGCATTCCGATCCCGTAGACACGGGCAAAATATCCCCGTATACCCTGTAATAACGGGGTCGGTTTTGTTTACCTATGATGAAGGGCAAAGTCTGGTCTGCCTTTCTCTCCGCCCTAGGCAGAATATTCGATAAATAGCCTATATCAAGCTCAGTGGTTTGATATATTGCCGGCATCTCGGTATTCACCAAAGTTCTCCCCATGAGGGATGTGGCACAAGGCCGTATTTTTAGCGTGGGTATTCCGAGCCCGTTGGCCCGGGCAAAAATTCTCCATACACCCTGAATTAACGCTAAATTTTGCCAACCTCCGCAGACGAGACTCTGCCCTTCAGCCTTGCTTCGTCCGAGTTCCTCTCCGCCCGGAGGCATAGAGGTCGACAAGCCGCGTATATCAAACTCTGAAGTTTGATATATCGCTAATAACTCTCTTCCTAAACAGAAAACCCTCCGTTTATAGTGAGCCAAGAAACGCTATGCACGACACAGAAATTTTACCTAAACAATTCAAGACGCCGCCCATCTCATCGCCGCAACCATAATTTTTGCTAAGCAGACGTCATCGGGTTCACGCCGGCTATCCTTTCCTGCAAACGTTATCTATTTGATCGACGGTCAGCCTCATCGAAGGTAGTCGGCAGTTCATCCAGACTTTCACTTCCGCTACACAAAGATTTCAATTAACAATAACGAAACAAGGAAAAACAGGGCAAAGATAATACTAAGCCAACAATATAATCAAGATAAAAGTATGAAAGGCAAAAGTATTAAGAAAAAAATAAATAGAATAAAGATAAAAACAAGTGATGGTAGCGTTCTGACTTCACGACAAGAAATAACAGAAATATGGCAGATGTGACCGAGAAGTGATTATTCCTATTGGCTAGGGGTCGTGATCTGGTCGACACATCAGAAGGGATTCGATGGCGGTGAGTGGTTCACTTCTTCCCAACTGATCTTGTACTTTAAGCATCAGCTTAAAGTCAAGATTAGGACGGAAAGGCGGCGACTCTCTTCATCAGAATTCAACAAAAGGTGAGCAAATCTTGCGCAACTGTGTAAAGTGAAAGGGGATGACCTGGAGTGGCACATTGATGCCGGTTAGGTACAGGATTTTGTCTTTCCTGGGTTGAACAGAGGCAACCCGTCCCGATATGAGGCTAGTTTAGGATTAGTTTGAATCTTTGGTTTCGTGTTTTCGGTTAACTTATGCTCATTGGCCCCTTTTATTTCTGTCCCTATTTTTCTTTAGTTTAATTCCTAATCCCCTCCCTCGTTAGGTGGTCAGTGATGTCAGTTCTCTGGTTGTTGGGGGATGACTTTCGTTTTGCGTGTGTGTTTTCGTATTTGTCGTTGACTAAATGAGTGCGTGTTTGTGTGCGTGTTTCTTTGGATGGATGATTGTTTTTTATACTATTACAATCCCGCATTTTTTTTCATCCAGTTGTTTTTGCCATATTTAAGGACTGGGGGGTGGGGGTGTATTACTAAACTTATTTTGTTTTGTTTTCATGTAAATAGTATTAATTCATATTGTAAATAATCATTGGGGTTATTGAAATTATTATTTTTCCCTTCCCGCCACAGACTTTGAAATGTACATATGGGGACTACTTAGGATTCCATAGAGACTCTGAGGTATTATGGTGGATGTAGAAAGAAAGGTAGAATAGAATGTGTTGTTTTGGTGATAGGAAAATTGTTGGTATGTTTGGGTCAGTGTTTGTGACTAGCTAAGTTTAGAATTAAGACAGAAGAAGACCGTCTATTTCTCCAATCCCCTTTTTGGCCTTGTGCCACATTTTGTACAAAATTACGAATAAATATCTATTCCTATTGGCTAGAAGGGATCCCAGCATGCATCTGTAGGATTTGACTATACATTTGTAGCTAGGGATACCAATATAATCAAGATAAAAGGAGGAAAGGCAAAAGTATAAAGAAAAAAAAAATGTTTTTTACATAGAATAAAGATAAAGACACGTGATGGTAGCGTTCTGACTTCACGACAAGAAA
Organism: Acanthosepion esculentum; assembly: GCA_964036315.1. Lineage (NCBI taxonomy): Eukaryota > Metazoa > Mollusca > Cephalopoda > Sepiida > Sepiidae > Acanthosepion > Acanthosepion esculentum. The sequence continues at coordinate 10,911,719 of OZ038496.1, read as the reverse complement.
TAACAGAAATATCGCAGATGGAACCGAGAAATGAATTTTCCTATTGGCTATGAAGGGATCCCAGCATGCATCGGTAGGATTTGACTATACTTTTGGAGAGAAGGATACCTCTTCCGTTATGGCTTCATGATTATAAACAAGTATTCTTTCGCGTTGAAACTAGAACATCCATTGTAAATATGAGTTGCCCAACTTCCATTACTCTTAATTCTCGTTCAAATTCGGCAGTTCATATTAATTAATCATATTTTATCATTTAAAAATGGCGATTTCATATAATTTTTGTCATAGTTTATATTTACTTTTTATTATGTCGCGTCTCTTTTAGTCTTAAACTTATTTCGTATGATATTTCTCTCGGCTGCAATTAACAATTTAACGTTTGAACGTTCCTTTTTGTATTAAGTTTAGAAAAAGGCCTGTCGCTTTTTTTTGAGACGATCATGTTGAAGGTACTTTCTCAATACATACTTTAAATTATCCCTTAATTTCCCAACATGCATCTGTAGGATGTGACTACATATTTTTAGATAGGGATACCTCTCCAGTCCCGGTTGAATGATTATAACCAGCAAATATTGTTTCGTGTTTAAACTAGAAAATTCATTGTAAATATGAGTTGCCCAATATCTATTAATATCAATGCTCGTTCAAAACTGAAGTTCATATTAAATATCAATGGCCAACTTTTAAAACATCCTTTCTCGTATAAACTTGGAAGATCATTTTAGATATCTGTTACCCACCTTCTATAAATAAACTCTCTAGTTCTAACTAGGTTTGTTATCAGTATCAGTTTCACAAAATCTATTAAATGTCTTTCTTGATCAAACTCATTTTAAATATCAGTGGGCCAGCTTCTATAAACGTCCTATCTAGTTCAACCTCGGAAGTTCATTAGCAATATGTGTTAATCAATGCTACTCAACTTTTATTTCCTTTCTTTCTCGTTTAAACTCGAAAGTCCCTTGTAAATAGCAGTTACCTAATTTCCATGAACATTGTTTCGCTTTCAAAATCCAAAGTCCATTTGGTCCAAATCTATAAACATTCTTTCTCGTCGAAATACATTTTAAATATCAGAAACCGCTATGAACAGGTCCTCCCCCAAAAAGACTACATGGATTCCCCGTTCACGTGCTTCCGCCAACCCCTGTCCATTGTATATAATTCACATTCACTGTCTAAAGCCCACATGAAATTTTAATGTTTACAAAACAGCGTGAAGGAGCCATAGAGTAGAGGAAGCATGGTGGAGTAATAGATAGCCGAATTCTTTTTGTATTTTCCCAGTCGAATCCATTACATTCACTTATGTGCTAATACACTTGGGAAACGGTAAATAGCAGGACCTAGCTTCTATAGCCTTGGATGTCAACTGGTCTACCGCAAAAAGAAATGGCTACCTACTGCGGGAAAAAATCTGCCTCGTCAGTCATGTATCGAAAGATACATGATCGCCTAAGCGAGTGTCATGCATGGCACATAACTGACTGACTGACTTTCCAGTCGAATCCATTACATTCACTTATGCGCTAATACCCTTGGGAAAGTACTGGTCTACCGCAGAAAGAAATGGAAACCTACTGCGGGGAAGAAAAATCTGCCTCGTCAGTCATGTATCACCTAACTGATTGACTTCACAAAATAGCTGAGAAAATTAACGGTATCCTCTCTGACTATCCCTCGATTAGCATTCATATTTGCGGTGACCTCAATATTCACGACATGGAGGTGGTTAGTCTTCTGCCACAGAATCGACCAAGATGACAGATAATGTCAATCGGCTACGATCTGACCGCGATATCATTCAGCCCATCTTTCGAACATCATGTCATCGAAAATGGTCCGCTGAAGTGCAACCTCTCTTGGGATCTTCTGACCACTCGATAATTAATACTAAAGCTGATGCCAAACCGAAAGTGTCCCCTGATACTGGTGAGTCAGAAATTTAATTTTAAATATCGCTTGCCCAAACTCTATGAATATTGCTTCTCCTTCAAACTCGGAAGTACATTAAAATTCTTTTTACAGAGCGAAGGAATATTTCTCCTGTTGCTGGAAAGCTTTTCTTGAATTCATATAACATACACTGCCTGGTATAGGCCTTTTATTATCTCGTTTAAAAATCTAAAATCAATACAAATTTACCCATTATGATATAAAGTAATTTACAAAGAAACAGAAAACAATGGCGCGATGAATTTAAGGATTAATTTAAAGTAATTAGTATTGAAAAAAGAGGTACTGTGGAGTAAGGGATAGCGGCTGAGATTGTGGAATCGCAGAGCAGAGTTCGAATTCCAGTCAAATCCATAACATTCACTTACATGCTAATCCCTTTGGGAATGGTATGAAGCCTTTTCTTCTCCCCCAGCTATTTGTAAATAGCAGGGCAGACCGGATTCTATAGCCTTGGATTGCAACTGGTCTACCGCAGAAAGAAATGCCAACCTACTGCGGGAAAATCTGCCTCGTCGAAAGATACATGATCGCCTAGGCATGAACGTCCCCCACCAAAAAAAAAGCGACAAGACATTTTCCAAACATAATACAAAAAGTAACATTCGCGTATAATTAAATTGATAATTGCATCCGAGAGAAATATCATACGAAGCACGAGTAAGCTTAAAAAGAGACGCGACATAACAAATGTAAATTATCAACTATGTAAAATATGATATGAAATCGCCATTTTTAAATGATAAAATATATTTATTTAATATGAACTTCCGAATTTGAACGAGAATTAATAGATTTTGGGCAACTCATATTTACAATTAATTTTCTAGTTTCAACAAGAAAGAATGTTTGTTGGTTATAATCTTTCAGCCATAACTGGAGAGGTATCTTCCGCTCTCTAAATGTAGAGGTAAATCCCACAGATGCATGCTGGGATCCCTGACTAGCCAATAGAAAAAAGCCACATCTCGGTAATATCTACTATATTTTAGTTGATGCTTCATTTTAAGTCAGAATGCTGCCATTACTTGTTTTTATATCTTTTGTATGTTAACATTTTTGATATTTTCTCCTTAATATTGTTGTTTTTCCTACTTTTATCTTGCATATATTGTTGACTTTGTATTATTTTTGCCCTGCTCCAAAGAAATGAGAAACTTATGTGTGGAATTAACGGTAGGCTTAAGGCCCTAAGACGTGGAAAACATATTCTTGTAAGATCACCGATGCAAAGCAACGTTAAGTCTGGTCAACATTAAGATGGGTATTTGGGAATACCAGATTTTTTAGTCTAGGATGTGCTTGTGATGAAATGAAGAACGGCTCGAAATTGAAATTCAATGAGCCAAGTTCCAATTCCAGTTGGGTTCATTATATACATTTCGCGCAAATAACTTCGAAGGCGTCCTCCTGATTCTGAGTGTGAATGTTCTTTTTTTGGTTTTCCGGTTAACGTACGATCACCAAAGTGAAGCAACGTCAAGCCTAGTCAATACTTCGATGGGTGACCGTTTGGGAATTCAATGTGCTGTAAGCATGGATGTGCTAGTTGTGTAGTGGATAATGGTTTGGAATTGCAAATCGGAGAGCCGAGTTCGTTATATTCACTTGCGCAAAATTGGGAAAGGTAAGAATCCACCACTTCTCCCCTAGCTATAGGTTAAATATTAAATATTAATAGGAGTACCAGGCAACATGCAGATTATAAATGGGAGATACTGATTATCAAACAAGTACATCAATTTAAGTATCTGAGAACCGTTTTAACAGAGGAGGGAATATGCAACACTGATAATTCGAAAGAGCGAAAGATGCCTTCCAAAAGCTAAGCATAGCAGGGAAATTTATTTAGAAACAAAGAAAACAGTACTGAAATATTATATAATACCAGTATTTCTGTATGCCAGAGAATGCGGGCCAATCACTTTAGAAGTGAAAAAGTGATTGAAACAACAAATATGTTTCTACAGAAGGATGCTGAGAATATCATGGAACGAACATGTGAGCAAGGACAAAGTTCTAAAGACAATGGAAACAAAAACATAAGGGAATAATAGATGTAATTTATGAAAGGGGCATGAAAATTGTGTATGTTACGTTTCCAGAAATAACGGAAATGTCCCTTCTTCCAAGTTAACTCGTCTAAAACTGAAATAATACAACGTACGTAAGAAATACTTCCTACATTTTAAATTGCCACAGCTGTGGTGTCCGTGAAGAAACAAATGGCTCTGGTGTCATCATCTACACCGTTGTGCAAATTAATTGAAACAGCTGCTTTATTTTTCTTTTCTTTCAACAATCGGTCAGTTTTAGACACACTGGGGTTACAGGATGTAATTGATTACTATTTTTTCCTCAGATTAGGTCATTTGTGATGGTGTGCAGTAATATGAATCTATTTTCAGGATATATACTGAAATAGTTTTGGCCTTGAAATATATTGAATGATCCGTGATTGCATCAGATTTATACACTATTGTCTCCACTGTCGATTAATTTTTCTACGTCCATTGTCTGCGATGGACGTTACTCCAAGGAAGCGTACGAAAGTTCTAATGCTACACAAACACGCTTGCAAGCCCTACCAGTGAGAAAATCAAAGTACTATAGACTGGCCTGGAAACTCTCCTGATTTTAAATCTAATCAAGAAGCTGTGATCAATCTGAAAATGAAAAACTTCGTGGAATGGGCATAGGAAGTACTATCATGTGCAATGGACCATGTTTGATTGGAAAAATACGAAAAAAGAAAATAATAACGGAATTATTCATTTTGTTCCATTAATTTGCACAGGGGTGTAGCTCATCTCTTACCATTCTTTTCAGATACCATCATAGCTTGGACCAGATAACATGCATCTTGTGTTGAAACGTTTTTTTAAGAGTGGTGAATTTGTAATTGCAATACAGACATTTTTTTTGTGCTCATTTCATGTTACTCGAAGCGCTAGAACTCTGGTTGGTGGAAAACTTTCGAAATATTCTACAACAGTGTATGGAGGTCACTATTTGCAGGATATCCATTTCAAAATTAAACGAATAAAAACTAGACCTTTTTTTAAAACGAGCCGCTTGTTTGTTTACAAAAACCAATACCTTGTTAGTTTGTTTTAAAAAAAGCACCCCTTGTTAGTTTGTTTAAAAAAACTAACCCCTTGTTAGTGTGTTTAAAAAACGAAACCCTCGTAAGTTTGTTTAAAGATCGAGCCCCTCATTAGTTTGTTTAATAAACGAGACCCTTCTTTGTTTAAAAAACGAGCCTCTTGTTAGTTTGTTTAAGAAAACGAACCCCTTGTTAGTTTGTTTAAAAACGAGCACCTTGTTAGTTTGTTTAGAAAAAAACGAACCCCTTGTTAGTTTGTTTTAAAAAACGAGACCTTGTTAGTTTGTTTAAAAAACGAGCCCCTTCTTAGTTTGTTTAAAAAACGCGCCCCTCATTAGTTTGTTTAAAAAACGGCCCCCTTGTTAGTTTGTTTAAAATACGAGCCCCTTGTTAGTTTGTTTAAGAAAACGAACCACTTGTTAGTTTGTTTAAAAACGAACACCGTCTTAGTTTGTTTAATAAACGAGCCCCTTGTTAGTTTGTTTAAAGAACAAGCCCATCATTAGTTTTTTTAATAAACGAGCCCCTTCTTAGTTTGTTTAAAAAACAAGCCCCTCATTAGTTTGTTTAAAAAACGGACCCCTTGTTAGTTTGCTTAAAAAACGAGCCCCTTGTTAGTTTGTTTAAGAAAACGAACCACTTGTTAGTTTGTTTAAAAACGAACACCGTCTTAGTTTGTTTAATAAACGAGGCCCTTGTTAGTTTGTTTAAAAAAACGAACCCCTTGTTTGTTTAAAAGACGACCCATTGTTAGTTTGTTTAAGAAAACGACCCACTTGTTAGTTTGTTTAAAAACGAACCCCTTGTTAGTTTGTTTAAAAAACGAACCCCTTGTTAGTTCGTTTAAAAAACGAACCCCTTGTTAGTTTGTTTAAGAAAACGAACCCCTTGTTAGTTTGTTTAAAAAACGAACCCCTTGTTAGTTCGTTTAAAAAAGCGAGCCCCTTGTTAGTTTGTTTAAAAAACGAGCCCCTTGTTTGTTTAAAAAAACGCACCCCTTGTTAGTTTGTTTAAAAAAACGCACCCCTTGTTAGTTTGTTTAAAAAAACGAACCCCTTGTTAGTTTGTTAGTTAAAAACAGTTGCCTTTGTCTTTTTGCCAACTATTAAAATGTTGAAGATTTTTCTTTATTGGAGAATTATATTAAGATACTAAGTGAACACGAAGATTTTGGAAATTGAAGGTGATGAGTGGAACAATAAATACAATGCAACCTCGATTATCGGCCATAATCGGTTCCAGAAAATCGATCAAAATACTTCCATAAGAAATGATGATGATGATGATGATCCGTCGCATCTTCACAGATGATGGCAGCCTAGTCACGTTCGTTCCCCGCCTCGTACCTCTCTCGCGCGTGACCCCGAAGGTGACTTGCAAGGCCGGCTGTGGACTTGCCTGACACAAGTGACAGACGAACAATGTACTTGCCACAACCTTGATGGATTCACACCGCTGTGCCTGATTCCTGGGCAACACCATCTGCCTTTTCAGCCCGGGTCAGGTTTTGCATACTTTCTCACACTGCGTGCAGGCTGTGACACTCTCTGTCTGAGAAATGTCAAGGGTGATTTTTTCATTATGTGACTTCACACGATTCACCCAGCCAGCCATTGATACCCTCGTCAAGTCCATAAGAAATACTATAACCTAATTAATCCGTTCCCCACACCTAACCATATAAACAAAAATACATTTTATACAGAACATCTATAGTAATATATGCATAAAACAATAAGATAAATGACAAATAAATAGAACAAATGAAAATTTAACATCATTATACGTTTATTATTATTATTATTATTATTATTATTATTTTATTTCCTTTGATTTCTGGTGTGTACACATTTCTTTACGGGTCCCGCCCAGGGACCTAATGTCAGAAATGGCATCATGACATTTCCCACTGAGCAATTAGAATGCAAAAAACAAAAAACACATATTTTACAGAGATAAACCCCTTCATAAGGTGTGGGCTGTACACGTGAGATCAATTTTTTGTATTTCTTTAAGGCATGGGCTTCCAGGAATCCTTTCAATTAGTCTAATCTTTCCCAACCAATCCGAGTGCTCCAACTACAAGAGGGATTGCTGATGTTCTCATGTGCCACAATTTTTGAGATTTCGATTTCAAGATCCTTGTATTTTGATAGCTGTTGGAAAATCTTCAATGAAGTCTGCAGGTACTGCTATATCAATAAGGAGGTTTTTTTGTTTGCGATAAAGATGGTTGGGCGACTAGCTTTTATTATTATTATTATTATTATTTTTCACTGTACGTTTACTGTTGACGTATGAAGGACAGTGAGGAGGAAAAAGAGGTGTTACTGTTTCGAATGAGACTCTCTCACCAAGTAAGTCTTTTTTCTGAGGTTTCTATCTTTCTGTGTTCCTTTGTGCTTGGGGACGTCACGCGGCAGCAAGCGAACACGAATGAACAGGTTGGTAATGGGCGCATTTTCTTGTTCGATAACCGAGGACTTGTACAATTTCCGAGACAAATTTTCGCCGAAAAAAAAGCGAACGATATGCGAATCTTACGGCAACAGAGTGGTTCCATAACTCATGATTCCCTCTGCACGTAATTAAGTATTAAGTTTTGCGAAAACAGCAAGAATTGGAAATCTGTAGCGATGGGTGAAACAAAAATATTTTGGAAAAAAAAACCCACAAGAATCCAACATTCTAAGATGAAGGAGTGTAAGGCTGCAGATAATGCCAATTGAATACCGTAGAGGAAATGTAGACTAAACGAAATTATGTGCAAGGAATCAAGAGGGAAATGGTCCAAGGGAAAATATGTAGAACTCGAAAACTGCAGAACACATACGTAGCAGGCATACACAATAAGAGAGAAATAACAGGGCGGAAGAAAAGTTCGATACAAGGCCATTTCTAAAAGTAATTTCACTCTAAGCAAGACATTACTAACTACTATAACGCAAGGGGATACTGAAAATGTATGAAACTGGGCGAAGACAATGAAATAACTCGTTTCGAGAAGAAAGAATATTATCTGTCCATATTTCTGACATGAGGTATTATGTACACTATTTACATTATTCGGACTATTGTCCTCATCTTTGGATGTCAGCTATCGGTTATCTCCTGTTAATCACCCTCTTCCAGTTCTCCACTACCTTAACCGGGTATTGAACTCACACTCGTTGGGTCCTGTCACTGGATCTAACCAACGCCTTTATCCACTGTGCCATATGTCCTTGACATCCATTAAACAGTGCACGTGGAACTAGAACAGTCTACCACAGTGAGCGAAATAAACGGTTCAGTTCGACATCTCAACCACCTCAAGAAGGCTGGAGCGTACAACGGCCGAAACTTTGTAATAAATATGGCAACAAAGATGAGGACAATAGTCCGAATAAAGTAAATAATTTACATAATAACTCATCTCAGAAATATAGACAGATACTAAAGGGCCGAAACGTTGTAATAAATATGGCGAAAAAGATGAGGACTATAGTCCGAATAATGTAAATAATGTACATAATACCTCATCTCAGAAATATAGACAGATACTGAATGGCCGAAACTTTGTAATAAATTTGGCGACAAAGATGAGGACAATAGTCCAAATAATGTAAATAATGTACATAATACCTCATCTCAGAAATACAGACAGATACTGTATAAAGTTTCTGTTCTAATCTAGGAAATGTTATTGAATAGAATTATCACACGAAGGTTGATAATGAACGATAATACTTAGGCCAAGAACAACAAATATCAGATTGGCCAACAACGCGTATAAGAAGTAGTCAACTGCTAGAAGCGAGTCAAGTGAATTCCACAAGGAATCTCCAACCGCCCAACGCGGTCAGATGTGAAACAAGGCCGAATGTGAGTTATCCGAGCCCGCAGGCTCGACCAAAAATTCGCCGTAGGCACTGTAGAAAGCGGGGTCGAGTAGCTGGTTCCCGAGACAAGATTCTGCCCCTCGACATAGCTTCGTCTTTGCATCCTCTCTGCCTCAAGGCAAAGAGTTGATCAGCCCATCTGGAGACGAATCTCCAACTGAAGACCAACATACAGTATTTACTACTGTATTTATATCAATGGGGACATACCCATTATCGTATACAACAGTTGCTTTCATATTATTTGACACGTATCATCATCCAGTCTTCTCCTGTTCCTAAGTATCATTGGAGACCTATTGTTGTAGTTTTCTAAGACAGTTATAGTTGAACATATCCTCTGCCTCCTCTGGATCAGGACACCCTTACTATTGTTGTTATTAATATTAGTAGTAGTAGTAGATGTGATAGTAGTAGTTTTATTATTATTGCTACTAAAGCTCATCATGTAAAATAATTATGATAGAGATTTTAGTGTATTTTCAAAACTTTACCAAACATTCACCCAATTGCAAACATATATATATATATATGATGGACTCTCCCGTCGAACTCGACGTATGAGGGCCAGACAGATCAGTTCCCAGAAACTGAAAGCCCGACACCCACACAGGATTTGATTATAGTGGTGAAGGCTTTGTGCAGGGCCATCCACACTTTTTGGAGGGACGAATACAGGGACCTGGTGCAACGAATACCACAAGGTCCCCAAACGACCCTCTGCAGGTTTTGAATTCAGAGTTGTCCTTCTCCTAGACCAGTTGCCATCCAAGGCTATAGAACCCAGTCTGTCCTGCTATTTACCCATAGTTGGAGGGAGAAGAAGTGGATTCACACCTTTCCCAAGGGTATTAGCACGGAAGTGAATGTAATGGATTCGATTGGAATTCGAACTCGGCTCACCGATTCCTCAACATATATATATATATATATATATATATATATATATATATATATATATATATATATATATATATCATGAGAAATCATTAATTATTACTTGCAAAGGAATGTTGTCAAAATGTCAAAAGTATAAAAAGAATTACGAAAACCAGCTTCAACGTTTCACTGTGATAACAAAATGTTGATTGCATACATACATATTTTTCATCTAATCAACGTCATCCTTCATATAGTAACACATGGATTCAATTTTTTTCTTGTTTGCAAACGCTCGCTGAATATTCGTAATAAAACTGTCCGATATTATCCAAGATTAAATTAATTTTTTTGAGTGTGTCAAAACTAAAAACTTCCAAGATAAAATCTTGACATAGGTTTTGCAATATGCAGGTTTGAATATATGTGGATAGTTATTTTTGCCTGTCTATTTAAAAAAGTAACAGGAAAAGAAAAAAATATATACAGTCTGCCAATTATATAGCCGGTTTGAGCGAATGAACATTGATGTAAATAAAGACTAAAGGGGTAGAATTATAAAAACAAAATGATGCGAAAATAGTAGATGTTTAACTTTGCAATGACAGTTTCAGTTTTAACCCTTTTTGAATCTGAAGAATCGCGGGAGGGCATTTTTGAGTCATTCATGAAGTCGCAGAAATATATACACGTTCGTCTGCGGGAATATATATATATATATATATATATACGTGTAGGTGTTGAAAGAATATGTATGTGGGAGTGTCGATAAATATTCGATCCTATTAGCAAGATCAACCTAAATGAGCAAACGCCATTGTTCTTAAATATCAGAAAGATTTATATATTTGAGAATCTGACACACACACACACACACACACACACACACACACACACACACACACACACACACACACACACCCACACACACACCTACACGCATACACACATATACATACACTTATATATATATATATATATATATATATGTGTGTGTGTGTGTGTATACGTACATATATATACATATACATATAGGCATACATATATATATATATATATAAATATAAAAGTGGACATTGAAGTCAGTACTTAGAGGCGACAGTCTGTTTCATGCTAGTGCAATCGTCAGGCGATTGCACTAGCATGAAACAGACTGTCGCCTCTAAGTGCTGACTTCGATGTCCACTTTTATATTTACACAAACTCTATCTCTGATATTGAGCACTTTACCCCATAAATATAGCACACTTTAAGACTATATTTCTGCATATATATATATATATATATATATATATATATATATATATATATATATATATATATAATGGACTCTCCCTTCGGTTTCCCTGTATGAGGATCTGAGAGCTTAGTTGATTCAGTTATGAAATTTTGTGCGATAATCTTATGTGACACTTAAGACCCGCTAGTGATTTAGAAAGAAGCCACATATGGAGCATGAGTGGGGATTTGTGAGATGAGAGCATTGTTAGATTGGCTGACCTTTTAGATCTTGCTCTCGCTTCTTGAAGGTGATTCAGCCAAGCAGATTGAAAACTGCTGAGTCCACTAAAATACGTTGATCTCCATTCTACCCACTCCAAGACTAAGCTCTCAACGGTGTTATGTGGTATATTGACTGCTGACAAGTTGCTTTTCAGCTTGTCTTTGTATCTTAGCCATGGGCGTCCTACATTCCTGTAGCCCTGATCTAACTGGCTGTACATTAGGATCTTGACCAGTCCACCATAACTGAGACTGTCTGAGAAATGTCTCGGTTCCTCCAATATTACACATGTTAAACAAGTCTTCGTTAGATTCCTATCGTGAAGGTTAACTCCACAGATTTCACGCAGATAGCTTTTATGGAAAACATCCAGCTGACGTCTCTGGTACCTATATGGAGTCCACAACTCTGAGTCATACAAAAGGATTGCAAGTACAAAAGCTCTGTAAACCCGAATTTTAGTATCCAGTCGAATACACCGCTCATTCCACAAGCGATGGCGAAGTTTGCCGAAAGCAGTTAGCCTTAGCAATCCGATGCATGATTTCATCATCTAAAGTTCCACTGTAGTTGACTTTGCTACCAAGACAGGTTAAAGACTTTACATAGTTCATGGTTTTGTCTTCTACTTTCAATGGTCTCTCTGGAAATTTGTAGACTGGTGTTTTTTGTTTCTCACCAGAGAATTGCTTCGTAGTAGGACAAGATTGGTACACTACTTCAGTTTTCTTTATGCTAAGTGTAAGACCAAAGGCTTTACATGCAGCAGAGAAACGATTTATTATATGTTGGGCCTCCTCAAAGGATGTCGCTACAAGAGCAGCAGCATCAGCAAACAACAAATCACGAATAATTTGCGTACGAAGGTGGTTCTTGGCTTTGAAGCGCTGATGATTGAAGAGACCACCAGTTGTTCGAAACTGAAACTTGACGCCACTCTCTGTATCTGCAAATGCGTATTTCAGTATCACCCAGAAGAAAAGGGTAAAAAGGACAGGGGCCATGACACAACCATGCTTGGTGCCATTTGTAACATGAAAGAATTCTGACATCATACCATCAGGCACGATATTAGCTTTCATTCCTTCATTGCCAACACGAGCATTGAAGTCACCTGTAAGGATTAATTTATCCTTATGTTGGACTTTGGAGATGACATCTCGAAGGAGATTGTAAAAATCAGCTTTTTCTTCATCTGAACTACCTAAGGTTGATGCGTAGCAGTTAACCATCGTCATACGGGTGTTGCCCTCCAGATTTAGGGTTAATGCCATTATGCGATCAGATACACCTTTAGGTAAGGAAGGCAGTGAGCTAGCAAGATCTGACTTGATGGCAAAGCCAACACCAGAATTTCGTGGCTCTTTCTCAGTCTTGCCAGCCCATAAAAATACACCTTTTTCTTCGCTAAGCTGGGAATTACTAGCAAGGCGTGTTTCACTGATGGGCGCTATGTCGATGTTATATTTCTTCAACTCGAGAGAAACAAGAGCTGTTTTATGCTCTGGTGCAGAATCATTGTCCTGAAGAGTGTGAATATTCCAGGATCCAAAATGGAAATTCTTCTTATATTTATTCTGATATTCCTTGCTGTTTCGACTGCTTTATTGGATAACCAGACAGCAGCAGCGAACTGCCAAGTCTCTGTGTGAGCAAGCAATGATTAGGGCTCCTTTTATCGCCCCTTCCTCATAATAGAGAAAGCAGTACAATCCTAAATAGGGCTGCTTTGTCACCGTTAGAGGACACGGACATCACAATTGCTCATGAGTTTGTGAAAGAACGGCCATCAACCATCGGTGTGCCACTGTGTAGAGCTCCAGCTAGAGCCTTCCAGTAATATCCTTTACCTGACCCCGTCGCCTTCACTCTCTTGACAGTGGACCTTGCAAGTGAATCTGTGTGGATAAGAACGAATCAAGGTAAACCGCCAGAAAACCCACACAAGTGATTTGATTAAAGTGGTGAAGGCTTGTGCATAATCATCCACATATTTCGGAAATATTGATACACATAGTCGGTGCAAATAAATGCCGCAAACGATGCATACAACATACCTCAGGCTTTTCGTGTAAGAGTTTTCCATCTCCTAGACCAATCGTGTTCTATAACACTAAAGAGCTTGGTCAGCCCTAGTAAACACTATTTGTCCATAGCTGGGACCCTAACAGGTGCTAACACCCCGGGTCAGGGCAAACCTGGAAAAAAAAACAGCAATTAATAGGTGCTTCCACGCTCCTCAAAACGACTGATATTGCATCGAAATACTTAAAGGTCAAAGTTGGCTGAAAAGCAAGAAGAGGGTAGGTAATTCAACTGTTAGCATAGAATATGCTGGACAATCTAACGATTTCAATGTTTATTAGAGCAGAACTTGCAGCGAAACGAGTAGTACACTAAATTTAAATTCATAAAGTCGCTGTACCAAAGAGGAAAGCTAATTGGAAAATTTACCATGGAAATATTTATAAAAAAAAGGCACGGCGAAGATACGTTGCGTCGATGAGAATGTAACTGAAACTGATATAATAACTGTTGTGGATTCCGTGATGAAATCCGATATCAATAAATAACAAATAATACAAACTGGTAATGCGGGTTAGTAGATCTAGGAATGCGGGTTAGTAGCAATAATATATATACAGTCTTGGTATTGAAGTATCTCGGTATGATTCCTTGCTGATTCTATGTGCTCGTGACGGTGACTCTTGTGCTACCCTCCTCTGATACTACTCTCATACTCACTTCTCGACAGTATTTACTGTCCGTCCCCCACGATGGATAGATGTGGCACAAGGCCGGGTTTGAAGAGGGTTATTCCCCAGCCCGTAGGCTCGGCCAAAAAATGTCCGTAGGTCACGTATAAACGGGATCGGGTTGGTCGACCTCCCCGAACGAGACTCTGCCCTTCGGCGGAGCCTCGTCCGGGTTCCTCTCTGCTCAGAGGCAGAGAGTTCGACTGTCCAGCACTTAACCTGCTGCCGACAGTATTTACTGTCCCCTCTTCCACGAGGGATAGATATGGCACAAGGCAGGGTTTAAAGTCGGGTATTACCGAGCCCGTAGGCTCGGCCAAAAAATGCCCGTAGATCCCGTAAAAACGGTTTCGGGTTGGTCAACCTCCCCGAATGAGGCTCTGCCCTTCGGCGGAGCCTCGTCCAAATTCCTCTCTGCTCAGAGGCAGAGAGTTTGACCGTCCAGCACTTAACGTGCTGCCGACTGTCCGGGTATTCACTGGTAGTAATATATCTATACCTCGGTTGAGTCCATTTGGTTAAAAAGGGGAGACCCCTTAACAATAACATTGAACATACATTTGTATTTTATCAAGAATGTCTAAATATATAGCAGACCTGATGAACAGAAATGCATAGAGAAATGGTTGTCTTAGAAATGTGTATATTATAAGCGTGAAAAATTGCCAATCCCAAAACAGCGAACTAACTTTCCTAACAGAAGACCTAACAATCGATTTAACTTTCCACTTGATGTCAAGGGAGTTAGCTTGTATAGATGAAATGTGTCGCTCTGTTAAAGATTAGTAACAACCGTGCTGATGGATAACAATGCCCGCCAAGAGGATTAAAAAGATAAGCTGTTTTATTTGGGGGCCTTTTATAATTAACAAGCCATTACGATACTAGTTAACAATAGATGGTATTTAATTCTTTTTATATCAAGCGCCAATAACCAGACTTAGGAAGATAACAAATAGTTTCATCCTAAACATATGCACAAAGTTTGGGGACACCTACATGAATGCAAAAAGATCTGAAAATTTCAAACACTTCAAAGGAAAAGGTCTCTACCACATAACTGACTAACATATTAATTGAATGTATCTCGTATAGAAAGTTTAACTCGTGCAGAGAGTTGGAAAATCAGCTTTTCGTTTTTGGTACAGCGACTTTATGAATTTACATTTATTGTACTACTCGTTTCGCTGCAAGGTCTGCTCTATTCAAAGTTGAAATCGCTAGACGGAACCGTAAGTTCTATGCTAACAGTTTCTTCACACGGGCATCTCGCTTGTGGAATTATCTTCCCTCTTCTTGCTTTCTAGTCAACTTTTATCTTCGGGAAATTAGAAATTAGTCGTTATCAACTGTCTTCTTAATTCCTGTTCTTTTATTTTTTTTATCTCTCTCCTTAATACTATATAGATCGCTTCGAGAATTTGAATTGGAATATATCTATTTAGTTCCCAATTTACAGACTATTTCATTTGTTCACAGGAAACATATCTCATGAGCCACTCAAGGTAAAGGTGGTTGCATGCACATGAAAAGGGGAGGTCAGTAGTGTATATTATGGGGATATTTAGGATACATAACGGTATATTGAAAGGTTAATATAGTAGCGATCGGGAGGCATCACCTCAGGTGCCGGTTGCACAAAGTGAAGAAGCTGTTTGAATGATTCTTCCTTCTTGTCAGTGAATACATAAAGGATGGGTATTATTTGTTCATGTGCACGTGGTACAGTTGGTCTTAGCTGTAGATTTCTGAACTGGTGGAACTAAGGAACGTAGTTTGCTAGAAGATCTTCCGTGTAAAGGGCGATAGAGTCTGTGGTAGAAGGCTTGCAAATTTGATAAAATCAACCGTTTTGCAGTTATCGACAGTGAAAGTTCGGATCCATTCGCATCGCAGGCAGCCATTACGGGTGTTGTTTGCATACATTCAATGCAGAATAGCTATCAGTGTAGGTATCATTGCGCAAACTGAGCGTGCATACGTAAATAGTTCTCGTGCGCAGTTATTGAGACAAAGTTAGACAAGAAAGATCAGTTCCGAAGTTAGCTTTCTGTAGTCTTCCGCGTTTAGCTTTCCGCAGCGAATGTATGCAAAGAACGCGATTAATGGCTGCTGCCAATGACGTGATGGATTCCCAAATTTCAATGTAGATAACGCCAAAATGGTAGATTTTATCAAATTTATCGAGCCGGAATCGAATGGAGCTTGTACAATTACACATAAATGTAAGTATTTTGGAAATGTTTCATACGAACTGAGTTCGGGGATTACACTGCAAATTAACCAAATAGTTGTAACGAGGAAATGGTTAAATCCACTTATTTGCAATGTTTAATTACTGTGCATTCTATATCTCCAGATTCCTGGTTTTCTTCATTTGTTTAACTGGTGTTTCCATTGTCTTCGATTTTTGTTTCCTTTCTCAAAGACAACATGCTCACGGGAATGATGGTATTCCATCAGTGACTGACTTATGAGCCAACCTGTACATCTTAAACACAAACCTTAGGCATTTACAATGTAAACTGATGAAAAAAGTTCCAAGAAAATGTTTTGTAAAATGTATCGTTCGCGGCAATTGAAAAATTCAGAAGTCAACACAAGTAATCGATTTTGCACATTGTATTTTCTAAGCGTTGGAAGACTAGAATGAGGAGAGAGAGAGAGACTGCACACTGTGCAAATAAATACAGTGGGTAAGAGAAAGAGAACGGAGCTGATGTTGGCTTAGATAGCAAAAAAAAACAACACGAAAAAACGTCGTATACTAGTAGTTATTCAAGGCCTTTTTTTGTTGATTTGGGGCCGAGGAATAAAAAGAAGAAAAAAAACGCTTATTCTCTCCTGTTTAAGAAACAAGAAATCTAACTAAAATATAAAATAAAAAGTAGAAAATAAAACAAGTCTATTTGCAGAGGAAAGAAGAGAAAACATATGACAAATTGGGGAAATAGATAGAAAAACAAATGGAGGAGGAGATGAAATAAAAAGTTTAAAAACTTAAAGAGAGATTAACCGGTCGAGAAAAAGTAAAATAAATGAGAGGTAAAAAGAAGAGAAACAAAGATGGAATTATGAAAGAGAGAAAGAAATATAACAGAAATGAATCAAGGAACTAAAATTAGCCGAAGGTTGGGTCGATCGAAAAGAGGTAAGAAGGAAAAGAGCGGCGTTTGGAAGATATAAAGGAAGGATAAAAAATAAAAGAAGAAACATGGAAGACAGAGACTAGAAAAAGATGTCCAAGTAATATATCGTTTGCGATTCAAAAGAAGAAATCGGCGAGACAATTTCGTGTTCAAGTCATGTTCGTTACATTTCCAAGGGTTAAAGAGTAGGGAAGACGGAACTATTCTGCTTGTGCATACCAAGTCATGGGGAAAAACAAGGCTGAATGCAAAATGGATAAAGCACTTGACTCGGATCTCCATCTCCTCAAATCTATGTAAAGCTATACAGCAATTTCGAATGACATGGCTGTGGCCAACAACAACAACAACAACAACAACAACAATTGTAATAATAATAATAATAATAATAATAATTATGATAAACTGAAGGAAATTGCAACAAACTGGTATGGTCATAACCCTGACCTGATTACAGAGATAGGACCTGTAACAATTTTATGGGACGTTAAAATACACTTAGAACAATCAAAGCTAATCACCCAAGCATCGTGATCAAAGACCGATAAAACAGAATGTACTTTCTTATTGAGATGACAGTTGCTGTAAATGGTAATGTATTTTTGGAGATTTTCAAAAACCTATCAACATACAACGATCTTAAAGTAGGAATCTAAAAAAATTGACACATGAGGGCATCAATAACTCCAGTTGTAGTTGGAGCCCTCACATTGATTGGAAAACGTTCTGAAAGATTCACGGAAGGGATATCTGGTAGCTCATGCCATTTATAAAAAAACAATGTACTCACACGAAGAGTACACACATTAAGAGAGGTTTATCTATGTATACTGTATGCAATATTTATTTTGATAAATCTTTTTACAACCATTGATCATTTTCGTAAAAATATAAATAAAACAACCTAACTGTTGAGGGGTCTCCCCTTTTTTGCACAAATGGACTCACCCAGCGTATACATATACTACTGCCAGTGAATACCCGAACAGTCAAGTAGTAGTAGTGGAGAACGTAGAGTCGGTCGAGTAGATAAATAGAGTCACACACAAGAGAGAAGCACAAGAGTCACAGTAACGAGCCCTTAGACTCAATAAGAAGTCATACAGCGATACGTCGATACCAAAGACTATATATATGTATTTGTCTTCTAACCCCGCATTCCTGGAACTACTAACCTGTATTACCAGTTTGTATTATTACGTTAATAGATTTATTTTCCTATATTAATTCTTGGCGCTTCTTATTATTTGATACCGGATTTCATCCCGGAATACACAACACTAACATTATACATTAATAAATCTTTTATGTAAGATGTGAGCTATAATTGTGAGAATATATTTTGTGTTTCCTTAAGGCATCGGCTACCAGGAAACTCCCCAATGACTATCAGAAATTTTCCCAATTAAACTGAGAGCTCCAAGAACAACTGGAATTATTGATGTCATCCTGTGCCACATTTTTGAGATATCTATTTCAAGATCATTTTAAGTTTATGATTTTTTGAAGATCTTCAAATATATATTACAGTCTACAGGAACTGCCATGTCGATAAGAAAGACATTCTGTTTTTGTGGCCTTTGATCATTATTTCTGTTTGATTAGTATTGATTGTTATTTCTGTGTGCATTGTAAAGTCCCATACAATTGTCAAAGGTCCTGTCTCTATAACCGGGTCTGGGTGATGATCATATCAATTTATTTCAGTTTCCTTCCCGTAAAGGTAACAGATTATCCAGTGCAGATATTGACCCACACGCACGTGTCGATTTGTATATTTGATGGATGCTACTACCGTACAACCTGATACAAGATGATCAATTGTTTATGGAAATTGACCTGACAATATGCTTTTCGGGTTAATAATCTTTCAAAGTGTCTGCTTCGTAATTTCTAGTTAGCAAGCATTGGTCCTGTGCAACAAGAATAAAACATTCGGTTTCAGTTTTTAATCATGCACTGATTGGTACAGAGTTTGTCAACATCACCTTGTTTGTTACGGGTACAGTATTGACTATGAAGAGGCTTATCTTGCCATCTTTCCTGTATTTGGTCCATTGCATTTGCTTCTGCATTCTTTCTTAGCCTCTTCGCCACTGCAGTTGGTGTATTATGGTTCACTTGAAATTATTCACCCACTCGAAATTCCCTTTTGAATCTTTTGATTTCCCTTATTACTGAATAAAGTTTCTTACTTATTTCATGTTATTTGACACAGATCATCATCAAGTCTTCTGTAGTTTCTAGGTATGCATAAAAGCTGATTGCTTTGGTTTTATAAGTCCTTTTATAATTGAAATAACATCCTGCTTCCTTTGAATCTCTATATATACAGACGGTCAACATCGGCCTTAGGATGATGAATGCGATGACAAGTGAGAAGTTTTTTTTAGTTTTGACATCCATTGGCTTAATGTCAGCTATGGTTCAATTAAGGGTGTTGAGAGTCTATTACGCCACAGTGGCAGCCAGAGTGGTTTGGCCTCATTTTCATATATGCGTAATTTAGACGACAATTTACCCATCACACCCGCTATATATTACAGTTTGCGGAAAATGTTGTATCAATAAGAAAGCACATTCTGTTTTCTGTGGTCTTTGATCACTGTGTCTGGGCGATTAGCTTCGATTGCTCTGTTTGTGTGCTTTGTAAAGTGCTATAAAAGTGTTACAGGTCCTATGTCCGTAAACGTGTATGGAAGGGCGAATAGCAATTTTTTGCAGTTTCTTTCCCGTAAAAGTTGAAGATTTTCCAGTGCAGATATTGGCTAACATGTCATGCCGAGTTTTAAATTCGGTGTATGCTAATACCGTTCAATCTGATCCAATATGGTCAATTGTTTCAGGATATTGATTTTATAATCTGCTTTTCGGTTTAACACAATGTTTCAATATATTTGTTTGGTAATTTCTAGTTGGCAAGCATATGGCCTTTTCTGTAAGTTTTAAGCATTTAATTGGGTTTTCAGCTTTTAATTCTGCATTACATAAACACTTCTGGGTACGAGATTTGTTTATATCAGTTTGTTTGGCACGGGCAAATATTGTAAATGAAGAGGTTTACGTTGCCAACCTTTTTGTCATGTTTTAGGGTCTTTGCTGCTGCAATAGGTTTACGTGCTCTTCTACGTTCACTTGAAATTCCCTTTTGAATTTGTTGACTTTCTTTATTATTATTATTATTATTATTATTATTATTATTATTATTATTATTATTATTTTAAGCGTTTCACCCCAAGCAAGGCGGAAAGCCACTAGCACGCAAGTGGTTACGGAGGGTTGGAGCGAGAGCAAAGAGGAGTGATAGAGGAAAGGATGAAGAGAAGGATAGGGGATAGATCAAGGCATCTGGAGACGACGATTGAGATTACATTTGAATAGTTGGTGATGATAGCTATCAGGAAGATCCACAGGCGAGAGTTGCGAGACATGAAGCTGTTGGAGTAGAAGAGACGGCTACATTTAACATTCATGAAGTCTGGAAACCAGCGAAAGCAGCTCATCGGAGCAGTTACCGTGAAAGTATTTTTAATAAAGACAGAGTGGGGTGGCACGCCTGTGAGAGAGCGACTGCAGACGAGATGCCAGATCAGGGCAAATTACATTGCATATCCGTTTCTAGATCTTATCAAGAACCTTGAGACAAACAGAAGGGGCTCCGGACCATATATGACATCAATACTCCATGCAAGGGCGAATGGTTGATTTGTAGATTTGAAGGATCGACTCTGGCGAGAAAAATTTCCTGGCGCGGCACAGGGAGCCAACTTTCCTTGCGGTGGACAAATTTATTGACTCAATGTATTTGTTCAATCTCAGGTAGTCTCAAAGAGGTGCTCTCGTGGAGTTGAGCGTCAGATAATCTAATAGAGGGCAGGGATAGTTCTCTGGGGTAAGTAATAGAGAGCATTATTATTATTATTATTATTATTATTATTATCTTCCTCTTCCCTTTATTCTTTTTCTCCTTTTTTCTTTTTCTCCTTCTTCTTCTTCTCATTCTTCTCATCATCATCATTATTATTATTATTATTATTATTATTATTATTATTATTATTATTATTATTATGTTGTTGTTTGCACTATTGCGTGTAATCTAGGGCGATAGCATTTTTCTTTTAACCAAAATCAATTTTGATGTAGTGTTTCGTTTACCCGATCATGTTGCTGCCAACAAACATCTGCTGTGGTAATCTTTCCATTTTGCCGAAGCTTGTAATATACATCTTTCATATTCCATCAGACACAAAGTAAGAACTTCTGCGCATGGGGACCTAATTTTGGTTTTTGCTGGTTTCTCATTTTGTGATAACTATCGTCTTTTTCCTTTTCTCTTGACATGTTAAAACCATTTTTTATTCAATCTAATAACGCTATGCGAAAATGAAACATTTGCCCTCCTCTTTCTTAAAACACCGATGCATATGGCGGAACCTTATGTTTCGTTCTAAATCTAAAACTCATGAAGAACCCAAATAAAACATCTATTAAAATCTGAAGTGTACTATAAACGAGGCAGTGTCGAATAGAATAGATGATAAACTAATTTGGGATTTGATTTCGTTTTATTCAATATTGATTCAATATTGATTCAATATTGATTCAATATTGATTCTGCCTTTGGTTTGTTGACGCATAATCCTCAACGCTGAAAAGCTGAATTATTTTCCGATCAGTCCAACCCATGAATAAAAGAAATGAAAAGGATAAAGGCAATGAAACATAACCTGAAGGAATTAAGATAAAGCATAATACGCTAAGAAAGAGGAATAAAGAAGAAAAATCAAGGAAATATGGTCAACTTAAAGACGTTTGAGATAAATATTTTCCTCTTTAAATCGCTCCCGATACGCGTGGGTCAATTACACGTGCGTGCCTCAGTCAATCAGATAAACGCCTTACGGTAATCAAAACCCTGAAGACAACGTTCTGTTCATCAACAGTTTGCTTGAAAGCCACACGGGTGAATCTATAAAAAAAAAAAAAAAATAAGAAGTTGAGAATAATACGGAATAACAAAATGAATGAGATGACGCGGAGGAAAAGACGAATAATAAAGGTTTTGAACATAACAGAGAGACCGTGGGTCTAGATGGGAAAAGGAGGTAGTACATAGTTACCTGACAGGAATTATGTTTTAAAGTTAAAAATAATTAAGTCTACAGAAAAGAGAAAGTTACACGAACTTACAGTATTGTTAAAAAAACATTACTTGGTAAAACGTGGTAAAAAGTTACACATAATTAAGTGCATCTACCAAAAAACAAAAATAAACAAACTGGTTACATTAAAACATGCTCAATAATGATGTGATATTAACCATGTCCAGTACTATCATTGGAGAGTAGAATTAGAAAACATTATCATTTGTTAGTTATTCTACCAGTTGTTGTACTTCCGAAGGGGTAAAAAGGAAGCGGACAAAACGGTGAATGATACAAAATCTACCTTAAGTAAAATCCAACCAACAAGAGAAAGAAATAATAGAACGACTGTACTCTGGTTAACCGAACATATCCTGGCTGACGTAATTATATGCTACTGCTATTATCCAGACGGATAATAAGAGCGAGCAATTTTCGGAAACTGGCCTGTCTGTCGTAGATTTATCAAATTGCGATAACACTGCCATACATGAACTCTCTCCAATATATGTATTCATTGTAGTGGAGATATTATTGACGTCACATGAACCTTAGTATCTGTCTATATTTCTGAGATGAGGTATTATGTACATTATTTAAATTATTCGGACTATTGACCTTGGTTTGTGGTAATATTTATCACAACGTTTCGGCCCTTCAGTAACTGTCTATATTTCTGAGATGAGGTATTATGTACATTATTTACATTATTCGGTCTATTGTACTCATCTTTGTCGGCATATTTATTATAAAGTTTCGGCATTTCAGTATCTACCTATATTTCTGTGATGTGGTATTATGTACACTATTTACATTATTCGGACTATTGTCCTCATCTTTGTTGCCATATTTATTACAACGTCTCGGCCTTTCAGTATCTGACTATATTTCTGAAATGTGGTATTATGTACACTATTTACGTTATTCGGTCTGTTTTACTCATCTTTATCGCCATTTTTTTTAAAACGTTTCGGACCTTCAGTATCTCTATATTTCTGAAATGAGCTATTATGTACACTATTTACATTATTCGGACTAGTTTCCTCATCTTTGTCGCCATACGTTTCGGTCGTTGTACGCTCCGGTTTCTTTACGTGGTTGAAATGTCAAACTGCACCTTTTATTTCACTCGCTTTTCAGTCTTTTTATAATTATAAAATGTATTACAAAAATCAAATGGACAAACAGTTATCGTCTGCTTTAGATCATTGATGTCCCGTATCTTTGTTCGTTATACGATATCTTTAACATAACCCAATAGAAAGAAATCCAGAGCACTGATATCTGGTGAACGAGGTGTCCAGGTAATTAGACCATCTCTTCCAATCCACCAGTCTGGAAATATTAAGGCTTCATTGAACAGTTCTTCTTTCATCAAAGGTATATCTGAAATACATGAATGCAATGGGATTAAAACCATTGATAATTCCTGAGTACATGGAACAAATCTGATTAAGATATCTCATCATTTGCCTTTGTAATATATATATTTTTTCATTGTGAAGCGACTTTATGAACAAATCTGATTAAGATATCTCATCATTTGCCTTTGTAATATATATATTTTTTCATTGTGAAGCGACTTTATGAACATCATATATATATATATATATATATATATATATATATATATATATATATATATATATATATATATAGTAAATGTAATAAATCCGTTGGTATATAATCGAAGTGAATCCTAGTAATATCAAATATAAAAACTGATTCCAAAAAAGAGTATCTATTATAATAGAGCATATAAATAACACAACAAAATCCAAAATTGCCTCACATGATTATAGATCTGTTCCAACCAACGCGAAGTACGTTAGTCTTCTTCAACTCCGGTGTATAGACTCTGTTCAGTGTCAGAATTAGAGATTTAAAATTTAATTTTGACAGCAGTCGAAAAAATGATACAGAACCTACCGAATTTCACCCCAAACCCACACGAAATGCCCCGAGCGGTGGTAAGGTATCAGTCTTAAAAGAAGGAGGTTACACAATGTCCACCCAGATATTAAACTTTTAACCTTAAATTGGGGATATATATATATATATATATATATATATATATATATATATATATATATATATATATATATATATATATATATATATGTTCACCATAGTCTGTGAATATAGAATACAGCGCAGTACGTAATCTGTTCAATGAAATAACGTTAAAGATTAACACTAACAAATCAAGCACTCTCCTGAATCTGACTATATAGCCAATTCCACCAGCAGCTGTTCCGTAATTCTACAGTCTTCGATATCAAAGGCTGGCTGTACATATTCGGGAAAAAAACATGGCCGCCTTTATACACGTCTATTGAATATTTTGAACCTTGTGATTGGTTATACTTCTATTGGTGAACTATAAAATGAGTCAGCTCATTTTGGTTGGCTCACTAGTATACCAAGGTACCCCAAAATTCTAACACTATATAGACTGGCTGCAATTTTTTGGCTAGTTATAGTCCTATTCTTCGCAACTTCTCTCTTGATTACCCTGCCAGTTCTATCATCAATCTTTTTCTTTCGTCCCCTTGTTTCCTTCCTTGGAGGAGCAGTGGCATCATTATGTGCTCTAAGCACTCGAGAGACAGTTGATTGCGAGGTTATAGAAATTTCTGCAATTTCTATTGTAGACTTGCCTGCTTTTGAGAAGGCAATAATAGATGCCGTAAATGGTTCTGATGCGTGTTTGTACCCTTTCATCTGGTTAGTGACGTAAGTAGCTATTTCAAGCTGTTTTTATACTGTATGAGGCTTTCTGGAATATTCTGAAATACTCTTGATTTAATTTAAGCTTTCTAGAATTCTCTAGAATATTATTCTGAGTGTATTGTAAAATAGTTTTCAATATTTTATCAAAAGCTCTTTAAATTTACCAGTTTAATCATTAGAATGCTATAGCTGAGTCACTTTTTTGGCACAGAATTTTTTTTTTCTCCTGAATCTCATTTATATCCAAATTTATAATTATCAATAGAATACCTTAGGGTGAATAAACTTTTTTTCCTAGGTGGTCGGGAAATTATTTTAACCCCCAAAACAATAGGTAAAAAATATTTTTATTAAAAAAAATCAGGTGAGTCACTTTTATCGAACAGCACTCTCTCTCTCTCTCACTCTCTCTCTCTCCATATATATATATATATATATATATATATATATATATATATACATACATACATACATACATACATACATACATACATACATATATATATATATATATATATATATATATATATATATATATATATATATATATATGCCTGAAAGTGACGTGTACAAACATCGTTGTATCGTCCGGCTGAAGAGGTAAATACGCCTACGATCTGTCGGAATGAAATCAAGTAAAGTAACAAGTAAAGAATGCCCGTTTGACAAGATTCAGTGACAAACATAAGAAGGAGGAAAGAATGAAATAATCTTGAAATCATGAATTTTTTATTACCTCCCCCCTCCCCAAGAAAGGTAATAACGACATTAAAACGCAAGGGCTTACCGAAGGTGAAAGAATATGCGAACAAGAGGATACTGATATAAAACGAAATCAATCTATGGATGAGCGGAAGAATGAGTGAATTGAAGAAGGAAATAAATGAAGGCTAAAACGAAAACATCTAAAACCATCAGCAGTGTTGAAAGACAATGAAGCGGATATCTAATGGATAGAACCGGATAATAAAACGGAGGATATTAGGCAATTATATTATGTTAACACTCAGAATAATATTCTAGAAAATTCTAGAACAGCTTAAATTAAATCTAGAGTATTCAAAAATATTCTAGAAAGCCTCATGCAGTATAAAAACATCTTGAAATAGCCACTAAAGTCACTATCCAGATGAAAGGATACAAACACGCATCAGAACCACTTAAGGCATCTATTAATACCTTCTCAAATCAGGCAAGTCTACAAGAGAAATTGCAGAAATTTCTATAACCTCGCAATCAACTGTCTCTCGAGTGCTTAGGGCACATAATGATGCCACTCCTGCTCCAAGGAAGGAATCAAGGGGACGAAAGAAAAAGATTGATGATAGAACGGGCAGGTTAATCAAGAGAGAAGATTTTGCAGCATTCACTACCATATAAAGCATCAAATAAAGAAGAGAATTGAAGCAACAAAAATGGATTGTGAGACTGCCAGGGACAGAACAATAGGATACGTATACATATAGTCAGAAAGAGACAGCTAAATGGGTTGCACGCCGACATTTAGGAGAGATGACAAAAAGGCAAAATTTATTCAGAACTACAGAGTACAGGACATTGTGGAGAAAAATGATCGCTTCCGCCCTGAATGGTACGATAATAATAATAATAATAATAATAATAATAATAATAATAATAATAATAATAATAATAACCATAATGACCGCCCAGACATTGTTATTAAAGACCACAAACAAAATAAGTGCCTCCTTATTGATAAGGCAGTCTCTGCAGACTGCAATGTATCTTTGAAGATATTCTAAAAACTGTCAAAATACAAGGACCTTGAAATAGAAATCTCAAAAATGTGGCACATGGGAACATCAACAATTCCTGTTGTAGTTGGAGCCCTCAGACTAGTTGGAAAAGATTCCAGTAGACTAATTGAATGGATCCCTGGAAGTCCATGCCTCAAATAGATACAAAAAATGTTCTGACAAGTACAGCCCACACTTTACGAAGGGCTTTATCTATGCAATTATTTTTTTATTTTTATTTTATTTTTTTTTGCAGTGGAAAGTGTCATGATGCCATTTCTAACCTTAAGTCCCTGGACGGGACCCGGAAAGAAATGCGTAAACGGCAGATATCAAAGAAAATAATAATAATAATAATAATAATAATAATAATAATAATAATAATAATAATAATAATCAAAATGGAGTTTCAAATGGGCGCAGAAATACAAGTACAGCACGGTAAAAAGGGCTGAAGCTGAAAAATACTTAAAAAAAAGAAAGCAAAGACAGATGCAACTGACCAGATACAGAAACAATGGCAAGATAAAGCCCCTTCATGGCCAATACTCTGCCCGTACCAAACAAGCTGACGTAGACAAATCCGTACCCATCAGTGGCTACGTAGTGCAGGGTTGAAAGCTGAAACTGAAGGTTTTAACATTGCTTGACAGGATCAATGCTTGTTAACTAGTAATTATCAAGCACATATACTAAAATACCACAGAACAAAATGCAGATACTGCGATAAATATCCAGAAACAATTGATCATCTTCTATTAGGTTGCACAATATTGGCACACACTGGATATAAAAACCGGCATGACAGAGTGCGCCAATACCTGCACTGGAAAAATACGAGAAGTAAACTGAGAGAAACTGGTACGAACACCACTGAGACCCGGTTACGGAGATAGGACCTGTTACAATTCTATGGGTCTACACAATACACACTGACAGAACAATCAAAGCCAACCGCCCAGACATTGTTATTAAAGACCACAGACAAAAAAAATGCCACCTTATTGATATGGCAGTCCCTGCAGACTGCAATGTATCTTTGAAGATATTCGAAAAACTGTCAAAATACAAGGACCTTGAAATAGAAATCTCAAAAATGTGGCACATGGGAACATCAACAATACCTGTTGTAGTTGGAGCCCTTGGATTGGTTGGAAAAGATTCCAGTAGACTAATTGAAGGGATCTCTGGAAGTCCATTCCTCAAAAAAAATGTTCTGACAATTACATCCCACACTTTACGAAGGGCTTTATCTATGTAATTATATTTTATTTTTGCAGTGGAAAGTGTCATGATGCCATTTCTAACCTTAGGTTCCTGGGCGGGACCCGGAAAGAAATGTGTAAACGCCAGATATAAAAAAAAATAAGAATAATAAGAAGAAGAATCCGCCGCCGCCTCTCGAGTCCCAGGATTAATATAACTGTCATAACATTCAACACATTAGGATCACATCTGCACCACGCTATACATCCCTGTGGTTTCTGTTATAAGTAGTTTCTTATTGTTTTTCATCCTTTCGAGATCAATTCAGTTAGGGATATTTTATAAACAGTGCAACTAGAAACAACGTGTTGTTCTCTCCAGCAACATTAGAGTGTACAACTTATATTTTATATCAGAAAGAAACAATTTATACAAGGAATTAAATATCAATGTTAATGTGATTAATGGCGAAATCACTTCGCTAACAGAACTTAATGAGACATTAACTTACTATCAATTCCTTGAATAATAAGATCTTTATATTTGAGTTGTCAGATGGTCGACACATGCCAAGTACTTTCGACAATTTACACATATTTCATCTCTAT
>OZ038496.1:10838034-10880534 GCA_964036315.1 Acanthosepion esculentum | reverse complement strand
ATAAACATCTGAATATTCCAGATTCTACTAAAACTGTTCGTCGTGAGCTCCATAAGGCTGCATATCATGGAAGAGCCGCCGTAAGGAAACCTCTTCTCTCCACTCGCAACATTCAGAAGTGGTTGAAGTGGTGTAGATATCACAATGCCTGCTCTGCAGACCAATGGAAGCAAATCATATTCTCAGACGGATCCATTTTCTCTCTTTTCCCAGCTTCAGGGCAAGGTTATGTGTGGAGGCAGCCCAAAGAAGTTTACAACCCTGACTGCCTTCTTCCAACAGTGAAGCATGGAGGTGGATCAGTGATAGTTTGGGCCGCCATATCATGGAAATGTCTCGGTCCAATAGTTGTCCTGCATGGTAGAATCAACAGCAAAGATTACCTGAACATTTTGGGAGATCATGTTCATCCAATGGCCCAGACTTTATTCCCTGATGGTGACTGCATCTTCCAAGACGATAATGCTCCAATACATGCCACTCGAGTGGTTAAGAATTGGTATGAAAAGCATGAAAGTGAGCTAGAACACATGGAGTGGCCTCACCAATCTCCAGATATCAATATTATTGAATCTTTGTGGTCCATTTTGGAGCGACCATCGTGTCTTAAAGAGCTGGAGCAAGTATTAATGGAAGAATGGCTGAAGATTCCTCTGGATGAAGTTAGGAAGCTGTATGATTCCATTCCTGGACGTATTGAAGCTGTATGTGAGGCTAAAGGAGGACCAACCCCATATTAAATAATTTTTCTTTGAATTTAACAATTGTTTCAATTATTTTGTCCAACCCCTGTATGTGTGTGTGTGTGTGTGTAAGTGTGTATCTTTATAACCTCCAACTGGCTTTGGATTTCATAAACAATAATTTTTTATTTATGTATATTTTTCTGACAAGAAGACCGTTTCCTGACATTTACATATATGCACTTTCCAAAAACAATAATCTTGCACTGACAAGAACACCTTTTGAGGACGTCGAACAGCCGCAACAACAAAAGGGGATAGTTCATCTAAATGGGAAAATAATTATACAACACAGATTGTGACTTTACCATAACAAATGTTTAGGAAGGTAACTCCTATCAGTTCAGGAAAGAGCGATCACTATTAGTACACACTTGAAACTATTATTCTTCAAAAGTATTTCAAGAGAAATAATTTCTAAATTCCAACCGACGGTAATATTATTCGTTCAATGAACGTCGAACATTTTTAAATGGTCCACCACAGAAAGTTCCGGCAGCCTACAGCGCGAATTCTTCTGCTAAGCCAATCATCCATCAAAAAGAGACGTAAGGCTCTTCAGGAGGGAATGAAGTGAACTTTATTGTATAGCTAACAATTTAACAAAATTATTTAATCCATGAAGGATTAGTCATATATTCGCCGAAAGTAAGAAAACAATATGTGAAGGTGATATCGCCTGGGAGTTTTTCATGCTTTAAATCACCCATTAGATGTAAGCTCATGTGAAAACGACTACAACAAGAGATTAGAAAACTTCCGAATTCGTCACGGGTGATCAAAGAACAGTAATGTTATGGTCCAGGTTAGGACCACGGAAGAACAACACGAACACAAGAATAGAAATAACGATTTATATTACACGGAATAATAGTACAAGATGTGGAAGCTGTTAGTATGACTGTCAGTCTGGTTTGGAGTGAACTACTATCGGCTCGACTAGATTCGTCTCTCTTGAGAGACGTAGTATACATAGTGTTAGGAAGAGTTCATTCTGTAGTTATAGGTAAGGACCCATGACAAGTAATAAGATAGGAACTATCCAATTCAAATTTAAATGTTTCTCAGGTAAGAGGTGAAAGCAGTCAGTCATGTGCCATATGTGATACACGCTTAGGCGATCATGTATCTTTCTATACATAACTGACGAGGCAGATTATTCCACGCAGTAGGTTGCCATTTCTCTCTGCTGTAGACTAGTTGCCATCCAAGGTTATAGATCCTGGTTTGTCCTGGTATTTATCCATAGCGGCTGGGGGAGAAGAAGGAGATTCATACCTTTCGCAAGGGTAATCGCACGTAAGTGAATGTAATGGATTCGACTGGAACCCGAACTCTTTTTGTTATGTCGCGTCTCTTTTAGGCTTAATCGTCCTTCGTATGCTATTTCTCTCGGCTGCAATTAACAATTTAATTATACGCGAATGTTACTTTTTGTATTAAGTTTGGAAAATGCCTTGTCGCTTTTTTTTTGGGGGGGGGCGATCATGTTGAAGGTTCTTTTTCAATCAATCAGTTATGTACCATACGAGACACATGCTTAGGCAATCATGTATCCTTCGATACATAACTGACGAGGCAGATCTTTGCTTCAGTAG
The DNA here is from genome assembly GCA_964036315.1 of Acanthosepion esculentum. Taxonomy (NCBI): domain Eukaryota; kingdom Metazoa; phylum Mollusca; class Cephalopoda; order Sepiida; family Sepiidae; genus Acanthosepion; species Acanthosepion esculentum. Next base: position 10,878,193 of record OZ038496.1, on the reverse strand, counting down.
GTTGCCATTTCTTTCTGCGATAGCCCAATTGCAATCCAAGGCTATAGAACCCGGTCTGTCCTGCTATTTACAAATAGCTGGGACAGAAGAAGAGGAGTAATACCATTCCCAATGGTATTATCACCACAGTGAATGTTATGGATTTGACTTCAATTCGAACTCTGCTCTCCGATTCCTCAATCTGAGCCGTTATCCATTATTCGACCGTGCCGTCTCGAAAGCAGTATCACTAATAAATTGTCAATTCATATATTTTAAAATAATTTTTATTTATTAATAATAAAAATGTCCATGCAGATGTGATAGATCACAACGAGACAATATATACTTAAATCTGTACAGCTGAACAAGAACAATCGACCCCTAAATTAAATAAAGTGTTCAGGCCGGGGGTCTCAACCGCCAAATCATTGTGATAATAACAGTAGAAGCGAAAACAACGTTCCGAATGTAAATAATGATAACTCCACAACCCAGAACTTCAGTTAGAGTATTAAATTATTTTTCTCAAATAGTTTGACATTCTACTTTCATTTTTGCATGAACATTATCGATTAGGTTGTCAGTTCATGTTGCTTGCTTATTGTTAATATATATATATATATATATATATCCCCTTTTTCTGTGTATTAGCGTGATTTATTGGTAGTTGTTTATTGACTAAGGTAAAGCAAGGTGAGACTACTTTGTGAACTCTGACATTCACAAGATGTGATGATGTTATTTGCCTATGAATAGGAACAAAAAAAAATAAATGTTTGGTTGGTTGTGGTGTCATCTCGATAAAGCGAGTGATTTTATCTATTTTCGTTATCTACTTTATTATTGGTTCTAAAGGTTTGGATAAAGTCCAAAGAAAGTTCAATAACTGAGTTTTTAACTGCGAACTTTGACTGGTCGGAAAATACATTTTAAGATTTTGCCGACAAATTTTCTTTGCTCCTTGTAGAATGGTCTGTGGATTTCTACCGTTGAATAAAAGTGAAATTGTCATTCTTCACTCGACGTCTGAAGAGTAGATTATTGTTACTATACAATTAAATGTCTTGTATTTTTAAGTTGCTAAAGTTAGCGTTTTTGTCGAAGAAAGTGCTGTTTTTCTTCGAAGGAATTGGACTGCACTCCAAAACCACATCTAAAAATTGAACCTCGATATTTATTTTTAAATTAAGTTGTATCCTTTACAATGCCCGGGGGCCAGTATAGATAGAGTGTTACGTTAGGAGAAAATTGATGCAGATAAATGTGGAAAATAACGACTAGCCTTGAACAGGTTAAGACTGTAGTGATCGGGTAAAACATCATGTTGTGTGCCGGTTCAGCAGTGCAGTGGTTCGCGTGAAGAAGCTGTTCGAGTGAAACTTACGTCTCGCCGACGGAATACGGAGGAAATGTGGGTGGTTTGCTGCTATGTACGAGACATGGCGCGTGTTCTTTGCCGTGAAGGTTTGAATCGATGGGACCAAGAATATAGTTCGTCCGTTCACTTTCCGGGAAGTGGCGGTAGAGAGAGAGAGGCTTACTACATCCCGACTGTCGCAGAGAGTTTGAAGGTTGGAGAACCATTCTTCAGACACGTGTTGGATACTTTTTTGGATTCTATCGAGGTTGGTGAATGCGGTCTGGGCAACTCTCGCCCAAATTTAATAACAGTACTCAATTTTTGGCTCGAGCTGTCTCTTGTAAAACCGGACATTTCAAACAGTGCTAAAATCTGAAAACTGAGTTGAACTATGTGTTAGGATAAGGAAGTGAGTGCCTTGTGAGGTCGAAGTTTTATTTAAATATTGTATACAAAGCGAATGCGTTGTATACAATATTTAAACAGACAAAGGAAAAAGTATCTAGGTGTTAACTGCACTTAACTATGGAATTCCGTGTGAGTTAAGAAAGAAAGTGAAAACTAGGGAATCTGTGGGAGAGATAACTTTTGAGCAACGCAAATAGAAACAAACGTAGCTCATAATAGAATAATATATCAGATAAAATCCTTTGCAATTTGGGAATTTCTGAGTTACATACTAAGACATTCCGTATTAGGAAGATAAGGAAAACAGAATGAGACATTAATTTCTTAGTAAAACATCAGCTAATTAATTAAGGGCTTTTCTGTTAGGAATAAAAAAAAGCAAATCTCAGTTACATAATGAGGTATAACTTAAAAAGTAAGACATTAGGGACAAAACTTAATTTCGTTACTATTGAGGGTCTCCCCTTTTTACACAAATAGACTCACCCAGTGTATACATATACTGCTGCCAGTGAATACCCGAAGAGTCAAGGAGTCGAGACGGAATGACAGAAGATTAGTATAGTTCAGTAGTGCTAGAGTAAGTCAGACAGAGAGACGGCGGCAAGCGTCACAGTTAGCGAGCACGTAGACTCAGTAAGGAGTCATACCGCGATACTTCAATACCAAGACCGTATATATATATATATTAGTGCTACTAACCCGCATTCCTGGATCTACTAACCCGTACTACCAGTTTGTATTGTTACGTTAATACATTTATTTTCCTTATCCATTCCTGGCGTTTGTTATTCATTGATATCGGATTTCATCCCGGAATCCACAATAGTTACATAGTAAGATATTCTTGAAAATGTAAAATAAACTTACTAGGGAAAAAGACATAGTTACATACAAATACATTAGTCTCAAACTAATATAGCTAAAACTATTTTGCATGTTGTTTTAGTAATGAAACAAAACTTCAATCAACCAAAAATAAAATTAACCAACCAACAAAAATTCAACAAAAGACGGTTAGCTGAACAAACGATAATAGCAACTACTGGAAATGTCTATAATAGAATTAATGTAGTACAGCTCCCCTCAGCATGGACTTCCCTACTTAAACGAAAAATACGAAAATATAGGAGATTTTTTTCTACTCTGGTTTGGAAATGACATTTCTTTCTTTCTTTAAGCAATTCTCCCGTTTTCAGCTTACACATGTCTCGCGAACTCAATTCGATCGAATTCTTTTCCGTTAATTTGAATTTATAACGTATACACAATGTAGCTTAGTCACTGTTTCATTTATTTCTCAAGAGTCATCAAGGATTGCAAAAGCTTTTCGAAATAAAAATCAACAAAGTAACTAATAATAACAAAACAAAAGTCATTGAAACAAAGCAAGTTCAGTCGACCATTGATGACAATTCCAGAACAATAGATTTTTTTTTTTTACTCCTGTGGCAGTGGAGACTTTAGGGGTTATTGGCCCTCGTTCGATGGTGTTCCTTCGGAGGATTGGTGCGATTGCGTCTCGATTAAGGGACGAGCCTCGCGAAACGGAGTGTCTAACTGGCGATGGTTCGAGGTAATGCTTTCTCCATCATTGCTGCTGGCAGAGAATAGAAAAAAATATATATTAAAACAAAACTTAGTTGCGTAATAAAGTATTATTAAAAATGGAGAGGATTCTTAATTAGAGAACAACATGACGAAGGCATTCTGCATAAGGAAGCAAGCAAAACTTAATATATATATATATATATGTCTGTGTGTGTGTACGTGTGTGTGTTTCCTATTTCCTTACTTGGCCCCTTGGAAATGTAAATTGTCTTCTTTTCTTTATAAGTATATTTATATCACTTTTGTTTTACAATGATATTCCGTCCTTACAGTGCCACACGTGCAAGAGGGTTGCAGATTAAGGGGCGCAGTTCAGTGTATATCGGTTGAATATTACTGTTAAGCCTGTACTTGAATAGATTGTAGGGGTCGAGGAAGCATCCGCCTGGAAGTGGGTTCAAGAAAGCGGTGGAAGACATTAGTTAAGAATATATGACTCCCTATATCGGGAAAAAACGGTTTGTCACATTGTAAAGCATTTGTTGAAATGTAAAGTGTTTGATATTTGCGATAAAACAAAACTTGCTTCTATAATAATGCATTAGTTAGAATGTAATATAATCTATTAGGAAGAAAAGAAAACTTAGTTATATAGAAATGCATTAGTTTTTTTTTAATCACACCACCTAGCAAGGCAATAAAACCACTATCGTTAGAGAATATGAGAGGAAAACTGATATTAAGGAAAGAGAGAGAGGGAGAGAGCAATAAAAAGATGAGAATTAAGAAGGCAGAAGATAACGATTGAGATTGAATTTATATTTGTGAAAATCAGTGTTGAATGAGAACCAAGCATCTGGTAGGGAGTTCCACAAGCGAGAAGGGCGATAGAAGAAACTCTTATCATAGAACTTATGGATACATCTAGCCATTTATACTGTACAACGATAAGACATTGCCTCCAGTCTAGTATTGCGCTTAAATTCATAAAGCCAATGGTTCCATAGAGTAAAGGTCTTCAGAAAAATTACCATGAAAGTATTTATAGAATACAATGCAAATCATTCTGTATGAGAAGAAAACAACACTTAGATACATTATAAAGCATTAGTTACAGTGTAAGGCATTCTGTATTAGGAACAAAAAGAAACTTTCTATATTGTAAGGCACTAGCTACAAATGTAATTGTTTTCTCTATTAGGAACAAAACAAAACATATTTAGTAAGGTATTAGTTAATAAAACAAAACATAGTAAGCTATTAGTTAATAAACCAATATGTTATGCATCAAAACTTAATTCTTACGTAAAACATTAGTTATTAAGTGATTTGCGTTCGTGTAATAGAAAGTAGTATAAAATGAGCCATCGAAGTGCCGAGTTCGAATTCCAGTCGAGTTAGTTACATTGACTTACAAACAACTACCATTGGGAGATGCGTGAATCCATCTCTTTTCCCCCACCAAGCAATGGGTAAAATAGCCAGCAAGCCTGGTCCCTATAACCTTAGTTGGCAACCAGCTTAGGACAATGAAAACTCTTAATTCAAACCTGCCTTGCTATCAGACTTGCCCTCGACACGCAACTACTCCCGAGGCTATGTAATGCTCTACGACCCTCAAACTTTTTGTCGATTAATTTTCCTGGATATATTTATATGACGAAAAACAACTTGAGTGTTTCACCTCGTAATAAGAATCCTTATTTAAAGGATGATAGTGCTAGTAACTTGTTTAAGGGTTTTGAGATTTTATTACGCATTAAAAATAGCACTTAAATATTTAATGGCGAAGTGTAACTTAAGTGGCCATGATTAAATGTAAGTTGCAGAAATGCCCAACAAACAGAAGCAACGAAGTTTGCAACGGACAATAGCAACAACAGTGCAACAATGTTAAAAAGCAAGCAAAGAATACCGCCTTCTCTTTTGTTAATTAATTAATTCAGTATCCCTCTAGATTGAGTGGCCCTTGGAACACATATTGATTTAAATATAATTGAGCTAGCTAGGTTTAGCCGTATATTCTACGCTAACAGTTTCTTTTCACGCAATTCTTGCATCTTAAATTCCCTTCCGGTTACATGGTTTCCACTTAACCAAAAAAATTTAAATGCAAATAGCACTAACTATTGTCCTATTAATTACTCTTTTCTCTCCCTGCGCATTAAAAAAAAACTTTAATTTCTTACTTCTTCCACATTCCTTGTGTCTTAGTGGCTTTAGTGCCTTACTTTGGGTGATACCGATCAAAAAAATAAGAAATAAAAAACAATGTAAAAAACTTGTTTACTTGTTTGCGGTTTTCTAGTCTTTTATAATTTTCTTTTCTTCGCAGACCACAAATATTAAATTTCATTAATACCCGGGAAAACTGGAGTCATACTCTTCATTTGGTTTCTTTGAAACATTTCTTAAAGAACAGTGCTGTAGTCAGATTTGCAGAAGGTAAAAGGATATTCGTGAATATGTACGTTTGCTTAAGCTGTAATACTTGAAAGGCAACTTGTCCAATAACTTAACAGTAATTGTCTTTATTCATCTTGATATCGTCATCAAACTTGGATACTTACCTGGTGTAGGGATTCGTCTCTGCGGTGGTAGTATCACGGCTACGACTAGCTTGGACCGGCTCCTGTCTTGACCAGCTATGACAAGCCGAAACTAACCCTGACCAGCTTGGACAAGCTAAGACCAGCTATGACTAGCTTAGACCAGATCTGACCAGCTTGGACAAGCTATGACCAGCTAAGACCAGCGGCTCGGGTGAAAACACGTTAAAAACCGACCTTGTGTCACAACCTGACTCAGTGGGGGGGGGGGTCAAGTAAATACCTATCGTCATCAAACTTGAACCGCATATAATTTCGCTGTCATTTTTTTTCTTTTGGCCTTTGTCTTAGCTAAATATTTCCATGGATGACCTAGCCTCTATAACAGCGTTAACATCAATCCAATTTTGCTATAAATTCATCATTTTACTGATCTTTGCTTGAATCATAATAAGACTTCGACTATTACTTGATCTAGCACTTTTATCTTTTAATGCTTATCCTTTTGAGCCCTGCGTTTCTGAAAAATTTAACCCTACTGCTGAACCTCCTGAGTTAAAAATCGCAAACAATTGGTAAGAAATGTTTCACGGTAGATATAAAAATAGCTCCAAGTCTTTGCCCACCGTTCAACCGGTGGCTGGGCATTAAGTCATTTTTCTCAACCACTAATCAAGCGGTAATTTACGTCATATTTATGGACACAACTCTAAATGATTAACCCATTGATCTCTGCGTTCCCGAACAATTTTAAACCTTCTGCCTGAACTCCTGAACAATTTTAACCCATCTGCCCGAGTTCCTGAGTCAAAATTCGCAATTAATTTGTATGTAATATTTCACGGTAGATATAAAAATAGTTATAAGTTTTTACATACCATTCAACCGGTGGCTGGGCATTAAGTCATTTTTCTCTATTACTACCCAGACGGTGACTGGGCGTTACATCATTTCCATGGATAGCATTCTAAATGATTAAGCCATTGAGCCCTGCGTTCCTGAAAAATCTTTAACCCTTCTACCTGAAATCCTGTGTCAAAATTGGCAAATAATTGACATATAATATTTCACCGTACATATAAAAATAGTTACAAAAATCTAAGCATTATAATAAACATGGAGAGAGTATGAGTTCATGCCTTCACTTTTTGCGCCTGAATTCTTTCTTTGTGTCCCAGTCTACCTAAATCAGACAACCAATACCAAAACGCGACGTAAGTGTTTACCCACCGTTCAGTCGGTGGCTGGGCATTATATCATTTTCTCTTCGACCGCTAAAGCGGAGGTCAGGACTCAAACGGTTAATCTGTTTCCTTTCACGTGCTTATCGAATGTTCTACTAGAAAATAATTGCCTGATGTTTCGATTGTAAACAGCAAGAATGGTTTCGTTCCATGGTCCTCTTCAGCCTTCTGCATGCTTGCAAGATATCGACTTTGTACTGTCGAGACGTGAAACGACGAGAGCGGTTCCAGAAAATGAATCTCCGGAAATAATTATTCCCATCAGTTGGTAGGACCGCATCACTAACAACGAGGTACTCTGTCGTATAACTCTCTGCAGCATCGAAGCAACCATCCTTCAACATCGCCTCCACTGAGCGAGTCAGCTGTCCAGAATGCGCCCCACTCAACTCCCAAAAGATCATCCTGTTTGGAGAATTCACCAGCTGCAAGATGCTACACTGAGACCCAAAACGACGTTTCAAATGATCAGTTGAAGACATCCGTGACACAGACCGACATCTATTCTGAGATCAAGGAAAGCGTTGCTGAAAAATTAACCTTCCAGGTGTAAGACCATCTGGGGATGGGCGACCGAAAATTTTGACTTCAAACCGGAACATGAAGAGGATCTGCAACGTGCTATCAGGATGGACCGATTCACCCAGCCGCGTCCACGACACACAATGCTCTGTCAACCCTGATCACGACTCTTTAAGTGTATGCTGGACCTTCACAGACATCGTCACCACCACCAGAAGTGAGAAAGGGAATATGGAGAGATGTCGTTCCCGATGCTCGGATGAGAGTAGGTGCCAACTGAAACAAAATAATGAAACCTAGGTGATATTCTGACAGTAAACAGCAAGAAGATGTAGAATGGTTTCTGCTAGTTTTCATTATATTTTTCCGGTCATTCTGTGTCTCTTGTTACATTTTTATATTTTATCATATATCGTTTTCTTGTATTCTGGATTCCATTTCGTTTGTAGTTTGTTCTTATCATTGCCATTTTTTCAATTTCTCTTTGATCTCTGTTTTCGCAGAATTCACAACGTTGCGTTCCCACCGCCCATTACACTTGAAATTATATTATTTTTTACTAACCATGGCAATGTTTTTATATATTGAAAATAAAACAAAAATAAAGTATCAACAAATATAAGATCATGTATTTATGCGGTAAAACATTTGAATTTATAACTTTTTTTGATAACCATGGCAACAAATATAAGATCATATATTTATACGGTAAGACATTTGAAATTATATCTTTTTTTACTAACCATAGCAACAAATATAAGATCATATATTTATACGTTAAGACATTTGAAATTATATCTTTTTTTACTAACCATGGCAACAAATATAAGATCATATATTTATACGGTAAGACATTTGAAATTATATCTTTTTTACTAACCATGGCAACAAATATAAGATCATATATTTGTACGGTAAAAACAGAATTTTCGTCAGTCCGCAAGATATATTCTCCAAGAACCAATCTCCGAAGAACTGCTTAAATGTAGGTGATACTTCAAATTTTTTTTATCATTAGACAGATCAGAAATGATATGCATGTATCAAAATGAACACCATCGCTTGCTTAATCCTTTGAGCCCTGCGTTCTTGAAAAAATTTAGTCATACTTATTGAGCTCCAGATTCAAAAGTCGCAAATAATTGGTATGTTAGGTCTCATGAAAGATATAAAAATAGTTACAAGTGTTTACTTACCGTTCAACCGGTGGTTGGGCATTAAGTCAATTTCTCTACCACTGGAAAAGCAGTGGTCAGGGCTCAAGGAGGTAATGTTTCTTTGGAAATTCATGGACGTACCTTCGATATACGAGTCAGAATTCAAGATATTGGTACGCCCGATTATAATATTGAATATTTTGCCATGTCTTTAAAAGAATTCTTTACGGTTTTATTTATACTGTTAAAACGATACGTCTCTCATTGTATAGCTGATTTAATCTACAGTTATCTTTATTGTTACAGTCAATTCACTACTTATTGTACGGAGGAACTTACATAAATATTATGTCACAAGAGAGCCCCAGGAGTGGGTCGCTAAGTGAATAATTAATTAATTACTTAAAGAAATTCGTTCAGAATATCAGTTTCACTCATAAACAATTTTCATTTTTCTTTATCAAGTTTATTATAACACATTACCACTTCTTATAAGACAAGAATAACTAATTCAGATTTCTTTCTTAATGTCTGTGCAGGTGAGGCCCATGCAAATGGAAGAGGAGTGTGACAAATCTAAATATGGACAAAATATGAGTCATAAAGTATCTACAAAAGAAAGGTTTGACGCCCAAAGAAATCCATGAGGACATCGTACAGACGCATGCTGGGTATTCTCCTTTCTATGCAACTTTGAAGAAGACGGCTGCTGAATTCAAGACCGGTAAGTAAAATAAAAGCAGGTACATCTTGTCAAAAAACCTCGTGCTGATGACCAAGTTGGTACCATTCACCGTATGATTTTGAATGACAGACGTCTAACTGACCAACAGATAGCTAAGTCGATAGGCATTACTTTTGGTTCGGTCTATGCTGTTTTAATTGAGATGTTGAGGATGAGCAAGCTGTCTGCAAAATGAGTCCCAAGAATGCTGACACTAGCATAGAAGCTGAAAAGGCGTTGCATTTCCAGGGTGATTCTGATACGGTTCCGGGTCCAACCTGAGAATTTCCAGCGAAGATTAGTAACGCAAGATGAAATCTGTGTCCACTAATTCAAACCTGAATAAAAGATTCAAAGCAAACAGTAGAAACACTCTGGTTCTGCATCCTCGAAAAATTTAAAGCAGGCAGCGTCGGTTGGCAAGGTGATGGCTTCTTTGTTTTCGTTTTTGTTTTAATTCCGAATTCATAATCATGATGAAATACATATCAATGGAAAGTCTATAAATGGCCAGTACTCTGCATCAGATGCAAGACATCTGTAGTAAACAAGCATCGAAACGCAAGTGGAAGCTGAGAGCAGTTGTGCTCTTGCTCCAGGATAACGTAGCCAGTTAACACTGCTCAGATCTCTACCCCATCCTTGTTACCCATCAGACTTAGCTCCATCTGTTTCCTAAACTGAAATCCCATTTGAGTGGGCGCCATTTCAGAAACAATGATGAGGCATTATCTGCTTCGGTGTTGTTTTTGGAGAACCAGAAAGCCACATTCTTCAGTAATAGAATTGCAATATCAACGCATCGTTGGACCAAGTGCATTTATGTCAAGGCGATTTATGTTGAAAAATATAGAACAACTGTTTTGTTTCTCCAACTCTTTCTGTGTGAAGATTAGAACTTTTAACCTACCCTTGCGTTTACAACTGATTGCTGCCACGTATTAGGCAGCTTTTCAACAGGACAAATAAAATGCCACTGGCTTTGATGTAAAAAAAATCTTTTAGACTAACCCTTGAATTTGGCCTTCCTTACAGAACGATTAACCCTCAAATCGTTTTGAGGCAATCCAAAAAAATAATAATCGTTTGGAGCAAGGCCATTTGAATATGGCGTGTACATTAGAACAGAACAACTACGATCAAAAATGCTTTCCAGTGTTCGTATTTCTATACCCGGACTAGCGTTGGAAGACCGAAGGAATAATGTTGGCGGAAAACAACATTTTTCCTTCAACCCACTGTGTACGCTGCCACTTCCGCGTAAAAAAAGTTATATTAATATACTAATGATATATTCGTAACTCCCTTGAGCAATTATCTGTTAAGAATATACATTCGTCATTAGATTTTGATCCAAAACACGGAACGGTAATTATAACCGAAAACTAAAATTTTCTAACTTAAATTGGTATTTACCAGAGATATCTTGTTCTTGTTCTTGTTCTTGTTGTTGTTCTTCTTCTTGTTGTTCTTCTTGTTCTTGTTGTTGTTGTTGTTGTTGTTGTTGTTGTTGTTGTTGTTGTTCTTCTTCTTCTTCTTCTTCTTCTTCTTCTTCTTCTTCTTCTTCTTCTTCTTCTTCTTCTTCTTCTTCGCTGTCACTTCAGAACTATTAGTTGTTATTTGTAACTTATGGTAATGTTTTACTTTTTGCAATTACTCATAATTTATGTTCTGCCAACTATTTATACAAGATCGGTATCAAGCTTATGACTGTTTCCCTTTGCTCCTATTGTCCTATGAGTGTACATTTTCTAAGCCATTTTCCGTATTATGTGTCTTAGAAATTCCATATATCTCTTAATGATTCTAAATGTTCTTTTCATTTCCATTTCTCTACAACTCCATTGTTACTCCCATGTAAAGTCCATGGTATTCTCAACGTACTTTTGTAAAATCAGATTTGTGTTGCTTCAAGTCACTTCTTCATCTGTGATTAGTTCATCCAGCATTCACTGACATATAGCAGAAACGATGATACGTAACACTGTTTTCTTTGTTTCTAGCGACATTTTCTTGTTTCTTAATACTTAGCTTAGTTTTGTGAAGGCAACTTTCTCTATCCCAACGCACCTTCGGAATTCTCTGCCATATTTTCCGTTCTCTGTTGATTTTTGTCACTTAAATTGCAGTTCGCATGCTTAGCTGTTCCATTTGCTGACAACAATTCATTCTGTCTTCTTAAAAGTCCTCTTTATGTTGTTCTCGATTTTCTTTTGCTACATTCTGTCGATATTCGTATGGTTTCCGTTCTGTGTCTGATATCAACTTTATCTCATCCACATCTCTCTTTTGTTAAGATTGTGTCCGCCAATAATCTATCCTGCTAGAACTTTTAATCCTCTCAGAATAGCTTCACAGTAAATCTTGAATATTTAGTGTTTTGTAATTATATACCAAATCCTTGTCATGCTCATCTGATCTTGAAACGAGTCCATTGTTGATTTATACGCCTGGGTTCTTCAAGATGCCTCGGTTTCACAGTTACTATATAGAAAAACAAATAAGAAAATTAGTCTGAAAATGAAACGTCTTTTCCTAGAATATTTGGTGAGAGAGGGTTAGTGAATAAGTCTTGAAAAGTTCGTTTCTATCGCATGATTTTTATTGCTGAAAAATATCCAATGTGTTAACTAGGAAACCCAATGGAAACACTAATTTACCATCTTGAAATACAAATTAAAATGTTTAATCAATATAATAGTGAAACTCTTGTATGTTCCCAAGTGTAAATGATGCATAATACTCCACCAAATTATATCAATCCACGTTTATAAAGAAACATTTGCACATTGTATCCCAACTATTATGTGTTCGAAAAATAATAAACATTCAATATACAGTGATGTTCGATAAAAGTGACACACTTGATTTTTTTTTTTTACTAATTGTTCTCTTCTCCGATGAAACGAAAGTTGAGCTAAATTCAAAGCATAAGCAATCTAAAATCCGAAGAAGTTTTGAAAGCTCTTTGAATTTAGCAGTAAATACTGTCAAGCATCCGTTCAGTATAATGTTCTGGGGATGCTTTTCTTTTCATGGAACTGGTTTCTTAAAACATATTGAAAAGACCCTCAGGAGCGAGCAGTACAAGAGAATTTTAGAGTCTTGTCTGCTCCCTTCTGCTGAAAGTGGGAAAATCGACCCTGCCAGGCTCATTTTTTATGCAGGATAATGCTCCCTGTCACAAATCAAAATTGATGAAGGAATACTTTGATGAGAAGCAGGGGAGTGTTATCACATGGCCGCCCCAATCTCCTGACCTCAACCCCATAGACAAATTATGGAGCATTATAAAGTACAGGCTCTCGAGAAAGTAGTTGAGCAACAAAGAAGATTTGATTGTGAATTTCATATCCGAATGGAATTCAATGCTTGGAGATGAGATTTGCCAGAACCTCATCAAGTCAATGCCAAAAGGGTTGAAAAGGTTATTCAAAATAAAGGAGGACCCATAGATTATTAAATATTTCGAACTATATTACCTATTATAAATAAATTATACCTCTGTTATTCTTTATTTAAAGCTGTTCGGTTATGTTTCTATTGATTACTAGTTGCAGGAAATAAGTGAGTCACTTTTTTTGCACAGAGTTTTCCCCTAAATCTCATTTATATCCAAAATTATAATTATCAATAGAATACGTTAGGGTGAGTAATCTTTTTTACTAGGTGGTCAGGAAGGGGTCTTTATATTAGAAAGAGTAAAAAATTAGTTTGACCCCCAAAACAATAGGCGAAAAAACGTTATTTAAAAAAAGAATTGGTGAGTCACTTTTATCGAACAGCACTGTACATCATAAGATTAATAAATTTAAATATACATAACATGTATTTATATAGTTCAGACTAAACACTATATCGCATGAATGGAGTACCTTGAGGTTTACGATGTTTCGTCTGTGGCAAATGTCCTGAGGAATTGTACTCCTTCGTTTCACTAGTTCAGACATTTATATCGAAGACTGGTTATGCCACAAACACTTGGAGGAATCATGCTAATTCCTTTCGTATTTAATTAGTAAGAACATATTTTTCCCTTACGTGTCTTACGTACCTTTGTCTTGATTTGTATTGATTGAACTCATTTTGTACCCGTATACAATCGGTTTGCTGCCAGTAATATGGCAAAGTTTGAACACTATACACTAGAAAATGACAGATCGATAAACACCACTGCTACCTAATAGCGTTTAAATTTCGATTACTCTGGGCAGATGGCTATGGAATATTAGTTGTCACATCTCAGCAACTTAGTTCAGCTTAGGGTGAAAATGTGTAAGCTGTTTAGCAAGTTCAGGCATAGACATTGGCAACTGACAGATAATAATTTTTTTTTTACTATGTCAATCGGATACAAATTTGTTCAGGCGAAACAAATGGTGTTCGTTATAATACTCCCCGTACTACAAAAACAAAAGTCCTTTAGGACGCCGGGCATTGTCTTTCAAATTCACTACAATAAGGAATCATTGGTCAGATGATTCCACGGGAAATAACAAAAAGATATGTGAGAATAAAAATCCAGTCAGATCTGTACACTAAGTGATTGTTATTCTCTTAAAACTAATTATCTATCGTTCGGTAAACAGCTAACGACACTATTTATATTTTTAGATTTCAGATATATTTTGATTTTGGGCATGTTGTTACTAAAATCTCTTTGTTGCTCAACTGCTTTCTCGAGAGCCTGATGAAGGTGAATCTGGATGAAAAATTAAAAATGAATACGAGACGGGATTTGATAAATATTTTTTGAATTCAAATTCTGTATTTATCCTAGAAACCATCCATAAACCAGTTATAAAGCAGCTTTTGATACAAAATTCCTTTAAAATAGTCTTTCCATCCAAAGGATTAATTAAGAATTAAAATGTTTATCAATTTTAGTATTTATCATATTATAATTTTCTAATGTGAGGCTCATTCAAAAACAAAAATAGTAAAAAAGAAAAACAAAAATTAATTGTCTAGGGAAAGTCATATTTAGTGAAATAACAAAGTATAGATGCCTCCTTTTTGTTCACTTAGTTTTCATTTTTCTAGATATTTTCTATAGAATAATTATATTTTTATTGTACGTGTTTGTTTCCTTTTAAAATGTATTTACAAATACATAACGGCGGAAAACCAGTGTGCAACTCTTTATTTATTTTCTCGTCATATCAGTTAAGTTTTAAAACGACAAATGGAACATACATACATACACACATACTTTCAAATATAGATAAAGATTAGAGTTTTACTATTATATTTATTACACGTTTTAATTTGTATTTCAAGATAGTAAATGAATGTTTCCATTGGGTTTCATAGCTAACACATTGGATATTTTTCAGCAATAAAATTAAGATATTATTTAAAATTGAAATATTTGGCCAAAACCATGGAATTATGTGATTCCAACGAAATTTTCAAGACTTATTCACTAACCCTCCACAACCAAATATTCTGGAAAAAAGTTTAATTTTCACACTAATTTTCTTATTTGTTTTTTTTTTTAATATAGTAACTGTAAAACTGAGACTCCTTGAAGTTCCCAGATATATTAGTCGACGACTGGACAAGTTTTAAAATAAGAAGGGCATGAAAAAGAATTATGATCGACGAATATCTGGTTTCTGAACGTATTTATTCGTCATTGTCTGAAATATCAATTCCTGTAAAAACGTATATATACGTCTACGCAGAAGATAGAGTACATAAATGAATATTTTACTAAATAGATCATTTTATTTAAAAGCTGTGAGCGATATTTTTATTTTTTTATTTTTTTTATTTGGAGGTGGGTGTATGTTTCATACAGGTTATGATAGCTATAGAACCGATACTTCATGATTAAACTTCGTAGAAAGTGGATACTTCTGTAATTTTAAATATCACCTTAATTACATTCATTGTCTATTTTTTCCAGGTATTTTATTGTTGAGTAGTAAACAACAATTTCACTGTGAAAATATTCACTTATCTAATCAAACATAGTTTTAATGTCCAACGTATGGAGGTGAAGTTATTCACTTCATGATGAAATGTTATCATATCTGGAAACATACTTGGAATTTCTTTTTCCCCGACATCCGTTTCCATAGTCTAGTCGTGTTAAATATCAGGCCAGTAACAAATTGTCCTCTCTGGGAATCTACCAATTTTTGAATAGATTAAATTCCCAAAGAACTATGTTAGTTGAATAAGACGTTTGACCCATTTTTGGTAACTCGCGAACTGCCATTCCCAAATCCTCTTCGAAATTTTTCTTCTTCTTCTAACAGCAGACGATTCTCATAAATGATTTTAAAAATCTCTATTTTTATGATTTCAAACATTTTGAAGTCTCTGGGTGTAGGTAAATTTGTATGGACAGAATTTTCATATCAAATAGGCGAAGAACCTGAGCCTAAATCAACCAAGGAAATTACAAGCGAAACTAACCGAATTCAAACGTTGTATATAACGTAAAATTAAATGAATTTCAAGCACCATGCTGTCAGATAATTCAAATATTATTCCCTGTTTCTCTGACCAAATCCAGCGACATATTAATCCTCTTTGGTCAAGAGTCTTCATCTTCAGGTTGCAAATCATTCGGAAAGTACCATCAATTTCCTAGAGGTCATTTCGAGTCGGTCAGTAGGCAAGGGCACACTGCGCTGACCCTTGTCCGATGTCTACCTCATTTTGGCTCGTTCGCCGCGCTTATTGCAACGAGGAGATATTTCCACCATTTCAATTTCTTAAACTCTGCCAACTGGAATCGTCTGATAAGATCTGATCTTAAATTCTCTATTTATCCTTTCCCCATACTTCATTCGAGTCGATTATTTACAATTAATATACATTACAAATGTTCACACCAATGATATTTAGTAACATCAGTTCTCATCGATACTCCAGCACTCTCCGCGGTATCATGATTTATATACAAAAACTGTTGATGCCAGTAGCATCTCTGGTATTCTATTCTATTAGATATCAAGTGAAAGAAAATTACCAATCTATTTATTATTCTTTAATGTTACTACTACATATTGAGGTTTTAAGTAAATAGTATCAAGCGAGGATTACTGAAGATCAAGCTATCAAAGGTATTTTAAAATATACAGGATTTTTCCCCGTATTTATGCTGATTTCATCAATGTTGTTCTATATTTTCTCCCATTTCCAATTCTGTCTTTATTTTCTCCATTACAAGGCTAGGGAGCTACTCAAGGCAGAGTGAATTTTTTTAATCATTTCATTCAGAGGAAGGTAATAAAGCCACTGAGATGCAAGTTTTTACTGAGTGTGTAAGTGTTATAGGAACTTACTCATAATAATAATGGACTATTCCGGACATTATAAAATACTGCGCCTCTCAAGAGGGAGGAGAGATAATTGTAAGAACATTGGAATAGTGATACTTGTCGAGACAACATAGTTCACTCTAACCAAATCTGATGGTCATTACTAATACTTCTACTTCTTTGTGTTATATTTCTGTTATAATATATCTTTGTTATTCCATAGTTGTGTTCGAGTTATTTCTTCATTGGTTCTACCTTGGACCATCACCGTGGTACAAGGAACTTGGACCATAACAGTAAGAAAATAAACGAAAACATTATTAAGCAGAGTGAACATGAAAAAAGCAGGAATTAAATAAACAAAAGATAACGATTAACATGTCACTAACATTTTTGAAGATCAAAGTTGACCGGTAAGGAAGCGGACGGAAGAGATTTACAAAAGCGAGCAGTGCGAGAGAAAAAACGTCTAGCATAGAATTTGCGGTTACATCTACCAATTTCTTCTGTAAAATGATTGGACCTTGCCGCCAATCTAAAATTCGTAAAGTCGATGTCCCAGTGAGGAAAGTTCATCAGAAAAATTATCATACAGAAGGAACAAATAATCTACATTTCAGGGGTGGAGAAAGTGAAATAGAGACGGGGTTGCAGATTCTTCTTTGTGTTTTTATCAAGTATCACTAATTCCTAGAATAGTTTTTTTTTATTAAAATGGTAATGTTCAAATAAGGCGTGTGATACGAATGGAAGGGAAGCTTGTAGAAAACAAATATTATGACGTTAAGAGTTGTCGATAACGATTGACCCTTGACTTGTTTAAGTTAAAATTATAGTTTTCTATTTCTAAGCGTCTACGCGAACTTTTGTTGTTGAAAAAACAGTTTGTGTGGAATTTTATAATTACGTTTGAAACACATAAAATATCAAATTGATTCCACGCTATCGAAATAGTGTGCCGTTAAAATTAATGTCTAAACTGATACGACTAAACAATAGATTGATCATCTGAATATTTGGCATGTCAATTCCATAGAGAAGTGTTTGGCTTGCTATGTTGTGATTGTGAGAAAAAGGCTGCAGTGGAGAATAAGTATTTCCCCAAAAGACAGCCTATACGATTTTGAACAACGCTGGAAAGTGAAGCTACATATATCCGTATGTGGGAATCTTCGACTTAACAGACTGAGAGTTACGACATGATGAAAATAATTTCTCAGAAGGCGTACATTTTCTTATGACGCCAACGAATACTCGTTGTCACTTTCGTAATGCCCGTTGTAGTAGAGACTTTTAAATCGC
This sequence comes from Acanthosepion esculentum, assembly GCA_964036315.1. Taxonomy (NCBI): domain Eukaryota; kingdom Metazoa; phylum Mollusca; class Cephalopoda; order Sepiida; family Sepiidae; genus Acanthosepion; species Acanthosepion esculentum. The sequence goes on along the minus strand of OZ038496.1, from coordinate 10,860,117 downwards.
AGATACAACTATAGTAACGCCGTTGAACAATACTGGTTTCAGCCGCCTTCGAATATCACTCGCACTAATAGCAATTGCTCGATAATACTCGCTCGAATAGTAACCACCGAATAGTGACCCGACTAGAGAAATAGTATAGTGAATAGATTACAGAATAGCAGTCCGTATACTAATAGAGGATAGAGTAGAAATCCGGTCCGAATTAGATGTCACGCGACTTCCTACTTATGCGATTCTTCCATGGTCACGTGATCCACTTAATTCAATAATGGGATCGCCTGTGTTTGTTCTCAGGCGATCTATGTTCAAACTCAAGTGTCGACAGCGACACTTTATTCTCATATAAGAGTTTTCACACTTAGAATGTATGTTTTCAGTAAGTACCTAAGAATGTTTGGGTGACCCTTGCATAAATACGAGAGTCCTTAGAATAGGGGCGGTATGTCTTTTAGCCAGGGATCTAATACCTCCTTCAGGAGATTGCAGTAGGCAGCTTCGGTCACTTTAATCCCTTCAGGAACCCTGCCTGGCCCAACAAGTCTGTCCCCAATGATAGCAGCCCACAACATAACTTCTTCACCCTGTTGTTGATGTCGTAAACGTTGGTGACGAGGAACTCCGAAATACACCCAAACATTTACGCAACCGCCAGGTTTTTGTGATTCCAACGAATACTCGTTGTCACTTTCGTAATGCGCGTTGTAGTAGAGACTTTGTAATTGCAGATACAATTATAGTACCCAGTTGGCCAATGCTGGTATAAGACGTCTTCGAATATCACTCGCACAAATATTACTAGCTCGATAATTCTCGCTCGATTCGTAATCCGTATAGTGATCCGAATAGAGAAATAGTATAGTGAATAGAGTAGAGAATAGCGCTTCGTATATTAATACAGGATAAAGGAGAAATAGTGATCCGTATAGTAATGGAGGATAGAGTAAAATGCGATTTGAATTAGACGTCACACGACTTCCTAGTTATGCGTTTCTCCCATGGTCACGTGATCCACTTAATTCAATAATGGGATCGACTGAGTTTGTTCTCAGGCGATCTATGTTCAAACTCAAGTGTCGTTCACACTTTATTCCTATATAACAGTCTTCACATTTAGAAACTATGTTTTCAGAAATAAATTACTATGAATTACTATAAAGTAGAGCTCGAGCCTTTTCATCTCAGAATTCAAGGGAGAATTGAGTTCAAATTTCACGTTTATTCACATAGATTCCATAATATAGGTTTTACTTAATTAGCTATTATGTTTCTCTAACTCTTCAAATGTTGAATGTATAGCTAAATCTAATTTCTATTTTCCCATCTTTGCACTATATTAATTTTATCTTATAAATTGTTCCCTGTTTTGTCACCGATGAAATGAAAAAAAAATGTTTGTAACGAAAATAAGGATCTACATACATCAAATCGTCTTTAAATTAAGCAGCAGCAGAAGAATTATCGTTGAACATTTACTGGACACGCATACATACATAAACACAAACATATACACTGTACTTTATAGAGTGTGTCCATAAAGTTCGTGTGCACTTAAAAAAAATTATAACTTTATTTGTATTTGCGATAGAAGTAAGTAAATCTATATTTTTAAAGGTTTTATTGAAATTTTATTTAAGTTTCTACATGTCCTCCATCATTAGCAATACAAAGAGTAATACGATTTTGAGGTTCACGGAAAATACTTGCCAACTGATTTTCAGTAATGCCTGAAATCACATGAGTTATTTTAGCTATACTTAAAATTAGGTACTTTATAACATTTTATACAGATTATTTCTATCGCAAATACAAATAAAGTTATAAATTTTTTAAAGTGCACACGAACTTTATGGACACCCTGTATATAAAATAATTATTAATAATTAGGCTTTATAAGGTTATGATGTGAAACAAAAATATTTCCTCATTAACGTGCAGGACAAGAAAAATATTCATGTTCAGTTTCATTGAACAAATTTCCCATATATATATATATATATATATATATATATATATATATATATATATATATATATATATATATATATATATATATATATTTGTTTGTTTGTTTGTTACTATTTGGCACGAATGAAGTGTATTTTATCAGTTTTTTTTTTAAACTAGAATAGCGTTCATAACCACGACAGGTGGTTAGGTTTGAAGATATTAAATAATAAAATCACGCTGTCCGCTGACCTGAGATGGAACAAATACATCGAGTCAATTGCTTCATCCACCGCAAGGAAAGTTGACTCCCTGTGCCGGGCCAGGAAATTTTTCTCCCCGGAATCGATCCTCCAAATCTATAAATGAACCATTCGCCCTTACATGGAGTATTGCTACCATATATGGTCTGGAGCCCCTGCTGTTTGCCTCAGGGTTCTTGATAAGATCCAGAGACGGATATGCAACGTAATTGGCCCTGGTCTATCATCTCGTCTGCAGTCGCTCTCTCACAGACGCGCCGTTGCCTCGCTCTGTCTTTTTTTACAAATACTTTCACGGTAATTGCTCAGAGGAGCTGCTTTCGCTGGTTCCTAGGCCTCATGAATTTAAACGTCCTACGAGGTTGGCATCCCGTTCCCACCCCTTCACCGTTGAAACTGTTAGATGTAGACGTCTCTTCTACTCCAATAGCTTCATGTCTCGCGCCTCTCGCCTGTGGAACTCCCTTCCTTATTCCTGTTTCCCTGACAAATATAATCTCCAACTATTTGAGTGTAACGTCAATCGACATCTCCAGTCGCCTTGATCTATCCACTTCCCTTCTCCACATCCTTTCACCTTTCATTCCTATCTGCTCTCGCTCCAAATCTTCTGTAACTCCCTTGCCTTGATCGATCCACTATCTTTCTCCACATCCTCTCCTTTACCACTCCTATCTGCTCTTCCTCCAAACCTTCTGTAACCCCTTGCATGCTAGTGGCTTCCAGCATTGCTTGGGATGAAAAGCCAAAAAAAAAAAAAAAAAAATCAACGACAACAATAAAAAAAATTTCGATCTTTATTTATTTATACCATTTCATCTGTTTCACATTGGTATAAGAAGTAGCTATTTAGGTACTTACCCGTCTCCGTGCGATATGATGTTATTAAAAGTTAGGTTTCATGTGAGCTCCCGAATGCTTAGGTGCTGTCCCTTCGAATTCTTTGGATTGGCAAAGGAAGAAAAATCTTTTTTGCCCTGTCACGATGGATGCTGCATATGTAGTATCCGTTCACGGGCCGGAGAGCTTCTCTTCTCCCTTGCGTCCACCCCACCGTTGTGTGACATCTGTTACGTAGCGGTTGTACGAGCAGATCTGAACAGCTTAGATAAGCTATGATCAGCTTAGACACGCTAAAATCAGCTTAGACCAACGGCCCAATTGGGAACACTCAGCTCCCCAAGATAAAAACCGACCATGTATCACAACCTAATTTTGGCGGAGGAGGGGGTTAAGGTAAATATCGGGTTCCCGGACGCTTTCGTCAGGGCGTGTACGGACGGAGGCACAATTGCGTTGACAGAGACGAAATATTTTGTTTTGTCAAAAATCTATTTCTCGTAATATTTTTTCCTTCAAAAATCTATTTCTGATAATATTTTTCCTTAAAAATATATTGCTGGTAATAATTTTTTCAAAAAAGTATTGCTGGTAATATTGTGTCCTCAAAAATGTATAGCTGGTAATATTTTGTTTCAAAAATGTATTGCTAGTAATTTTTTTTTTGTCAAAGATTTATTGCTGGTAATAATTTTTTACAAAATATTTCTGGTATTAAAACCTATTTTTACAGGTTCATAGTGTTTTTACCCCAGTTAGGAGGTTAACTATTTGCCCATAGCTGGGACCCTAACAGGCGCTAGCACCCCGGGTCAGGGTGGACCTGGGAACACCAGCAATTAAGAGGTGGTTCCATGCGCCTCAAAACATACGGATCAGAGAGGCCTTGCTGCTGAACGTATTTTATCATCATATCGTGGACGCAGATGTAGTTTATCGTCATACCCAGGACGGATCTGAAGTGGCAACAAAAAGGACGACATCAGGAAACATAATAAGGAAAGAGGGCTTGGGGAGTTTAACACTCCCAGGACATCGTTAAATCAAGAGAGTATAGAGAATGAATATACTTAACAGTGATAAGTGGGATAGTAAAAATACAAATATTCCTCAGAACTACACAGGAAAGGAAGTAGTGGAGAGCCTGGAGAACGAAATTATGAAGAAACACCCTACAGCAAATAGTAGAATAATTGTGTTAGAAAAAATATTAACTGTTTGGATCAAGTTCACAAAAATTCCCCCTCTTCTGGAAGAAGAAGGAATACATCAGCTATGGTTTAAAAAGTGCGACAGACTGTGCACTCCAATCCTAGGTGACAACTAGACTAAGAAATGTGAAACTTTGTATTCAAAACCGTAGAGAAGGCAACAAGAAACCACACCATTATACTTCCCAAGGGAACTCATGGCGGCAAATAAAAAAAAAATAACGCGGAAGGGCAATCAGAGAGCCATTGTTATTGCATTCACTTTCACACTATTGATTTGGGAAATATATGAATCGGTCTTTTCTCCATACACATAAGATATAGGTTACATAGCAAGGACGACTCGATTTTCAAGCCCTTGGTGTCAATTAGTATAAGAGAAGTTAAACGGTAAATCACTACACTAACTTCGCCAACAATATTCCTTCAGTTTAACCTGGTTTTATTGACTTGTTTTTTTTGTTTTTAACACCTGATCAACATTTTGAAACTTATGTAAACCCGAAGAAATATGATTAGGTTGCTAACATTTTTTCGGAGTTTATAATGATTTACTTATACAAGACCTATTATTTTTTAAAATCAGTATCACCCCATGGAAGGCAGTAAAGTCACAAAGACACAAGGTGTTACAGGTTGTGAAAGAATTAGGAACAGAAATATGAGCGAGAAGAGAAAAGAGTAATCAGGTGGACAATAGATTGCATTTAAATTTTCGCAGATTAAAGTTGGTTGGAAAGCATGGAACCGGAAGGCAGTTCCACAAGAAGTGCAAGAAAAGACACTGTTAGCCTAAGTTTTACGTCTGTATCTGGCCAGCTCAACTGTAAATTGATAAGATCTTCACACCAGTCTGTTACTACAATTAAACTGTAAAAAGTCTATGTATCATAACGATGTGCTTATCTGAACAATTACCACATCAAATTACTAACAGAAAAGACAAAGAGAGGCAACCCCGCGGTGGTGGTATACTAACTGAAGCAAAGGTGCCAGATCAGTGCTAATAATATTGCTGATTCTTCGTTGGATTTTATCAAGTAGCTCAAGGTAAATATTAGGGGCACCGGACCATATATGGCTGCAATACTCTAAGCATGGACGAATGGTAGACTTATAGATATTTAATATAGATTCTGGAGAGAATAATTGTCTCGCAAGACACAGTGAACCAACTTTCTTAGCATCTGACCTAACAATGAATTCAATATAGTCTTTCAACTTCAGGTCAGCTGAGAATGTTAGCCCGAGAAGCCGCAATGGGTCACTTTTCTGGGGGATAGTATCGTCAGGCCGCTATTGCGTCTAGCATGAAACAGCCTGTCGCCTCTGAGTGCTGACTTCTATGTTCACTTTTATATCTATATTTGCATTCGCTCCATCTAAGATATTGACCACTTTATCCCATAAATATAGCACACCTTAAAACTATATTTCTTCATATATATATATATATATATATATATATATATATATATATATATATATATATATATATATATATATATATATATATATAAAGTAGGCGCTGGGGAATGGATTGATAAATCAGAGAGCCGAGTTCGAATTCCAGTCGAAACCATTACACTCACTTACGTGCTAATACCCTTGGGAAAGGTGTGAATCCTCTTCTTCTCCCTCCAACTATGGGTAAATAGCAGGACAGACTGGGTTCTGTAGCCTTGAATGGCAACTGTTCTAGAAGAAGGAAAACTCTGAATTCAAAACCTGATGAGGGTCGTTTGGGGGCCTTGTGGCATCCGTTGCACCGGGTCCCTGTATTCGTCCCTCCAAAAAGTGTGAATGGTCCTGCACCAAACCTTCACAACTATTATCAATTCTCATGTGTCGGCGTTGGGCTCTCAGTTTCTAGGAACTAATCTGCTTAACCCTCAAACGTCGAATTCGACGATGATATGTATATATATATATATATATATATATATATATATATATATATATATATATATATATATATATATATATGTATGTATGTATGTATGTATATTCAAACATATATTGTTAAATATAACAGACAACGAATGTATTATCATGTGCCTTTCTAAGCCTCGTATAATGGCTTTAGTTCCAAAAGAAAATGAAGACAAAAATTCCCCAATATTTGGATATTTCTTTAGTGGTCGTCGATCTAAGCTTTCGGCTCACATGAGCCATCATCAGTAACCCCACACTAAACAAAATTATGTTTCAAACCAGTCACAACATATTACAATGCATTTAAACATCTGGTTCTATTGATAAAATTTCTTTCTTTCACGTGGTCATATACGACGTCCATTAACCGCAATTCAAATTTCCGACCTGCGTCTGCTATTCCGCGACCGTTATCGTCGCATAGCAATATTCTATGTAAACATAACAGGATGTCATCTTTGATGGTAAACATCTCTATTGTAATGTCCATATAACCACTCTGATGATAGCTCGGGTGAGCCGAAACCTTAGATCGACGACCAATATAATAAAGAAATATCCAAATGTTGTACAGTTTTTGCCTTTTCTCCTGAATCTACAGTCATTATATGGAAATCTCATTTTAAAACCTAACAGGCATTTCGTTGCCAGCTATATGAACAATCAGTTCAGTTATGTGCCATGCGTGATACACGTTTAGCCGATCATGTATCTTTCAATACATGACTGATGTGGCGGATTTTTTCCCGTAGTAGGTTGCCATTTTTTCTGCAATAAATCAGTTGCCATCCAAAGCTACAGCATCCGGTCTGACCTGTTATTTTCCCATAGATTCATACCTTTCCCAAAGGCAACGTAAGTGAATATAATGTGCTGACTGGAATTCGAACTCGGCTGTCCGATTCCTTATTCGCTGCCCATATATATATATATATATATATATATATATATATATATATATATATATATATATATATATATATATATATATATATATATAGCTACAACAGATCCGAGCAAAAAATTAGGTTGGTTAATCATATACTACACTAAATCTGGCATATCCAACTTAACTATTCAGAATGATTCTTCCCCCTCCGCGTTAGCAATTTGCAAAAAACTAACATAGTGTACAAATTCAAGTGCCCTTTGGGAGAATGTATCTCCAATGGATTAAATAATATTTATGTTGGTCACACCAAAAACTCGCTTTCACGGCGCTTAACTCTACATTTAACTGATAACTCTATCATTTTTAGACATTTAAAACAACATGCCTGCCCATGTACTCAATTCCGGAAAATTCTTGTTGACAAGAAAATTATACTTAAACATGAAAATAATAAACAAAAATTAAAAATCCTTGAAGCTATATACATAAAACAGTTGAAACCCAACCTGAACAAAATAAACTATGAAATCTCCAGAAACATTCTTAAATGCCTATAATCTATAGCAGAAGCCATTGGTTTATACCAACGGCTTCCCATACTTCATACTTTTCGTTTTCACTCTCACGTGGTCATGTGTGACGTCACGAGCTACGACGCGTTTTTCGCTTCCTTGGCTCGTAAATAAGAGTTTGTCGTTACTTTGAGCTTATTCAAAGGAAGGACGGGATTGTGATTTCGTATATGTGTTTTGTTGATTTATTAAAATTGTCATCTTTGATAATGGCTTATGTAAACCGAAAGTTTACATTTCATTCAAACATGTGTCAATATAGTGTTTTCCTTTCGTCTTTCAACGGTAATGTGATTAAGCTTATCAGACAATACGAAAGGAAATTACTTAAATGCTTAGAGGTACAGAATTTATATACAGTTTTAAAAACTAGGAATCTATTAATTTTAATTTTATTAGTCTCTAAGGCTCTTTCAACCAACATCTCATCAGGAGACAATCGTTGGATAATTGAGAAATTAACGAAAAAACAGTGACGGAAATGAAGAGCAAAAAAAAGGGGGAAACTCGCTAAAATAACATATGAGTGTATATATTTATAACGAGGGAAGGGGAAATAACGTGTAAATAATTAGCGAGGGACAGTTAAAATAAAATATCCCCCAACAGATTAAGGGACTTCCCAAATTCTTTCTGCTGGTAGAGAAGTTTCCTTAAACCTATACAGACTGATTCCAAAATTTTCAAATGATTGTTGGAACCAGCCGTATGAATGATTTTAAACCACTCTTTTGTATACGACTTGGCACAGTCTATATTCTCAACTAAGTGTTGAGGAATAGCCGATTCCATATTTATGGGGGGAAGATAACACATTTTATCTATCTTACCAAGTCGTATTTTGGAAGGTACATGCTGGTTAATGCTAGTTTCCAAATGCAAGGTTGTACGCCCCACATGACCAGCAGCACACTGGCAATTAAATTCATATACTAAATTACTCAAACGCAGAGCTAGTTCGAAAAATGCAACGTAAATATATATATATATATATATATATATATATATATATATATATATATATATATATATATATATATATATATATATATATATATATATATATATACCTGTTTCATTAAAAACGACTGAAAAGGTACATGGGGATCTACCAAATTCTATGCGTAACATACTCCTTGATAATACAAATATAATAGCCTCTTCCACACGTGAAAAAGACAGAAAATAATGGAAGCACTTTAAAAAAAAGAAAAAAGAAAACTAACGCTCAATTAATATGAACACGGCCACAACGTGCCGACCGTGTTTGGAAAATAATGCATTCCTATAACTCTAGCGAAATGCATAAAACAATTCATTCATTAAGTTAAAAGTAAAAATAAAATCATCCCCGTAATGGCTAAAAGTATAGCCGAAAGCCCTTGGACATACAGAACATTCGAACAATTTCTTCATAACTTGTATCGGAAAAAAGAGAAAATTATCACAAGAAAAATCAAATAAAAGAAGCGTAACCACCGGTTTTTGTCAGTCATTTTTAATGAAACTTATATAAAATAGGGATTGTTTCCCAAATACACAATTATATGTGGGTGGGGAGGGGGTATTTCTCGTCTCTTTGCGAAAGTACACAACCCTGTCCTAAAACTGCGGATTTTAAAATCTTTCTTATTATGCTTCTATTTGGTCAAAAGGCTTACAATAAATATTATGAGTTATATTATCAATATTAGTATATTTTTTATTTTATTACCTCTCGCATTTATTCCCTCGGCCAGTTATATATATATATATATATATATATATATATGGAGAGAGAGAGAGAGAGAGAGAGAGAGAGAGAGAGATATTATTATTATTATTATTATTATTATTATTATTATTATTATTATTATTATACGAACGAAGAGCATTCCAAATCACATTTAACTTGAGACCACAATAATCTCTCAAATTCTTTGTCATCTTCTCTGCGGGAGGTTGTATGATGGAGCAGGGTCTAATATCGATATGGACATCGTGATCAATCAGTGTCAAAGTAGTTAATGCAGTTTTATGTTTTGAAAAAGTGTTTATTTATACGCATTGGGAAATTGATAAGTTTTATTGGCATTTACGTTTTGCATAACACTGTAATCACCACCTTAATCACCATGCACATCCGAACAGCAGAAAATTATCAAGTATTCCATGGACATTAACCTTTTTTGTTTTCCAATGCTTCTATATTGCTTTATCGATTAGATCTTCCATTTCGCTTGTTGCTATGGCTGTTGTTTTATCTCCACTCATTTGCGTTAACTATTAAGTCGAGTCATAAATAATATCTAATATTGGGAAACAGTTGTAATGTCGGATGTATCATCCTAACTACACGCTGCTTCAATGTATCCTAACAGACGATGAAAAGTGGGTTACATACAACAATGTTTAACACAAACATTGATACGGATAAATCTCCCCAACCGACAGCAGCTGAGCTCCATGTAAGAAAAGTAACTTTGTGAGTCTGGTGGATTCACTGGGCTATTATTTATTTAGTGTACTTAAAACGTAGTGAAACACTAAATATCTATTTATACGAACAATAGTTGGAACCTGTCCGTAAAGTTTTATCCATAGGGCATTAATGGAAAAAAATGCTTTCTTTACGAGAATCTAAATGACATAGGCAGCAGCAATAACACAGGAAATTAGTTTTGAACTGAGTTTACATCATCTATCCCCACCCACTCTATACATCAGAACTTGCACTAACCAATTATTACGTTTTTAGATCACTGCAAAAAGGCCTCATTGGAGGGAATTCCTCTAATGAAAACCAGATTGAAGTTTTCGTGTCAAACCTGCGCCATTTTATTAAAATCTATGGAGAGCTTGCCTGATAAATGTCAGCAACTCATTGCAAATAATGCTGGATATATATTTAAATAAAATTTGATTAAACATTATTATTCGAAGAATCAAGCTGATAAGAGAAAATGGAAAGTAGGCATAACACGAAGTGCCATTTCTGTAGCCTGATTGCTGTGGATGAGTCATCTCAAATCTTCCATATAACCTGGGGTTTAGGGATCATCTTCTAATATGCTACACTTCCACTCTTCAGAGTTCAGAATGTTTTATCTGCTTTCCGTGCAAGGACTGGGCGTTTTTATAAACTTTTCACCTTCTCATATGTTTCAGATGTCTTATAATTTTACAGTTGAAATAAAATACAAAGAATAATGTGCAATTTTGGGGGGTCTGGCATGTCATCCCCGCTTCCCACCGCCGTGTTATTGCTTCTCTGTGCCTTTTCTATACATATTTTCATGTTAATTGTTCTGTTGAGCTTTCCGCTATGGTAACTAGACTTTATTAATTTAAGAGCAGTACTAGATTGGCAGATAGGTCTCATTTTTTTAAAGTTGAAATGGCTAGATGTAACTATAAGTTCTATTCTCACAGTTTTTTTCTATCACATTACTCACTCCTGAAACTCTTCTCCATCAATTGCTTTCCCGTCAACTATAATCGTCGAAACTTTAAATGCAATGCCAATCGTTATCTTTTGTCTTCTTAATTCTTGCTCTTTTATTTATCTCCCATTATGTTTTTTATTTTTCTCATATTCTTCACAATCAGTAACCCCTTGCCTTTTAGTGGCTATATAGAAATTAAAACGCTTGCGGTGAAAAGATTAAAAAAAAAGCGACTGTCGCAAACACATCTTACACCTTGTAGAGCTTCTTTTACTTTTAGCTTTTTAACAGATTTGGAATTTTATAATATGCTTTATCATGTTCGCTAAACTATAGAGTATGTTATATCTTGAAATTTAAAGAGAGTCTGGTTTATGTATATAGGATTTTATGTGAGATAACTCCAGATTGCGTGCATAATTTACGCCGGACAAATACCGAGAAGAGTCAATGTGGGTGGGGACTCTTCATCACGGCCGATTCAGCAACGGCCAACTCATCTCCGTGACAGCACAGCTCCAGGATAACTAACCATCAGCCTACTCTGGACGAAGACAACTCAACCCTGGCATCGAATTCATAGCTTCAAACCGTTGTTTGGCTGTCATCTTGTGCGCAGCTCTTAGATCGGCTTTCAATCGTAGAGATTTTAAAAATTTGGCTGTTTGTCTAAAGTGATTTATTAGTTAGAACAGCCCATTTGGCTGACAGGTGTTTAATTTTTAAGATCAGACAAGTAACCATGCTGAAGTACCAAAAAATGTCTGCACATAGAGTTCGGGATGAAGCACCGTGCAATATGGAGTTCCATTACAGGGATGCAAAGGATGCAAAGAAAGTGAGATGCATTTTTCGATTAAGTAATTTGAAGTCAACCGCTTTACTTTCCCCTTAAATTGAAGACATATATGAAGGCACATGAAAGAATTTTTGCAGACTGTTTCTCTTTTCACAACGGTCTCCAACTGAATATTTGAAGGGAATTGCATGGAATAAAATATTTAATTAAAAATAAATTCATGTATTTAAAAATGATCCTGAATAAATTACTTTAAAAAGAATCGAGAATATTTCATACATTGAATGTCGTTGGGTTGTTCTCGCGCTCAGTAGGCTGGTGGTGAGTTGTCCTGGAGATTAGTTGTCACCGAGATGACTTGGCCGGTGTTGAATCGGCGGCATTGAGTCGGCGATGATGAGTTGTCCTGTGCCAGTTCGAATCTGCGAACAGAATAGCGAAAGAGGCCTTCCGAAACTAACGAAAATATTATGTCACAGGAATATTTGGTTAGATGCAAAGTGTTGAACTGCTATGTTATATCAATGCTTCTATGTTGCAGTGACTGCCGTAGAATGGGCATAAAGTTAACGAAAAGACTCGAAACCACAAAGACGTGCTTCTGTAAACTTATGCAGAAAATGCAGTTGTCAGAACAGGTAAGCAATGACAAATATCTGAGCATTATGACAACTAGGGCACATACATTAAACCAGAAAGTTTCAGTTTAAAATTATGGGATATATAATAAGGACGAACTGCTTGAAAAAATTAATACATCTGAGAAGATTGTGGACAGTGGTGTCAATGGAAGCAAAATATTATTATTATCCTATTTGTAGTCTTTTAATAAAATAGGGATGCAGAAAACAATTATCTCGCTTTGGTAGCATCACATGAAAGACGAATAGTGACGTCACTCCATACAGTGACGAAAGTGGCAGTCAAATTCAGTCAAAACGAGCGTTTTTTGTTTTTTTTTTAAGCCTGGCCCAAACGATTCGAACTGAGGGGAAATCTGCCTCCCCAGCAGATTACGAGTAGGAATATATTTTCCCAGACATAGAAAGAAACTCATTCTCAAAATCATCAATTTGGAAAAACTCAAAACTCGCGGTTTCCCGTTCGTGAAATAAGACGTCACTTGGGGCATAGTAGATGAATCCGGCCCGTTTGAATGTGGAGTCCCAAACGTGGCTTCTTCAGACACAGAACTATCTTTATATTAGATGTAAGAACCTTTTTTCTTTTCTTTTTTTTTCTTATCCGTGAACTCTGCACGTCGTGTAGATATATATAATATATTATTCTCCGCGTTAGACACGTGTATATATGAATATATAGATTTGTGTATGTGTTAGTGCTATAAAAGACTCTCTGAGAACAAAGCAAATTTATTGTTCCTTTTGCCTTCGGTCATTATGTTCCGTCCGTGAAGTACGATATTATAATTACACGGATATAAGAATACTCATAAAGGGAGAAGTACAAACGATATAATAAAGATTTCTTCACTATCTCTCTTCCGTTATAGGAATAATACTTGTAGAATATGATGCTTTTCTCTACAAATCGAGTAATAGTAAGTCTCTTTAAAACACCGGGACCTTCCTCAGTATTCTGTTTTAAAATTCTCACCTCTGTATGGCTTTCACTGAAGGTTTATTTTTAGCCTGTTGAAATAAACAGATATAGTAATTATTAATATGTGTAGAGCTTCGCAAAAGCCCCACCCATTTCTGCCTTTATATTTTCTGTGTTTTTATTCCTTTTGCAATATCTTGCATGTTTTCCCAGCTGTTATGTCGATTTTAATGAGTAATCTGTTAGGTTAAATGAAAATGAAATAAAATCGACCTTCAAGTGTTTATTTTGAGAACGAGAAACAAAGAAAATGCGCATATTTTTCATATTGTTTTCCTTTTTTATATATTGTCATTATATATGCGTTCAGTTGGCGGTTAAAATAAATATATATATATATATATATATTGAGATGACAAGGAAGTCGTTACAAAAACAACACCAACTGATATCTCACGGAGAAAGATAAAGCGTTGAATAATATATTACATTCATCTGATTCGTGCTTCAAAAGCGACCGATTCAAATCTCAAGGACAATAAAAAGAAATTTAAGGAAATTTCTTGTGTTTAAATAAGACTGTACTAAGGGACAAAGAAGCAATAGATAAAGAGAGGGACATGACGAGAATTAGAGATATAAATATGAACAGACTGAGATGGATAGATAGATAGATATGAACAGACTGAGATAGTGTTGAGTCTTGACTCAATCTTGATTCTCGCCTATTGCATGGAATAATAATGCAACACAAAATGTACTTAGAACAAGAATGTATTATAACAAGAAAGTGTACACAATAAGTACATATAGTATTTCAGTATATTTCTGGGAAGACGTTCCTGGAGAATTTGTTGACTAGTCGCAGTCGATCAGAGTTTCTAGTTGGATCTCGTGATTCCTCCTCTCGTCCTCCGGTACCAACCACTATTTATATAGTTGGTAGTCACCTATGCAGATTAGGTGGATCCTACACAACAGATAGGTAGATAGATAGATAGATACATAGATAGATAGATAGATAGATAGATAGATAGAAGAGATAGATATGAACAGACCGAGATAGATAGATAGATAGAAGAGATAGATATGAACAGACTGACACACACAAACACGCACACACACACACACACACACACACACACATATATATATATATATATATATATATATATATATATATATATATATATATATATATATATAAAATAAATTAATCAAATACAATAAATAGGCAGATAATTTTTAAAAATTAACAAAACACGAACTGACACAGGTAAATTTAATGACCAACAATAAAATCATGAATAATAAAAAAAAAAAAAAAAAACTGCACTGTAAATAGGAAAAGATTTGAATCCGGATCAACAATAATTTCCACCCAATAATAAACAAAGACAGTAAAGCTGAGGAGATAAAGTTTGCTCACAACAACCGCCATCAAGCTACATGAGTGAAAAGACTTGATGATTGCCTGAGTTCTTCTAGAGATGACATAGCTGACAATTCCACCAGAATAATTCTAAACTTGACCCTCATCACCCACAAAAATAACCTTTTGAACAATACAATAAACAATGCATCGCTGACCTCTATATATCCCTGACATTGGTTACTTTATCCCATATTCTATCATATATATATATATATATATATATATATATATATATATATATATATATATATATATTCAGACTCAATGAATTACTTAATTATAATTATCAAATCCTCCTTACAATTTCTATCGTATGTATAGCATTGCTTGATCCGGGTTCTAATGCTTCAGTTTGAGCGGCTTGGTGATAGTAGTCGTGGCTCCGGGAGGCACAGTCCTATGGTTACAGAGAACTTCAGTTGAGTATAAATATTTTCATAGTAATTGTTTAGATGAGCTTTCCTCTTTGAAAGCTCGACGTTACGAATATAAGTGCAGTACTATATTGGCAGTTAGGTCTTATTCTTTTACACTTGACCTAACCGTAAGTTCTATGCTAACTATTGCTTCTCCTGTATTTGTCGATTTGGAACTCTCTTTCGTCTTGTTTTAAAAAATTAAATGCAATGACAAACATACTATTCTGTTGTTTTTTTTAAATTCCTTTTCTTACTGTTCTTTCTCCTTAAACATATATTTTCTTTTTATCATCTTCTTTCACACTTATTAACCCCCATGCGTCTTTCTGATTTTATTGCCTTACTTGGGTTTGAAATGATTGACAAAATCTGCCAATTCATAGAACCGACTCCTTCTTCACTCATATAACACACTTCGCCCACCATTACCATTTCAACAGTAATGCTCTAACTTGAGTGCCTCCTAAACCATTTAGTAGAAAAATGACACAGAATTGAATAAGTATAATTTCCACTAGTCATTCCAACGAGCAAGGCACTTCTGCGTCAACTACACGTAGGCAATAAAATTCTTTACTTAATGATTCTAATAACCAATTAAATTATTTCCTATATTCACTTGTTTTTTGCAAATAATCTGTTGTTAATTAATTTATCTACCTCGTTCTCTTGATTATTCTTTACGGAGGTCCATGTAAGTCTATGGTTTGTGCTAAATGCAACATTGCTTTTTAGCTATAAACAATAAGTTGGCTAGAGGGCCAAGATATAATTTCTTGGTGTTATCTTTAATTTTTCAGCTTATAATCCGATTTCAAAATGGTTATCCTCCTAGGGACAAAATGTTTTCATATAATTTCTGATTTTGGAAGGTGAATCTACAAACATAATCACGTAAATTAGGTGAATGTTTATGTAATGGCTGCAGTCGGTTCAGTTACCCTAAGCGGATTCATCAACCTGGTTTATAGCAGTCTTAATGACAAAGGAAAAGCAGACCTTAATAATAGGCTCTGCAGGGGCAAGTCAACTGCTGCTTCAAATAGGAAACTGTCAGACAGATACTCTCAAGAGAACTGACTGATTATGCACTCTTGCATAATGCTGAGAAATTCAAATTGCCTGTACATAGTTTAAGTAGTATCCGTCAATGGTTTGTTTTACGACATATGCATTTAATGCCGACAAAATTTTTTATTGCTGGTAATATTTTTTTCCTTCAAAAATTTATTTCTGGTAATATTTTTTATTAAAAAATTCATCACTGGCAATTTCATTTTCTTTTTCTTTTTTTTTTTTTTTTGATGTATTGCTGGTAATAATTTTTTTACAATGTATTTGTGGCATTAAAACCTATTTTTACACTTTCATAGTGTTTTGACCGAAGTATAGTGGTTAACTATTTGCCCATAGCTGGGACCATAATAGGTGCTACCACCCCGGGTCTGGGTGAAGCTAGGAACGACCAGCAATTAAGAGGTGGTGCCACACTCCTCAAAACCTCCTGATCAGAGGCCTTGCTGTTGGATGAAGTGTATCGTCTTACCCAGGAAGGCGGTGTCTGTCAAAGTGTGTTCCGAAAATGCTACAGAATCCATTTATGAACAGGTGCGGATTACCACGATTGATAAAGGAGAAAATCTTAAACCTCCCACAAGAAAGCATTCTGAGGATAATGGTTTTCTAGAGATGATCGTGTGAAATATGCCACATGACTTAGAATCAACTGGTTAATTTCAAAGATATCACACATAGCTTCATTGCGTAACATAATTTGACGTGGCCGCGTGGTTAGATCGTTCGCATTGAACATGAAACCCGGGTTCAAATCTCACCATGGTCTATTTGTCTGAAAGGAGAGTGCTTGATGTTTTTCGGAATGGAGAACCACGCGTTGACCCAAGCCTTGTGAGTGAAATTGGGTGCCGTCGATAGCTGATCTAGGACGAAGTCACTAGATAACACTAACGTCTGTTTAGCATAGTTGCAGTATAAACCACAGGTGGCGCTATGAATGTTGAACAAACACAAATGCGCTTGAGCCAGCGTCTGTAATAGGGATTGGCTTAGACGCCCTAGTAGACAGGCATCCTCGAGTACGAGTGGCAAAATTGAATAATATGATTGGAATAAAAACACGACATTCCGTGAAATATATTTAGAATTTCGAGATTGTTATGCCAATTTTGTTTACTCAGCTGTCATTAAAGAACAGGCATTAATGATTTATTAATCTTCGTACAACCATTGAGGAAAAAAGAAATTGCGGACTAAATTTTGAATACTGACAGTTTTGTGCACGTATTTTCTGTATACGCTACTATTAAATCTGATTTAATCAAAAAACGAGATTTGCCTTTTGACCGATATGAGTGTCATGATTGAGAAAAACGGATACTGTTTTGAAATATATATATATGTATATATATATATATATATATATATATATCACACTAGTACATCTATGCTCACTCTGGTTTTAGTTAGGTTCTTTTATTATTAGATCTATTGTAATTCGGAAAACATACATACGTCTTTTGATCGACTCTTCTACAGTGATTCATTTCAGGTGACTATGGTATATGACAAATTTGGAATAAGGAGACAGTTAATTTTTCACCAACCCTCGTACAAATTTCGAGAAAGAAAGTGAAGCATATTAAGGACTTGATTCTTAATGAATCCCGAGAATTTCGTGTTTGTTTTGGAATGCTGTGAGTGTACTTGATATTAAATCATTGTTAATTAAAGAAGAATAAGCCTTACTTTTTAAACCGACCATCGTACTACTTTCAGATCAGATACTAGAACTTCCCCTTAAATAAATGCCGATGCGTTTGTGTTTGGTTTAGGAAGCTATGAGTGTATCTGCTTTGGAATCTATTTTAATCATAGATTAAGAATCCTTACTTTTTCACCCTCCTTCGTACCATTTTCAAAATGGAAAAGGGGAACATTTTTGGACTTGATTTTTTATAAATCCTGAGACGGTTTTTTTTTTAGCATGCTATGAGTGTACCTGCTTTTGAATCTATTTTAATCAAAGTAGGACAAGTCTTACGTATTCACCAATCCTCGTAAGACTTTCGAGAAGGAAGTGGAACAGATTTAAGGCTTTGATTTTGAATCGTGATTCATTTGTGTACTTTAATCTTAAACATGTTGCAACTAAAGACGAAAAAGGTATTAGATCCTGAACCTCGGTCATGCGGCTATATGAGGTGAGACGTATGTTTAAGACTAGATTAGAAATGTTCAGATATTTTTGTATCCATTAGTATAATTTGATTCCTTCGGCTATTAAGTCTGTCTTAATTAAAGAGAAAATGGACATTCTCTTTGACCGATCATCGTATTTCTAAATTTCATTGATAGAATCCTTTTTTGTATTTAAAGAACAACCAAACATAATAAGCCTTTACATTATTTATGTATATTCGATAAAACGTTATTGCTAAAATAATTTTAGAATATAAAAGATTAAAATCGCCTCAAAGTGTTCTTGCCTGTAATCGATGTTTGTTTAACAAAAAAAGGACCGGCTTTTGTTTCGGGTTTATTGATTGAATTCTGTCACGTTTGATTAGGGAAGTATTAGCTTTCAGCAGCTCTCATCTACTTCAGTAGGTTAATTATAGGGAAGAGCTTGACCCACGTCCTCGCCCGTTTAGTTTTTTTCTCTCACTGCGACATAATAACAACGAAACGTTATTGTTATTTTTCTGACTGGAAATCTCATGATCGGACAGAACAGGGGAACACATGGCTTTCAAAATCGCATTGCTGCGAAGTAGATATTAAAAAAGTATTCAGCTGGAAATTGAACTCGAATCGGAATATAATATGGGCGTTTACTGAATTGCTATTTAATATTACGTAATATGAATTATATATTCAAGAGTTACTATATTTTTTAAACAATTTCTATTTAAAGTCTGAACTTAACATCAACTTGCGTCCGACACAATATAGTTCAGATTTGGGTTCAAAATTGCATTTGAATAATTTCCTCAGTTCGAAGATGATTTTGGATACGTATCCAGAATATTTATTTCTCCAATATATTATAATAGTTTATTTAGGACCAATTCCAGATTCGGATATATCATATATGTTGAAACTTGGCGTATGGTTCGTTCTACTTTGTCGCCATTGTTGAAACTTGGCGTATGGTTCGTTCTACTTCGTCGCCATTGTTGAGTCTTGACTCATTGTTGAAACTTGACTAATGCATGGAATAATAACGCAAACACAAAATGTAGTTAGAATAAAATGTATTGAAACAAGAAGTGTACACAATATTTACATATAGTCTTTTGTATATTTCTGGGAAGACCGTTCCTGGAGAATGTGTTGACTAAGTCGCAGTCGGGCAGAGTCTCTAGTTGGATCTCTTGATTTGCCTCCATGTCTTCCGGTACCAACCATATTTATATCGTCGGTCCTCCGCTATGCAAATTAGGTGGATCCTACCACAACAATATATGAAGCAAAGATGTTTTCGCGCCATCTTATCCGCGGACGAGACTCGCATGAAATCGTGAAAGACATCAAACCTAGATATATATACTATGTCTCTTACACGAGCATGAATGATAAGATGAAGTTTGATTTTTAAATTAGACTCAGTCAGAGGTGATAAATTAACCTTTTTGGTTCTTAGGTTCATGGATAAGAGGTTTTAGTGAAAATACGACCATTGTTACCCAAGATACTGCCAGTAATTTTCGAAATATCGACCATCTTCGTTCAAGTGTTAAGCAGGGTTATGTATTGAAACGGCTTGGCCAAACATACGATCGCTGACTTATCAAATAACGCCTGAAGTTCGGCAAATCTGCCACAGAGACTTTCGAAATTCTTCGTCAGGATATTGTCAAATTTACTACCGGGTGAACACAGGATATTGAGCGGCACACGCATTACAAGAGCGGCCGATGGGAATATTCAAGATGATTAGCTAAATACGAGAAACTCCAAGGAAATTTGAAAAACAATTTATAAGTTTTCTCATATGATTGCAGTCTTTTCAGTGATGGGCGTGATCTTCGTCAGGGAACATTTCGATACACTCTTACAAAAAAGTTAATGAGAGAAACTAATAAATATAACTATGTACTATTGATAAACATAAGACATGTTCGTCCTAAAACGAGAGAACCCAACCTTGAGGTATGTATTGGGGACAGAAAGAAACGGGAAACTTCCATTAAAACAAAGAAACGTTTATTGAAATTTTATATAATATCAGTCTTCGTACATGTCAATGATGTCTTGGCAATTTACTCGCAGATGAAGAAGAGACTTGAGTCAACAGAAATGTGGTTCTACAGAAAGATGCTGAGAATACCATGGACAGAACAACGTCAAATTTTTAGAGAATATGGAAACAACAATGGCATTTATACTTAACATCAGAAAAATACCCTAGAAATTTATAGTGAGGAAAGATGACTTGGAAATTGTAACACTCGCATGACATATAGAAGGCAAAAGAAACGCAGCGAATATCGTACCTAACGAGCTTGTGCAAATGGTTGGCAGTATTGCAAAAAGATAAACTTTACTAACCGTACTGGGTATGACGATAAACAATATCTATACAACAAGCCTTCTGATCACACGAGGTTTTGAGCGGAATAGAGTCAAAATAATATGAAAGTGTACAAGCAGGTTTTAGTACCAGCAATAGATTTTTGGACAAAAAATATTAACGGCAATAGAATTTTTGAAAAAATAATTTCCAACAATAGATTTTTGAAAAAGATATTAACAGCAATAAAAATCGTGTCGCCATTAAATAATTGATTGAGGTGTTGATATGCCGTAAAACAAAGCAAGCCAAAACAAACTTTAAAAAATGAACATCGCTCATAGAAGAAGAAGAAGAAGAAGAAGAAGAAGAAGAAGAAGAAGAAGAAGAAGAAGAAGAAGAAGAAGAAGAACAAGAAGAACAAGAAGAAGAACAAGAACAAGAAGAAGAACAAGAAGAACAAGATATCTCTGGTAAGAAAAAAACTACTACTACTAATACTACTGCTTATATGCTAGATCAATAATGTAATGAAACAAAATAAGACCTCTAGAGAAAAACGAAATCACAGTTGAAGAACAATATATAGTAAACCCGCGGAGTAAAAAGAGAATATAAGAATGAGAGATAAAGATGAAGAAAAGGGTAAAAGAAGAAGAAATAAATGTACGAAAAATGCAGGAATTGGTAGCGGCGTGAAAAGTGTAGTATTCAAGAATTAAGGAACTTAAAACTGACTGGTTACATTCAAAACCTCGAAAACCAAACTAGTTACATTCCGTCACCGCCGAGCAGACCCCAAACTACAGCTAGTCGAGTTGAACGGATCTCCCCTTGAAGAGGTGTTGTATCTTGAGAGACTCTTTGGCCTCAAACACACACCTAAACTCAAGTGGAACAAACACATTCAATCCATGGATAAAGACGTAGGAAAATAGAAATGTGTTTTTCTTTTATATTACAATTTTGGTGTATAGGGGTCTTGACAATGAGACTTTCAAGTACTTACTTTCCATCTCAGGTTTGTCAGATGTGTTAATATCTCCCAGGACAATCATTGCTTCAATTGCTTTTGTTACCTTTTACAAATCATTTTGAATCACTGACTGCCTAGGAACCTGGATAAAGGATTTATCAAGATGCCAGGTGTATCCACGTGGTTATAGATAGTGGATTTCAAAGAGAAACCATGTGAAGGATTATTTTAATTTTTTAAAATTCTTTATTTTAAACTTTTGAAAGCCTTTATAAA